>JAWZSL010000013.1:31346391-31491391 GCA_034769285.1 Lutjanus argentimaculatus | reverse complement strand
TAATTTATTATTATTAAGTATTGTGTTAAATGTGGGGAAAAACTGACATGAAAATAATCCACTGATTGTTTGTGGTGATGTCTTTGTAAGAGCACATGCTGAGTAATCTCTTTTTAATATCCGTGATGTGCTTCTTGAGAACCTTTCACCCACAGTGATCTGTCATAATGAGAACGACAGCAGAACAGTTTCACTTTCATGATCAGCAGCATTACAGGAATCAAACAGCAGCTGGTCAAATGTTAGTGACTGTAAAACCATGAAGGAGCAAAAAGATTCAGTCCAGTTCCCTGTTTATTTATTAACCCGCTGACTCATTTATTTACTGTGTTTTGCTCCAATTATTTAAGGAAATACAGTCATGTGATTCAATCACTACCTGTTGTTTTCATGAAGATTATTATGAACATGTTTGAATTTTACAGCTGGAATTTAGGACGCTGGAGACAAGCTCCTTTTAAAATGTCTAAAATCCCATAATCTGAATTTTAGACCTTAAAATGTCATTAATATGATTTTGACAGGTGAATTATTGTAAAGTTGCATTAACTACAGTCACTTTTAATCAGATCAGACCTTATTGTTTGCAGAAACACCTAAAATAACATGCCCAAACTCACCAACCATACGGCCTCGATGCAAACTTTTGGTCTCCTCTGATAGAGAAGAAGCTGAGAAAAATGAGTCCATTGTAAATAAACCTGTTCCTATTACCATTCCAGAGTCAAATAAAGATGCAGTAAAGGAAAAAATGACATTTTTTTTTAATCCTCGTTAATCCTCGTTAGTAAAAAATATCTCAATTTCAAAGGCATTATCACCATTATAACAAAGTCCTGTTGGATAATTATGCAACTGAATGTTCTCTCATGACTCACGACTTCAACTGTAACTGCAAATTTGATGAAAATACACAAAAATGCACCATTTATGATGCAGTTTATAAAGATATACTCAGGCGTTTGCTATGTTTGGCCATGGTTACGTTGGCTGTTACAGGGAGTTTTACTTCAAAACACTTTTTATTTCCAAAGAGCCAAGTTACAAATAAATAAAGCCTAAAAACACTGAAATATTGTCAAACACAGATTCAGTCAGTCTCACTTTTAAATGTGTTTTTCAGAAAAAAAATGTATTTTATCAATCAAAATGAAAGCAACACTGAGCCAGTAACAGCTTATGCAGCTGCATGTATTTTTTTTTTTTTTTACCAGTTTGGTCATGAAACTGCAGTCATAGTGCTCTTAAAAAGGTCTTAAAAAGGTCTTAAAAAGTCTTAAAAAGTCTTAAAAAAAGGTCTTAAAAAGGGTCCTTAAAAAGGTCTTAAAAGGGCCTTAAAAAGGTCTTAAAAAGGGCCTTAAAAAGGTCTAAAAGGGTCTTAAAAAGGTCTTAAAAGGGCCTTAAAAAGGTCTTAAAAGGTCTTAAAAAGGTCTTAAAAGGGCCTTAAAAGGGTCCTTAAAAAGGGTCTTAAAAAGGGCCTTAAAAAGGTCTTAAAAGGGCCTTAAAAAGGTCTTAAAAGGGTCTTAAAAAGGTCTTAAAAGGGCCTTAAAAAGGTCTTAAAAAGGTCTTAAAAAGGGGTCTAAAAGGTCTAAAAAGGTCTTAAAAGGGCTTAAAAGGCTTAAAAAGGTCTTAAAAGGTCTTAAAAAGGTCTTAAAAGGTCTTAAAAAGGTCTTAAAAGGCCTTAAAAAGGTCTTAAAAAGGGTCTTAAAAAGGTCTTAAAAAGGGCCTTAAAAAGGTCTTAAAAGGGTCTTAAAAAGGTCTTAAAAAGGTCTTAAAAGGTCTTAAAAAGGTCTTAAAAAGGTCTTTAAAAGGTCCTTAAAAGGGTCTTAAAAAGGTCTTAAAAAGGGCCTTAAAAAAGGTCTTAAAAGGGCCTTAAAAAGGGACCTCAAAATAGGGGTCTTAAAAAAATCAAAAAGAGGGTCCTTTAAATGGGGCCAAAAAGGTCTTAAAAGGGTGTTAAAAAGGTCTGAAAAGGGTCTTAAAAGGGTCTTAAAAAGGTCTTAAAAAGGTCTTAAAAGGGTCTTAAAAAGGTCTTAAAAAGGTCTTAAAAGGGTCTTAAAAAGGTCTTAAAAGAGTCTTAAAAAGGTCTTAAAAGGGTCTTAAAAAGGTCTTAAAAGGGTCTTAAAAAGGTATTAAAAAGGCCTTAAAAAGGTCTTAAAAATGTCTTAAAAAGGTCTTAAAAAGGTCTTAAAAGGGTCTTAAAAGGGTCTTAAAAGGGCCTTAAAAAGGTCTTAAAAAGGTCTTTAAAATGTCTTAAAATGTCTTAAAAAGGTCTTAAAAGGGTCTTAAAAGGGTCTTAAAAAGGTCTTAAAAAGGTCTTAAAAGGGCCTTAAAAGGGCCTTAAAAAGGTCTTAAAAGGGTCTTAAAAAGGTCTTTAAAAGGTCTTTAAAAGGTCTTAAAAGGTCTTAAAAAGGTCTTAAAAAGGTCTTAAAAGGGTCTTTAAAAGGCCTTAAAAAGGTCTTAAAAAGGGTCTTAAAAAGGTCTTAAAAAGGGTCTTAAAAAGGTCTTAAAAGGGTCTTAAAAAGGTCTTAAAAGGGTCTTAAAAAGGTCTCAAAAAGGTCTTTAAAAGGTCTTAAAAGAGTCTTAAAAAGGTCTTAAAAGGGCCTTAAAAGGTCTTAAAAAGGTCTTAAAAGGGTCTTAAATTGAACTTGTTGAGACCTGCAGAAACCCTCCAGGAGGGAATCTGATTTAAAAAAAACAAAAAAAAACTGTCTTTAAATGGTGAGCAAATGGAAAAATTGTTGTGCCGTGAGTTATTTAATAATCCAGTCCATCAGGTCAGAGCCACAGTTCAGCTGGAGTTCACCTCGCTCCGAGGAGGTTTTATTTTTCTCAGCTCTCTCTGTTGAGACTGTTCTTGTTGTTCTCGTATCTCTCACCATCTCATCTACAGTTAGCATTTTTTCTCGTGTTTATTTGCGCTGACTCTAATCACAGTCCAGCTGTTGTCAAGTGTTCTGTTTCTGTATTTAATCAGTTGTTCAGAATGTGGTTCTTTAGGGCTGTTCAGACTGAAAACATGAGTGTGAGCTGGTGGAAATCTTCTTGTTGTGTTGTTGTTGTGGTTTATCCATGTCAAAAGTGAGATGAAACTCAAACTCTGGTCAGCAGGCAGAGGAGGCGTCACAGACATTTACTGGACAGAAATAGTTTTCATTTTGGCTCGATGAGGAAAATACAGGAACAGATTTGTTGTTGTCCCTGATGATCACACGCTTCAGACACAAAGTAATTCCATACAGAACTTTATTTACTGTTTTTCTTTTTAACAAGTTGAGGCGGAGCTGCTGCTGCTGCTGCTGCGCGGCTGCACTTGTCACCATCTTCAACATGTTGTTGTCAACAACGCCTTCCAGCACGACCAGACGTTCCTCTTCCTTCGGCATTTAATGGCAGCGTACACTTTAACCACACTTCACATTTTCAGTGCCTGGTTGCATAAAAGGTTTCCCTTAAATTTTCATCTAAGGATGCCTTAAAAATGAAAGGGGTTTTCCCTCATGCAACTCATTTTTTTTCTAAGTATTTGCCCGTAGCTGCTTAAGTATTTCCGTATGTGCTGCTAAATTTTAAAGGGCTCATAACACATGCACAACAACACAAACACACTTTCTCTAGGTGGCCACAGATGCTGTCCCTTAAATTGGGACCATTGGACTCATTAATTATTTAAAAATATCTGAAATGCATCGTATCGTTGAACATGTATCGACATGCATATCAAATCGGTCGCAATCAGTGAGATGCACATCCCTACATTCTAGTTTATGAAGCACAAACGGTTTCAATTAACAGAAAAATAAAACTTTAGCTCGAAACAGCAGCTTTTGTCCCTCTGTCCTTCAGTATATACAAATATAAATATCCCTCAATTCAATAAATGACTCCACCAAACATAAATCTATAAGATCGACTTACTGAGGTCGTCCCAGCTCTGCTAACCTATATACTGTGTGGGTGTGTATGTGTGTGTGCGTGTGTGGTGTGTGTGTGTGTGTGTGTGTGTGTGTGTGTGTTTAGGCCTCTGCTCCATCACTGTTGCTAATTCAGTCTTCTATCTCGCTGCACTTTCCAGACATTAAAATAACAACATGTACAGTATCAGATTATTGCTGTAACAGCCAGTGTTGTGGATCCAAGTTGTGTGTGTGAGTGTGTGTGTGTGTGGTGTGTGTGTGGTGTGTGTGTGTGTGTGTGTGTGTGTGTGTGTGTGTGTGTGTGGATGATACAGCAGCAGACTGATCTTTCTGGGTGTTCTTCTCCTGCTGTCCTACTTTTCCTTCAGGAGGCAGTAAAGTGGGGCGAGGGATGGAGCTGCAGCAGGAGGACGAGACGATGTTCTCCTCCTCCTCTGTGTCCTGAGTAAATTATCAGACAACAAAACAAATACACACACTGTTTTCTTTATGTTTGTTGTGTCCTTAAAGGGAGTGAAATCCTCCTCCTCTGCGTCTGTGTCAGTGTGCCGTTCTCCACACGAGGCTCGGCCGTTTCCCACAGCGAGGCAGAGCGAGTGGATGTGGGTGGATGTTCACTGGAAGTACTCGCTTTCTGTGTTATGTAACACTCAGTTCGTGACGGTTCTTCTGGAGAACAAAACTGAGATATTCAGACACAAATGGAGCGAGAGAAAGCAGACGGGGAGGGGGGGGAGGGGAGGGAGGGCGGAGGGGAGGGAGGGCCAACAGGAGTGAAACCTGCTAATGAATTCTGATTTTTAAGGATCAGGGTAGGGCCGCTCCTTCACAGTTAGCTGGAAATGTTCACATCTAACTCGATATTTCATTAATAATTAATAATTTTAAGTTGATTTTAAACAGTTCTGGACATCAATGAATGAATTTACTTAGGTTTTTATTTGCAGTTGTCCAAGTTTAAATACAATTTTTTCCAAAATTAAATATATAAGGCTTAAAATTAGGAGGAAAACAAAAATATTAACTGAAAAGGTGTAAGCTGAAGCTGCTTATTGCTCCAACCCTTTTTACCTTTAACCATTTCTGTCAGGCAACAAAATATCTTATTCAGTAAACTCAAGAAAAACAGGTTATACAAAAAAGCATAAACATAAACAGAATATAAGTTCCAGACATGTCAGATATGATAATAATATACAACAAAACAGAAACATAAAAACAAAGTTCTGATCTTCTCCTTGGTGTTTATACTAGAGCTGCAACTATTCATCAGTTATTAAATAAACATCAACTATTTGATAATCGATAAATTGTTTTGATTCATTTTTAATTATAAAGGGTAAAACTTCTGTGGTTCACTGACAGTCATCAATAATTATTAACATCATTTACAGTCATGAAGTGTCAATGACAGTCATTAATGGTTATCAACCATTGTTACCAGTCATTAACTGTTATTAACGGTAACTGACAGTCATTGACAGTTATTAACTGTCATTAACTGTGTTATTGTGGTGTTAATTATGCTAATGTAACAGTCTCATACACATGCTCTCAGATACACACAGGTGGATCATTTGTGCAGGTGTCTGAAGTTACGAGTGTTTGTTAAATCTGTTGTGGCTCGTCAGCATGAGACCAGTGTACGAGAAAAATATGAAAATGTTCTTTCATGAGAACGTTTGTTCAGAAAGTCTTCTGTACTGTGTGAACTTGACTGTCGGTCACTGTGGAAACATCAGCTGTTCTGTTCTCAGCAGAGATCTTGTCTGTAGAAACACAAAGTGGACCTGAGATCATTTTCTGAGGTCAAATAAATCTGCTGGACGAGGAATGTTCCAGAAACACAGGAAACGATCTGTGGTCAGTGTGTGTGTGTTTGTCTCCCATAAACAGGACTTATAAAGCACATATATGTTTTTTTTATGTGTGTGTGTGTGTGTGTGTGTGAATGGCTGGTCATCCCACAGGAATTCTACGTGACCTATTTCTCGACCCACGTCCATCTGCTGCAACCTCACCATCACACACACACACACACACACCACACACGCACACACACACACACACACCACACACACACACTGCAGCTATGTTTAGATCTGAAAACACTTGGACAATCTGCAAATATGCATTTTTTTGCCCCAAGATATGCATGAAACACACACACAACACCACACGGTCATCTGTGCAGCCGTTGATGCATACAGGATCACACATGCGTGTTTGCACAGACTTTGCATCCATGCAGAAAGTCTCACATGGTCGTCATGGCGACTTTCAGCTCCTGTCATCCCTCACTTTTTTTTTCTGTCTGTTCTTACCTCATCTTTTCTTTCTTTCTCTCTTTAGCTGACTCAGCACACAGGCCAGTCTCTGGAGAATAACTGTACAGTTATTCCACTTAATTCGTTTATTTTGTTCCAGGTGAAATAAATGAAATTGTTGGCTACATGCAGAGCAGCACAGAGTAGTACTCACTGAAAAAATCAAATTGAATTTGATTATTGACAATGTTTGTCATTTGGGAAAATAAATTGAGTAGACATTAAATGGATAAAAAAACTGCATTTCTCTTTGTATAGGGGATTAAAACAACCAGAAAGGCAAAATAAATAATGACTCTGTAACATTTTTGAAAAGAATAAGCTGTTCTGTATGAGTTTGAGCTTTTCTTCTTTGATTTCCATCACTGTTTAAAAATGTGAAGTAACATTTGGCTCCTTTTCGAGCTGGGTGATATGGCTTCAAATAATATCTTGATATTTTCTTTATGTTTTCTCTAAAATATCACACAGTAACGTCTCAAATGATGCACAGATATGATGATCTTCTAGAATATGAGGTGCTGCTTAAACAACCCGACAGGTTAAAGCAGACCTTTGAAAACTGTGGCCCAGGGGCCGGATGCAGCCCACTGAAAGGTTTCATGTGGCCACCGTAGAAATAGGAAAAATAAAAAATCAAGCAAAGACAGTCAACAGCATTTTGCTGTTGTTACCAGACCTCCACAAAAGAAGAAAACATACTTCATTAATCCCTCTGAGGGAAATAAAAAAAAAAAGATTCTGTTGTTTTTTTAGACACACAGGCCTGAATTTACACACATGAACAAACATGAACAAATGTACACATTACACATTAATGTACATTGATAAAGCAGCAGTAATAAAGTTAGTGATTCCTTGACAGTCACAGCTGTGACTGTGTGTCAGTGTTGTTGTAGTGTTCGTATTTCAGTGTGATATTAGAGCTGATTGCTGACAGCTGCAGCTACTGAAACAGAGAACATCATCATCCTCATCATCATCCTCATCATCAGCACAAACTGAGTCTGAGTCTGAGGCAGCAAGTTTTTCTCCCAGCAGCACCTTCAGCATCCTGGACTGACTCCACCCGTCTGAGAGACGCCTGTTTCCTTTTTAGTCAGCAAGTGGTGGTGACAGTGCCAAGAAAACCCTTTCCTCTTTCTCTCTCTCTTCTCTCTCTCTCCCTCTCTCTTCCTTTCTTCTTCTCTCTCTCCTTCTCTCTCTCTCTTCTCTCTCCTCTCCCTCTCCCTCTCAAAAAGAAGATAAACAGTTAGAAACTTGCAAAAAGCAAGGGAGAACGTTTCAATGAGGAAAATATATATATTTTTTTTATCAGCTGTCAGCATAAAAAATCCTGGTGACGACATGAGCTGGTGGTCACTGATGAGTGAAGATAAACGAGTGGTCAGTAAACAAGTTTCAGTTCTTGTTTTTTATCTGCATCATTGTACCAGATCAATGCAACATCATGACAGGCTGTAAACTTTACAAACTGAGTCTCTAAATCAGCACAAACCACAAAACTAACTGTGATGGAAGCAGAGAAGAGTGATAGAAACGGAGCGCAGCTGACGCGCTTCAGATACTTCACCAGAGCGCACCGCGGAGCGCGCAGGGCAGCTGACGCGCCATCAGACGCTTCACCAGAGCGCACTGCGGAGCGCGCGGGGGCAGCTGATGCCCGTCAGATGCTTCACCAGAGCGAGCCGCAACGCGGGGCAGCTGACGGGCCGTCAGACGCTTCACCAGAGCGGAGCGTGGAGCGGCTGACGCCCGTCAGACCTTCACCAGAGCGCACCGCGCGAGGCGCTGAGCGCCGTCAGACCTTCACCAGAGCGCACCGCCGCGAGGCGTGGGCCGCTTCACGTGCCCAGATGCACTCAGAGCCCCAGGGCAGCTGATGCGCCGTCAGACGCTTCACCAAGCGGAGCGCGCGGGCAGCGACGGCCGTCAGACGCTTCACCAGAGCGCACCGGGAGCGCGTGGGACGGCTGCACCCGTAGAGCTCAGTGAGAGCAGGGGCAGCTGACGCGCCGTCAGACGCTTCACCAAGCGCACACGGAGCGCGCAGGGCAGCTGACGCGCCGTCAGACGCTTCACCAGAGCGCACCGTGGAGCGCTGTCAGGAGCTGCCGCCATCAGAACGCACCGGGAGCACAGGGCAGGCTGACGCGCCTCAGACGCTTCACCAGAGCGCACCGGAGCGGCAGGGCAGCTGAGCTGCTGCGGCTCAGATTGTTATTCTAAAGGTATCCACACATGATCAGCAGTAAACACACTTTGTGCTGTCTGTCCCATGGTTTTCCTATGGAGACAACAGCGGTGCCTGACGGAGCAGCTCCGCTGCCCTCGTTCAAATTCAAGTGCAGATTATTTGAACTGAAATTATTTGAATTTTGACCTCGTTTGCTGCAGACCTTTCAGGGCGCAACCAATGAGATAACAGCTCTATGAGACGAGCTAGCTAGACAGACGAGCTAGAGCTAGTTAGCTGGATGAGACACAAGCAGAGGAGGGAGAGACTGATGGTCGAGTCTTGAAGGGAACCCTGGACCCGCAGAAGATCTCATGAGTGATCATTTTAATTTTTGTGCAAATGTTTCACAAATCAGGGTTCCCCTCCAGACATGACCAAAGAAAAGTGTTCTGGGTTCCCCAAACTGTATAACACAACATTAAAAACACTACAGTCTCACTAGTAAATGTAATGCATGACGACATGTTGTGAAACACTCAGGTCAGGCTGTGAGATTTGTGAATCATATAGTTTATGAACTAAGCTAAATCCAGTACTAAAGTTAGCTTAGCCATTTGTGTACCAGGCAGACGGGATGTAGTGGTTATAGTGCTGTGCTTTGCCTCTCTGCACCCTATTTTAGCCCTGATTTAGTTGAAATAAATCCTTAATTCACAGCGTGAAGGAGCACGGAGTGTGCAGGGCAGGTGATGCCGGACAGCGGGGAGAGAAGCTCTACATTGTGCCGGGGATTTTGCTCCTAATTAATCCTGGCTATCAGTAACAGGTCACAGATCAGCAGTAGAGAGCTGACTCCCCCTCAGGGCTCCCCAGTATCCACTCACCCCCCCTCCTCCGTGACCCAGCCGCCTCCCCAAACCAGTCGCCCGGGAGAGACCCTGCTACAGTATGTAGGCTAACGTTAACATGAAGCTGTCCTGCAGCCTCCTCACCCGACCTCTGAACAGTTCTGGTTAAGTCAGTAATGTTATGAGTCGCGTGTGTTGATATTTGAGACATTTTTTACTCCTTCCAGTCACATCCTGTACATTCAAATGGGAATGGTAGCTAGGAAGTGGTTGATTGCTAATGTTAGCTGTCGACTCATAGTAGCTAACGGGTTATCAAATCTTTTCATTTGAGATTCCCTACAATTGGCCCATTCGACTTGCAACCTGGAACTTAACTTATCAGTACAACATTTGAACGTCTCACCCTGAGCATCAGAGGAAAATGGACGCTGTCTAAATTTGGTGAATTGAGGGTTCAACTTCCTTAGTGCTGCCGGCAGGTGTGCTAACGATTAGCTGCAGCTGCTGTGAAGAACTTGGCTTTCAGGTGGCCTCTACACTCCCCAGATCTTAGATATATAGATAGATAGATAGATGTGGTGGTTGACCAGGTGTTTTCTCAGGTTAGACATGTTGCCCTCATAAACTTTGCATTTTACATTAAAAACATTTCAGTGAGTGTTGTCCATGTAAAGTTTTAAAAGGTTTAAGCACATCGCTTTCGGCTTACCATTGCCCTGATTCACTGAGGCTGGAAAAGGCTGCAGGGTGACGTCGCTCTCAGGCAAACTTGCCAATCTTGAGACTTCAAAAGCAGGGAGGATTTCAACACCAAGAAATGTGAGTTTCAGAGTGACTGTACTGTTGCTGTGCTGTTTTGTCTTTAAAAGTCAGCAGAGCGCAGGAAACAAAGTACACACAAAGAGCATTAATTTTACTTTTAATTCTCAGGAAAGAATACAGAATAATTTGTCTCTCTGGCATAAACTAATATTCATCAGTTTTTTGCCCCTGACCCTAAAAGGAAACTGTCGCATTAGATTTTAAATTAGATTTTAAATGTATGCCCATTTCCTTAAAATTGTCCTCAAAAAACGGGTGGAAACAGTTGACTTTTAAGAGCTTTTCACGCTGCATATCTTTAACTCTGGGGTAACTTAGCCCCTTTTCACACACTCACCGTTAACCCTGGGTTATAAGCCCAGGGCTACAGGATTCAAACTGCCCTTCTAGCTCTGGTTAAAGTCTCCGTACACTCACACAGGTGTTTTCTGTTAACCTGGCTTATTATCTTCTTCCTCTAATCTTTTAGCTCTGTTTCACACCAGCAGCTTTTAGCCCTGGGTTTAGTTGATTTTCAGGGAATGACCCCTGAAATTTGGGGCTAATCCTGCTCTGGAACAGGGCCAGCTAGCCCTTGGCTGGAGTGGGGGTTAGCCCACTTTGGAACGTGCCAGGATTGGGCCAGTGTGAAAGCTCTTTTAGCCCAAGGCTAACAGCTCTCTTAGCCTGGGGCTAACTGCAGTGTGAAAAGCCCTGTAGGGTCATAAAGAGCTTACACATGCTGCACAGTGTCAGACACAGTCAAGTCAAGTCAATTTTATTTATATAGCACCAATTCACAACAAAGTTGTCTCAAGACACTTTACATGTAGAGACAGGATGAAAAAAGGCACAAAACATAGTCAGAAATCAGGAGCTACACAGGAGAATTGTGATCCTGGGAGGAAATAGGGAGAGGAAAAATCAGAAATATTTTCAGGGACAGTCAGGAGGTTTGGGGAGTATGCTCTCAGGTATCAAAATTTGGCACCGATTTGATTTAACTTGAATCAGTATTTGGTTGTACAGATGTAATTTGGTAGCCTCAAACACACGGTTTGGAACCCAGCCCTTCAGATAAGTGATCAGTGTCTTAAATTACATCACTTGTTGAGGATTTTAAAGTTTTCATGTTTAAGTTACATGTGTGAGTACTTTGTGTGTGTGTGTGTGTGTGTGTGTGTGTGTTTGGTGCAAAGCCTGTCATTACTGTACTGCAGGGAGGAGTTCCGCCTTTTCCTGCACAACCAGAGGATGCAGCTGCAACACACCCCACACAAAGACACACACACACAGAGTATATAGTTACTTTTGAGATCTTCGGGCAGACACGACCAGACGACCTGACTCTGCAGAATTTAGATTTGAACCATAAGGACCAGAAACACTCTGCATCCTCAGCCAATCAGAATGCACCTAGTGATTGACGTGAGTTCGAGTCAGCAGCCTCAGTTAGTTTCAATACAAACCTGTTTGTGTATGATTTGTGCTTTAGTTGTGTGCAGCACAGACTTTGTTCTAGTCAGAAATATGCTCTGAGAACAGTTACTGTTGCACTGCTGAACCGAAGCGTTTAATCCTGTTTTACCACAGGAAATAGTTGGTTGAGGTGGTAAGCCACCAAGATCTTGACACATTCCCTCTCATGATCTCTTTAGTTAGTTGGTGTTGGTTTAAACAATTACCACACCCGTCAAATAAATGAGATTTACTGCATGAAACAGAGCCCCATACCTTCTGACCCTGAAGGTTAATGTTTTATTTCATTTCTAAAGGGCAGCAGTTGGACCACTGTGGCTACCAACCGACCTGTCTTAAAGAAATAATTCCTAATCATTGCATTGTTCTTATTATGTCTCACCCTGCACATTTAACATCTTTCATCATTAATATTGTAATGACTAGAGGAGCCTCTGCAGGGGCTGCAGCTCTGACAGCCAGAGGCTTCATGTTTTCAGATTGTCCACAAACGTGAATGTGATATCTCGAGAACGCCTCGACAGAATTTCTTCATGTTCGGCGCAAAAGTTCACATGAACTCAAAGATCAAAGATGAACTGATCAGAATTTGGAGGTCAAAGGTCACTGTGACCTCATTTGGCCTGAACTCAAGAAGGCATGCACCAATTATTTCACACAAATATTTAACAGGATAAACTGACGAGGTGATGACATTTTTTATTAAATAAGGTCAAAGTTCAGCTTCACTGTGACATCATAATCTTCAGCTCTCTGTCAGTCCTCTGTAAAAATAGTCTGTAAGTGAAGACAGCATGTTATTCACTGGAATCACATGTCAATATAGTCATCTCTAGATTGATTGATTGATTGATGTCCTTGTATTTTCATGTCATGCACAAAAGTGCCCAACACTCATGAGTTTATAAAACACCAAGTACAGTTGCAATGTTTAAACATTTTCCTTTCAATACAAAATTACAGTCCCCTTTATGAACAATTTTGACTTTGTATCTCATAATGATGACCTACCTCAGGGATATTTTTTGTTTCAGTGGTGGAAATGTGCTTCCATAAGTTTCTGATACTCAACCAGCCAAAAGAAGTCAGGATAAGTAGACATTTTAGTAAAAAGTCCATCCCTTAAGTCCTCATAGGCGGGATAGCAAAACAAAAAATGAACCTCACTCTCAATTTCCCTGAGCTCACACAACAAACAGAGTCCTCGTGTGGACTGACGTTAAACCTGCATTCCTGAACGCAACCGTGCACAAAACGATCTTCGATCTCTACGGCTGATATCACACCCAAACTATCTCGATAAAATAAACAGCGAGTAAAAGGTAAAATATGTATTTTTGATTTTGGAGTGAACTGAATAAAATGCAACAGAAAAGACAAGAACAATTAATTCTAAAACAATAAAACATAACTGCTTTCAATCACACTGTAAAATAGTTACTGCTAAACAGAGAAATAAGCAAATATTGTCTAAAAATCTCATAAAAAATCTCAATCACAATAGTTAAAAAATTACAAGTCGCAGAAAGAAAAATAAAAAGTCAGAATGTAGCGTAAATGTTAGATGACAAACAGGCCGAAGGAAAGCTAGAAATATAAGAACAAAAAATGATTCACTTTTAGCTTCAGTGTTTGTAACTTATCCAGAATGTTTTCTGTGAACTGTATCCTTTTTTTTTCCTTCTTTCATATCCTCTCCCTTCCTCCCTTCCTCCCTTCCTTCCTTCCTTCCTCGTCCTCTCTCCTTCCGTCCTTCGCCATCCTGCCGTGGTGTTGTCAGATGACAGAGCTCAGTGTTAATGAGTGGGCAGGAAACATTCTTGTGTCTCAGCTGCTCGGCCTCCACATTCCTGTTCTGTGTCTGACTGTTTGTACAGTACGAGTCTTTGTACGACAATCGGAGGGCACACAGTCCACACCGCTGCTCACGTTAACTTCAACAACTCATCTAAAACACTGTAAACTTAGAGTGTCATGACACCTGCTGTCATGGAAACGACTTCCATCACCCTGTCATTCTCACAGAGGTCACAAGGTGAAGTCCTTGTACTTCAGTACAGTGTCACAGTCTCATCATACAACAAACACCAACATCACTTTGTCTCCTGTAAGACGTCTTAAACCCACAATAAATTATCTTTAATATCAAACAACACACCTGACTGGGGACACTGGTCGATGTGGTTATCAAACTTCAGTGGTTTTTGAGTACATATGGCTGAAGCTGACTATATATTAATCAACTATTTTGATAATCTCTTAATCGATTTCAGTAATTTTTTAAGCAAAAGAGTCAAACTTCTGGTTTCTTTACTCCTCTCTGACAGAATCTATCTATCAAAATAATTGTTAGCTGCAGCCCTACATATATCATGATGCCATTTGGGCTGCAAGTAACAGATTATTTTTTTTGTCGATGAATCGGTTGATTATCTTGATTGATCTATAATAATATGTAAGAAGATGGCGAAAAATGTCAATCAGTGTTTCTCAAATCCCAAGAGGACGTCCTCAAATGTCCACAACCCAAAGATAGAGAGGAGTAAAGGCCGAAATCAGAAAATTTTGATTTTTTTTTTAAAAACAAGACTCAAAATGATTAATCGATTAATTAACCCTGTCACAATCTGTCAGTTTATGAAATAGGAACAGAAAAAAATGATACTTTAACCCAAAATATTGATTATTGATTTTTTTCAATATTGACTTGCTCACTGTACATTATCCTGCCTGTTACATGGTTATGTGCAGAAAAAGCAATAATTTGACATAAAATATAAAGTGATTTAACAATGATTTTATTGCTCCCTCAAAGTCTATGATCAGAACTGTTTCCATAGCAACGGTCTTCATCTTCTTCAACAGTCTGTTATATAGATATAACAGACCTTAGAATGCTGTAATTGACCAATCAGAATTGAGTATTTAACAAAGCCATGTAATAAAATGAATTAATGAAGAACAAAGAGAATTTAAAAAAACTGCCATCAGTAGTTTTTTCCGCGCATGTGAACATTTTAAAAAGCTTGTCTGCATCTCAGACAGTGGACCGTCACAATAAGAGTCTGCAGAATAATATCTTCATTCCACTACAGGAGGAACTTGATGTTCTCTGCAATTAAGTGGAAAAAGAATATGTGCTCATGTCTGCATCGACATCAGTGTGTGAGAATATCAGCAAAAACTCAATCTTATGCAACACTGTTTTTCTCCTGATTTGCGTCTGCGGGATGCTGATTCAGGTTTTAGGTGAAGAAAAACTCTGCGTGTTCTTTTTCCTCTCCCAGAGGTCAGAGGTGGCACCTTGAAAACAACCCGCTGACGTCCACCACACGACCCTGGTGAGGTCACTTCCTGTTTTGTAAGTGAGTGAGGAGGGTGTTTGTTGTTAACACAGGAAGCTTCATGCCTGCTTCACAGGCGAGGTGTGTGTGTGTGTTTTGTTCTTGTTTGTGTGTTTAAATGCTTCTCTATTGCTGTTTAAATGCTTCACAAACACTTAAACCTTTACAGCGAAGAGTCTGCAGCCTTTTACTATCAAAAGAGACAATTTTGGCCTAAAAATGAAAAGAAATCTGTCTGGAGCTGCAACTGTTAGATTCTCTCCTTAATATTCACATTTAATAAACTGAAATCTAAGAATTTTGACTTTTTTTTAGTTAAAAAATTGTTCAAAATGATTAATTGATGATCAAAACAGTTGGCGATCGTAGTCGTCTATTCTAAATTAAATTTCCGTTTAATCATCAGGGAAGTTATTCGCGGGGAAGAGCCCTGGTGACTCACTCATTTGAAACGATAATTGATTTCACAAAGAAAACAAACCACATCTGAGACTCTGAAATCACAGAATTTGGCAAAAAAGAAAAAAATGACTCAAAACGATAAAGTCAATCATCAAAATAGTCGACAGTTAATTTCACAATTCAGTAATAATCTGTGACTGACTTGGTGAAATGATTTCAGGCTGTGTATTAGACCTGCTTAGTTGATTAGTAATCGATTGTCAAATTATCCGCCATCTTTTGGATAACTGATTAGTCGGTTTGAGTAATTTTTTAAGAAAAAAGTCACAATTCTCTGATTGCAGCTTCTTTGAGTGTTGATATTTTGTGGTTTCTTTACTCATCTCTGACAGGACATTTTTCAACATTTTATACACCGAACAACTGTTTGATTAGTGGAAAAATTACCGTCAAATTGATCACTAGTTGAAAACACCTGTTTTCACATGTTTGGTCCTATTTTTCAACTGACAAGATAAGGACACAAACTTAGCGATGAATTTAGCAACAGCTGGCTCCAGTCCGTGCTTAACTCTGAGGAAGTTTGTCTCTAAAACTTCTTAAAAAACTACAAAACATGTCAGACTCTCTGATGTGGTGTAATATAGTAGAATAATGACGTTCTCCCTGTAAACATGAGGGCTCACTGTCACCACCACCACCACCTCTGTGTGCAGCAGCAGTCGTTGTGGATTAAAGCTCCTTCATGGGCGTCTTTATCAGCAGCTGACAATCAGGAAGAACGGAGCCCGGAGCCTCGAGGAGACGCTCGCTGCTCTGGATGTTTATCTCTTCTGACCCTGCGAGTTACAACAAGTTCACTGGAGGGAGTTCAGCCTTTAACTCGCACACTAACTGAGCTCACGTTCCTCTGAGACACGACAGAGATCAGTGATTGATAGAGGTGACGTATGGAAGATTCCCGCAGATTAGAGGAGCTGGTTGGTTACTGGTTTGACTCCCCAGCAGACCGGGAGTTCTGATTGGGCGAATATTCCATCAGCAGCTACTGTTGTCATGTCATCAAGCTTATTTTCATGTAACATGAAACTGATTGTTTCATTCAGAGATGATATTTACTGCTCAGGGTTGTCATGGTGACAGAATTTCCCCTGCAGTTATTTAAGTTGGCTCAACAATGTGGAGTGCAGAGTTAGCACCATTCTTTTGTTTGTTTCTGCAAATTAATTATTTTATGATAAATGACGCCATGTTATGTGAGGTGAAATTAAGTGAAGGTAGGTTTGGACAGAGTGATATTTGGCTTATGTAACAGCAGTTTCCCATCAGAAAAGTCTTTCTGACAGAAAGGTAAAGCTGGAAAAATATTCTAAATATAGCATACACTTCAATTAATATTGATTTTTTTTGTACCATACTGTGGAAAAAAATAAAACAAAATAAACCTAAATAAAACTTGTGAACAATAATAAATTTAAGGCAACTGCCTTCACTAGACTTTTGAGTTTTGAAATAATGTTAAACTCCCAAGTTTTGAAAGAAACTAAACAAAGTTTCACTGATCCGTAATCTTTTGTTGAGATGTCTGTGAAGGTTCTCACTCATCCAGATCCTGGTATTTGTATCAAGGTTTGTCGTAGGCGACTGGACTTGATAGAGTTCTTGAAGACGTTTCTCATCCAAGAGGCTTCTTCAGTTCTGACTGACTGGTTTGGGAGTTCAGGTATTTAAACCACTGTGTGGTCGTTAACACCTAGAGGGGCATGTGCCTCAAGTGCCCACCCTTCCATTGTGCGGACCTTGGGTTTCACCTGGGGGGAGGTGTGAATGAGAGTTGTTAAGGTCCCTGCCACCATGTGAGTTGTTGGAGTCACATGATTTCAGGTGTGTATCCAACTGCCTGGGGAGTGATCTTAAGACTGCATTGTATGTGGCAGATAAATTATGTACATATGATCATATATATCAGTCAGGCTCTAAATACAATCTGTGGAGAGATAGACATCATCAGACATGCAGACAGTCAGGCAGGTCAGTTGTGTGTGCGTGCGTGCGTGCGTGCGTGCGTGTGTGAGTGAATGACCTCGTGTCACCTCACATGACATCATGTGTAGACACAATGAAATGACCTGACAGTTGTGTGTCAGAGATGTTACAGATTAAAGTGTGTGTGTGTGCGTGTGTGTGTGTGTGTTGAGTATTTTGCAGCACGAGTGTTTTTTATTGAGGTTATTTGAGTGAAAACCACATTACGATTTGTCTTATTTTAGAGGTTAAAGAGGCGTAACGGTGCGGGGCAGGGTCACACACACACACACACACACACACACACACACACCACACACACACACACACACACACACACACACACACACACACACACCATATACACACACACACACACACACATCTCTCCTCTCAGACACACACTGCCAGTAAGAGCAGCATGTTTGCAGCCAGTAGTTGAGTCAGACTGCTGCTGTTTGCTCGGAGGATGAAAGCAGGACTGACTGGCTCTTTGTTTCTTCACCGCGCTGTTTTAAATAGCACTTCCTGTGACCGCGTGACCCATGATGCAACGCTGCCTGCCCTGTGCTGTTGATGCTCAGATGCAGCTGTGATTGAACGTCCACGTTTCAGGAGGACAGAGATAGTTTGTACAGTCAGACTGGTCTGAGGCTCAGAAACATTCAGGTGTTGCTCACAGAACAGATGCAGGAGAAACTGATATTAGGTCTGAACTGATGAGTCAGTTACTCTCAAATGTGACAACTTGCTGATTTATTCGGGTTCAACACTAACTTTTAAAAGCTGGTGCCAGGCTGGCAAGCAGGCATCAGTTTTTGGTTGCTGAATCAGAAAATATGGTCATTTTTAGTCATTTTGTATTTTGAGTACTTAAAAAGGACGTCAGCACGTCGTCAGGCTGCAACTAACAATCATTTTTATAGTTGAAATCAACTGATTAGTTGATTATATTCAATATTTTTGTATTGTGAATACTTTTCATGCCATATGAGCGTAAGCAACTGCAGATGGAAATCATCTGACTGCCCCCCCACGACTGAAAAGCGTAAAATTTTGATGCATCGACAATCATTTTATCATCAAATCGTAGCCCTCTGAATCTGAAATCTTAATTTACCATCATAAGAGCAGCAAACTTGATCATTACGACAGATTAGTGAAGAACGAGAAAAAAAAAAAATGTTAGCAGCAGTTGTTTTACTCTGTTGTTTTTACATTTTGAGAAGTGTATTTTACTTTGAAAAGCACTGTATTTTATTTTGAAAAGCTTTGTGTTTCATTTTGACAAGCGTTGCATTTTGATTTGAAAAGCGTTACATTTTAATTTGAAAAGCATGGCATTTATGACAATATGTAAGGCTGTAACAGCAGACGTAAGTCACGGTTTGACTTCACTGGTTTGATTTTGATTCGCTGGTCTGTTCAGTGACATGTTTGTTTCTCGATGAGGATGTTGATGCCTGGAAATATTTTTCCAACAGAGCTGAAGTGTTGTTGTCAGTCATGTGATCTGTGTCAACTACAGGAAGTGAGTCCAGAATACAGTTTGTTGTTGGTAGAAGTCTGACTGATATTTTAAGATTCATGAGAGACGTTGCATTTGCATGTAAGACCTTATTGTTGTGCTTTTTAAAGTATTATTGTGTTAGAATCTAAACACTGGATCTAAACGTGCAGCAGAACTTCTCCGTGCATGTTGCAGTCAGAGGAAATGAACTCTTGCTCTGTTCTTTCTCTGTTAACAAAACAAATGTGTTTTTAAGAGTTCAGCGTCTCCAGAACAATGTGGAGGAGTAATTGGCGTTTGACATTTCTCGGCCTTATTTGGCCGCTGCTGATAACTAAAGTGGATATTGTTGTTGCCGAGCTACAGCAGGATGTGATGTCACTAATCCTGGCCTTGAGAGACCAACCCTCTGCCAAAAACTGACGACAGTCTTACCTCAGATAAAAGATTGATGATTTTTAATAATAAAATCCTTCTTTTCCTTCTTTCTTTACCTTAAAAACATGTTTCTTTTTTTCATAAGCGGATGTAGGCTGTATTATTTATTTATGATTCTGTTGATTGAACTCTTTTCTTCTTATCTCCCTGCAGACCTGTCAAAGAACAGACTGGCTGACGTCCCCTCAGAGGTCTGCCACCTGGTTGCCTTGGAGACACTAAACCTGTATCACAACTGCATCAGGACCATCCCAGACAGCATCATCAGCCTGCAGTCACTCACCTCCTTAAATCTCAGGTAGACACACACTCACACACACACTTGGTGTCACTGCTGTCTTACAGAGTGAGAGGCTTCCTCACTCTGCCTCCGCTTTACCAGAGGACTGTAAGAGACTAACAGCCTGAACTGTTGTTGAGGAGGAGGAGGATGTGGGCTGGTGCATCATCACAGTGATGATGAAGCAGCTTGCTCGCTCTTGGTTTGGTATAAAGAGCCATTTACTGATTCCTCCTCCTGTTCCTGACAGCCAGTCCAACTATGGTTCTTGTCTCATTCGTTCACTAATTTTTTTCAGCTCAGTCAACCTTGGTTTTACTAGATTTGTGTGAAACGATTGTGACAAGCAGCCTGGTTTTCCAGCAGTTCAGACCAGAATGAGGAGAAAATGGTGAAATCAGCTGGCATCCAGGCCACGGTGACTGCAGGGCAGATCATTTTTAAAGGGGGCCGCAGCAGACACGGCTGTCCTGCCCCCTGTGAAATTCCTGCCCTGATGTTGTCCGTGTTGTTTTAGTAGTGAAGTGTGTACCCTGTGTGTGGGGTGGGGCTGCTGTCAGATTTGTGCCCCCACACTCAGAGTTCAACATCCGGCTGAATCACAGTGACGAAGCAAAAATAAAACAGTGTTATTGTCCTTTAATTTGAACAGACTGTGTGTTTGTTTATGGTCGCAGAGCTTCTACCGGTCTGCCCGTCTGCTGTACAACTGTGTGACTCACTGCAGGTGTGTGTGTGTGTGTGTGTGTGTGTGTGTACACACACACACACACACACACACACCTGGTGCTGACTGACCCGTACAGACTCTCTGTACTCTGTCAGGTTTTGTTTAAAGGTCACACTGTTCCTCCTCTGGGAGACTCTCACACTGCAGGTGAATCAGACTGAACTGGTTATTTGCTCTTTGGTCCATTGTTGTTTTGTCCATAAAATGTCAGAAAAATGTCCATCAGTGTTTCCCAGAGCCTGAGATGACGTCCCCAAGTGTCTTGTTTTGTTCACAACTCAGAGATCAAGGAAACATTGTTATGTTGAAATCGTAGTTGTAACAAATCTTTAATAATCTTGTAGAAGGAGTGTTGGTGTGCTGGTGTCCATAGTCCAGCTGAAGATAGACAAGAAAAGAAGCAATGAGAGAAGCAGGACAACATGTAGGTCGTCCTCAGGTTGGAATCAAACCTGTGTTGCTGCTGAGGCCTCAGTACATGGAGCGGCCGCTCTACCAAGTGAGCTTGGGATCACATTAACTTGGCATTTACTTACATTATCTTCGCAGGTTCTTCTGCTTCTCATCTCCATTGTTGTGGTACTTACAGCAGTATTGGCCCTTTTTTCACGACTACCCCTTTATATTCTTCTTATAGTTCAGTCTGCAGGGTTTGTTTCACTGTTGAGAAGAAAATCTCTCTCATTTTCTCTTCTTTTTGTGACGTCATATCCTCTTTTCAACAGTCAGCTGTTCTGGGCTGCTCCTGTTCTCCGTGCACGCTCACAATTAGTTTTAGCCTGTCTGGTTAGCGTTGACTACACCAGGATAAACTGTCTCAGTGGAACGGCTTCAGCCTCAAGTCGAAGTTCAAGTTTATTCAAGCCAGGCTTTTTTTTCCCGTAAGTGCAGACTTATTTATCAGTCTTGGTGGAACCCCCACCCCCCCAGAACAGTAAAGATAGCAACACTGCTCTCTAAATCTTTGCATGGATCTTTATATCATTATCAGTGTGTTTGAGATTCAACACAGCATCACAAAACATAATATGGTGATATTCTAGTGTATGGATGTTTTCTTACACCTCTAAGATTCATTAACTCTGCAGAGAGCAAGTCTTTCTATCTCAAGAAACACTAATCACATTTGAATTTTAGGTTTGAATCACACACACACACACACACACACACACACACACACACACACACACACACACACACTCAGAGTGTGTGCTGTCAGAACAGGAAGGACTCTCTGTCTTCCTCTCCAGAAATAAGCAGCGTTATTTTTAGTTTCTTCAAAGTCAAACAGCTCGACGTTTGAAACAGAGAAGTTTCATCTGTAGATTCAAACTGCACAACACAAGCAGGCTGTTGTTCAAGATTCACTTTGCAAAAACTTTTCTGACCCTCTTTTCATCACCAGGTCAAAATTTAACAAAAAATGAACTGGTCCAGCACTTTGGTTTATGACCAAATAAAAGTAAAATTATTGACATTCCCATCAGCCTCTGCAAACTATGCTAACAGGCTGAGACTAATGTGGTGAACATGGTAAAGAATAAATCTGCTGCACATCAACATGTTAGCATTGTTGTGCACATTGTGAGCATGTTAGCATTTAGCTTAACAGCCTCACAGAGGTGCAGCATGTTTGTAGATTCTTGGTTCTGTTTTTGTCTCCAACAACATCAACATGACACTAAAACTGAAAAATAACCCAGAAAGAGGCAGTGATGGTGTTTTATCAAACTTTATCTCAGATTTGTGGTGTTTGTTTGGCTCAAAATGAAGCAGTTTCATCAACTATAACGTGTGTGTGTGTGTGTGTGTGTGTGTGTGTGTGTGTGTGTGTGTGTGAGTACAGCTGGATAAACTCAACTTACATGTTTCCTGAATACTATTTTCAGAGCTTAGTCAGCGAGGGTTTCACAGTCTTGTGGTGAATGAATATGTGTGTGCGTGTGTGTGTGCCTCAGTACAATACATCCACCTATCTGTGTGTGTGTTCCGTGTGTGTGTGTCTGTGTGTGTTTGTATTTTTTCTGGTCAGGGATTAAAGATGCTGTTTAGTTTGTGTTTCAGAGAAAGATTTATTTAAAGAGAACTCCCACAGTGCTTCACAGACATAAGTGGGGAAATAAAATTTAGAAAGAGACATTAAAGTGATATTTCACCCCAAAGGAACTGATCTGATTATAAACTGATATGAATTTATTATCAAGAGTTTAGTGAAGCTTAAAAGAAGTGAATGAGTCAACAGCGCAGCTGCCTCAAGTCTGATGTTTTTACTCATAGGAAGGAAAGTACAACAACATAGAAACTGGAGGTGGAGTCATCGTCAGCCAATGAGTGAGTCTGGACAAAATGGTTTTGACCAATTAAAACTCTAGAAGGACAAATGATAGAAGCAATTTCTTATTAGTATCAAAACGCCTGAGTTTCTTGGAAGTTTCAGACATTTTTACTCTTTCCTTACACTGCCATGGTGAACGATTTCTAAAAAATATCTAATTACAATTATTTTGACTGATATTGTAATTACAATATGATTTGCAATATTATAGGTAATGAAAATTTTTACATCATTATTCTCATTTTTATTGAAAAACATATTGAAATGATTCAGCTGTAAATTTTGCAGACATCTGTACCAAAGACAGATATTTTCTGAAGTCTGCAGAGTACAGTGTGCAGGCAGGACGACTTTATTTCATTTAAAATGGTATTTTGCCTTTAACAAATATTGCGCCTCCTGTGATTTGAAAATTACAGTAGAACATCTTGTGATTTTGATCAAATTTCAAATAATTGTTCAGCCCTGATGGTGCAAAGTCGCAAAATCTGTAATTTGAAGTTCAGACTTTCTTTCTACAGTGTGTAGGATTTAGTGACATCTAGCAGTGAGGTTGCAGATTGCAACTAAATGAATACTGCTCACCTCACCCTCCCCTTCCAAGCGTGCAGTCTGGCTGTGTTTGACTCTTCTATCCACCCTGCAGTCCTCCCTATGTGGACCTTGTCACTCTTTGGGGGTTTGGGTCGGGTCGGGCCTTATTCGTGACATATTTCATGGGTTTACGCTGTATTATTATTCTCCCAAATTTTGTTGCTGTCAATTCACATTCCCCTGCATGTATTGTGTCTCCCTCCGTGCTGTCTGATGCACGGAGGGAAGCTTGTTAAGAAAAATGTTGGGCTGTAATCTGGTTCGGACTGAAATATGCTAACAAGGAACGGGTTCGGGTCAGTTTCAGACAGAATTTTGTCCTCATCAGGCCATATCTCTGTCTCTCTCATTTATTTTCCTCTTATGTTTATTATCATTCTTTATTAGAATTTGTTGCTGTTTAAATTTTGTTTATAGTTTTTTTTTAAGTGACAGAGCACATGATCAAATCTTAAGTTAAAAACCACCAATATAAACGTTCCACAATTACCTCAACAGGTGGATCCCTGGTAACAAATGAAACGAGTTTTCAAATTCTGAGTTCTTTGCTGGACAGTCACATGATGATGATTTGCTCCATGTGATTGGTCGACATGTGTGTTTGTGTGTTGCAGTCGTAACCAGCTGGGCGCTCTGCCGGCCTGTCTGTGTGGTTTACCTCTGAGAGTCCTCAATGCCAGCAACAACAAGCTGGTCAGTCTGCCAGAGACCATCGGACAGCTGCACGGCCTCATGGAGCTGGTGAGACTCTTTATACTGTTTACACTGTGTTACTACACGTCACAAACAGGGATTAGTAATGACAGTTTTATTTTTGTCTTTATTAGCGATGATAACAGTTAATCAATGATCGAATAATCAGTCATTAAGAATTTGATCAGTTGGGTAAAATTTAATTGATCTTCTATCAAACAAAGATCTGAAATACAACAGTGATTATTTTTATGACTGTGCTACACACATTTATGGATATTCAAGAATATGTGTTAAATATGTCAGCTGTGACGTTTTCAAATGTCTTCTTTTGTCTGTCAACGGTCCAAAACCCAGCGACTCTTCATTTTCTGCCATAAATGACAAAGAAAAGCAGCAGCTTGAAAAAGGAATAAAATGATTTATACGTTATGAAAATAGTTGGCAACTAATTTTCTCTCGATTAATCAGCTAATCATTGCAGCTCTAATGTGACTCGAGATTAGGGAGGAGGAGGGGACGGGGCATGAAGATATCACTAATCACCAATTGATGGGATAGTAATTTGGACAATTTTAGTCTATCGCCCAATCCTGCACTGAGCCGTGCCTGAGATGAATCTACTTCACAGGAGTGGGCCCAATGCGAACACGACCCGCCTCCAAGCAGGATGCGGTGACGTCTCGCAGATCGCGGCCAACCTGTGACGACCCTCCTTTTGACACTGAGCTCATGTGTGTGCAGGAGAGCAGAGAGAAAGACGTTTCTAAAGGTCTCTTTGTGTTCAGCTCTCAGTACTTTTAGCCTCTAACAGAATCTTTATGTTTTGAAATGTAGTTTCTCTCCTGTGTCGCTGTTTGTACTTTCAGGTATCTGCTTTATTTTGATTAAGTTTCGTATTCGCTTTCAGCTGTGTAGGAGTCGTGTTAAGTTACTGCTGATGAAACCCACGAAAAAAAACATTTCCTGTTTGTGCTGCTTCATAATAAAAGCGTTAAAATAACTAAAGAACAGGGAACTTTTACTGGTGAAAATTTTAGGAAACAGCGTGTTTATCCACCACTTTACAGACACTTGACTCGAGCTTGGTTGAGCTCGTCTTCAGTTAAAAGACACACCTTCTAGCCGGTGGTCCTGTTTTAATGGAAATGCAAACCCCTGCCGTGCTGGGCTGATGGGCCGAGTCAAACCGAGCTGAAGGAAAAGGCGCTCAGCTTAGACGTAGGCTATGACACTCATTTTAGTCGATGAAATATCCAGACTTTTTTTCAAAAATTTATTCATTTCCATATAATTTTTTGTCAAACCCACAGGGAGCCACTACAGAGGAGCAACAGAGCCACATGCTGCTCTGGAGTCGAGCTTTAGAATAATGAAATGCATCCAGAAGCTTTAACACGACTTGTTATTGTTGTTGTTGTTTTTCCCCTGCAGGACATCAGCTGTAATGAGATCACGGCTCTTCCTCGTCACATCGGCAGACTTAAAGCTCTGCGAGAATTAAATGTCCGCCGAAACCTTCTCTGCGTCCTGCCAGAGGGTGAGTTTGTGGAAGAGCTGCAAGTTGTCCCAGATTAACCTTTTTTTTTCTTTTTTTTTTGGTCCTTTTCACGTCCAGAACAACCTGTAGTATCTTGTCTGTCTGGGTGAACAGACAGCACAGGCAGACTTTTTGTCTTCTTTCTGAGTATACTTTAGAAAAAGCTTCCATTTCCATCCTCTTTATGTGAGATTTACATCAATCAATCCCTGATAGTCTCTGTTAATCCCTCTCTGTATCTGCCAGAGCAGGGCTGTGCATGTCAAGAAGGCAGCTTGTATTTTATTGGCTTTTATTGAAAAGTAAAGTGTGTCCAGCATCTGATTTGCAATTAAACTCAGAAATGGAACAGTCCTCTTTATATAGAAGATGGGGAGGTGCATCTGAGACCACAGAGTCATCTGTTTGCTCAGCCACACCCGTCCCAATCCCCAAAAATATACTGAGCCCTCCATATGCCTGAAGAACAACCTCCAGTCCCCAAAAAAGTCTCAAATGAGACGGTGACACAGAGATCAGTGAGAGACACAGCGCTCTGAATCTCATCTGGACAGACACCAGCCTTCTTTATTGAGGATACAACATAATCCTCAGTGCTTCCATACGCTAACTGTCATGTCAGGGAGTTCTGGTTGGATTGAAAAATGTCCAAAGCTTCCCAGATTCCAAGGTGACATCTTCAAATGTCCTTTTTTGTCTGATCAACAGTCCAAAAACGGAGGTAATTCAATTTACAATAGTAGCAGACTGAGAAAACCAGCATATATTCATATTGGAAGAGCTAGAGAAGGAGAATTTTGGCATCTTTTCCTCAAAGTGATCATTAAAATGATTAAAGTTGCTGTTGATTTTCTGTTGATTGAACAATAGTTGTGTTGATAATGAGATACAGGGTTTTTCTTTGCAGTGGGTTGAATTGACCCTTCTTAAGTCCCGCCCCTTTTTTTGCTCTGTGTTTGGTACCTCTGTCAGCTTCCTCCTCTCCTGTCCCGTATCTGCTCTGTGCTCAGCTCGTCTGTGCTGAAAAGAAAAATGTTGAAGATGTTTGACAGATGTTGCTGTGGGAGCTGTAAAAGTGACACATTCACATCTTAAATTATTTTCTCAATTAATAATAATTGTTTGGTCTATAAAATGTCAGAAAAATGTTGATCAGTGTTTCCCAAAGTCCAAGATAACGTCCTCAAATGTCTTGTTTTGTCCACAAACCAAAGATACTTAAATAATTGTTATAGAGGAGTAAAGAAGGCAGAAAATATTCACATTTAAGAAGCTGAAATCAGAGAAGTTTTCCTTTTTCTCTTTGAAAAATGATTGAACTGATTAATGAGTTATCAACAAAACTGATTAATTGTTGCATCTCTAGTATGAAATAGAAATAGAAAAATGCAAATAAACTGCATTCATGAGCTGAGTAAACGGCTCTTTATTGTTTTTAATTCTTTTAATTATTGTATTTTTTGTGCCTCCACTTCTGTAACTAAAACTGTGTTGCCGTGGTGATGATTCTGGCTTTGAGGAATATTTTTCCATCAGATATGATCTGCATCATGATTCTACCTGCAACAATCAATCCATGATTTTGTCAGTTGTTAGATTAATCGCCAACTATCGGGATAATCAATTGTTTTTTTTTAACCAAAAAAAACAAAAACAAAGCGTCCAAATCCTCTGCCATTGTGGACGTACTTCCATGTGCTTCATATTATTGCACCTATTTTGTTTGGACAAAATAGATAATAATCTTTATCTGCAGCCCTTCTGCTCAGTCTTTTTGTTTTTTGGATGAATGCAGGTTAAAATAAACCAAAGTTGAGTTTAGAAAACTGTTTTTTTTTCCTCCAGTTTTTTCTTGATGAACTGAAGCAACAGTTATTTTCCAGAACCCTCCCGTTATCTTCACTCCTTCATGTCTTTCTAGAGTTACAGCTGTGTTTTTCTGAGCAGTGATTTATTAAAGCTGCTGCGTCCTGAACCTCCTGCTGTTTTTTAACTGTTAGATAACCACTCTTATTCTGACTCTGACATTTGACCCTCTTCTTTCCTGATGAAATGCAGCAGCTCACAGTGCTTTGTTCTCTGAAAATTTCATTTTCAAGAAGATAGAAAACGTAAATACTGCAGAAAAATTAAGATGAAAGAGGCCGGAGTCATTAAAACAGACTTTGATAAACAGACTGGAAGACGAGGAGTGTGTTGATATTCGATCTGAATGATGAGCGACTGCAGATTGTTTTCTGGATGATTCATCCCCGCGCCTCAGCGCGTCCCGTCTGTTTGGATTTATTTCGGTGTTTTCATAACTCGACATATGCTTGTCCCTCACCATCGAGGCCGTCTCCCGGATTGATTGATGAGCTTTGATCCGGCTCGGCTCGTCAGCTCGATGCCACAGCGACGGGGAGGCTTGGAGCGAGCAGACTGGCCGGCAGCCTGACAAAGGGAGGGATGTTGTTTTTGATTTAATCTGTTGAACTTGTGCAGACTTCACTGCTGCTGCTGCAGAGAGCCGCTGACATCAGACCACCATGGCTGCTTTAGTGTTTTTTAAAAGGTCGGCCAAGCTTCGAGTGGCAGGAGTCAAATGTTGGAGAGTCAAACTTAAATCTGAAGATCATATCTGATGGAAAAATATTCCTCAAAGCCAGAATCATCACCACGGCAACACAGTTTTAGTTACAGAAGTGGAGGCACAAAACAGACAGTAATGACAAGAGTTAAAAACAATACTGAGCAGTTTACTGTCTTGACTCATAAATGCAGTTTATTTGCATTTTTCTTTTTCTTTTTTTATGAGTCATACTGGAGTTGCCACGATTAATTGATTATTAACTATTTTGATAACTGATTAATTGGTTTGAGTCATTTTTCAAAGGAACAAAAGTCCAAATTCTCTGATTTCAGCTTCTTAAATGTGAATATTTTCTGGTGTCTTTACTCCTCTCTGACAGTAAATTGAAGATCTTTGAGTTTGTCAGACTTCTGGACTTTGGGAGCCACTGATTCAATATTTTTCTTACATTTTATTGTCAAACAACTAATAGTGGAGAAAATAATCGACTGATTAATCGACTATTAAAATAATCATTAGTTGCTGCCCAAAATGGAGCATTTATTTCATTACTTTGAACTCAGGCTGCAGACTTTCAGCTCCTTCCTTAATTGGTCATTGGTGAAATTAACAATCAATTGATCAATTAATCAGACTTACAGAGTTTTATTTCCGCGGCAACATGTGGCATGTTCTCTGACAGCGTCAGAAATTAAAGTCCCAACTAGAACCATATACAGTTTTTCAGCTTGTCCCCATAAAAGAACCATTTCTGGTTCTTGTTAAAACGTTTTATAAAAGTTCACTTGAAACCTTATCAAAGAGTTCTACCTAGAACCCAGCGTAAAGGGTTCTACTGAGAGCCATCTGTTTTTTTCCTTTGGTCAAAATTAAGACTGAATGATTTTGAAGAAAACATCTAATTACAATTACTTTGACTGATACTGCAATTGTGATTTTAGAACATTATTCTCACCTTTATTTAAAACACATCATTATGTTGTGATTTTTTCAGGATCTGTACAACAAGACATTTTTTGAGTCGAAAATATATGACTAGTCTGGCACTTTGGCACAATATTTAATTTAACATAGTTTCATACATTTTGCATTTAACAAATATTGCACCTCCTGCAACTTGAAAATTGCCATAGGCCAAATTGTGATTTTGATAAAATTTCGATTAATTGTTCAGCCCAAGTCAGAATTGACGCTGACATGGTTTCTGTTTTCCCTCCTGTCAGCAGCCAGCAGGGAAATAATTAATAAGGCTGAGAATCAAAACATTTGATATGATCCACCGCAGACTTTTTATGGGAATATCCTCAAAAATGACAGGGTTTGAAAGGAAAACATGCAGCTGTTTGGACTCACAAGTGAGTCAACTGTACTCCAGCTGGGTAGAAACAAGACTGACTTAAGAAATCTATGTTAATTATGAATAAATAATTGATACTTAACTTACTCATCTGCAGAAGGACAAAAAAAACCAGACAGCACTGCTGCAACACAGCAGTTTTTCTCTGTTCATCTATGTGAGTTTGCAGCCTTACTGTCAGGCCTGTTGTCTGCATCTTCGCATGCAGGTTTAAGAAGCTTTAAAAACACATTTTCTGTCTCTTTTTGACTTTGGATTGAATTGAACCATTTGTCCTCAGTGACCTCATAGCAGCAGCGATCATGTTTTAGTCCCGTCCAGGATATATTTTTATTCAGCAACCAGAGGAATGTTTCCTGGTGTCGGCCCCGCCTCCATCGTGGGCCGCTCAGCCGACATTATTACCGCCTACGAGGGCTTTTAATTATGAGCGACTGTCAGGACGAGTCTGTAATGATCGCTTGTCAGGATTGATGGACTCTTCAGTGACGCATCACTGGCAGTCTGCAGGATGTGACTCCCTGAACGGTTTCTTCCCACAAACCCACACATCAGTCTGCAATGTTTGTCTTAGTGTTCGTCTGAGGGGCTGAATGTTGGAGGAATCATGTAAACACACACACACACACACACACACACACACACACACACACACACACACACACACACACCCACACACAGTAAAGTGGAGTTTATTTTTAAAGCGCCTGAAACAACCAGGAATGAAAACTACAATGTGTTTGAAGGAGGGACACTGAGACTCTGCAACCAACAATTATTTTTTTATTCATAAATCTGACAGTTATTTTGCTAATTCATCATTTATTCTTGAGCCATTAACCATGAAATTAGGGGGTAATTTGGGGGGTAATTTCGAAGACATTTCAACTGTATTACTTGATAATTACCACCTATTTACCATGAAATTATGGGACCTGGAAATCAAAGCGTTACTGACAGCTGTGATGCAAAACTAATCATTTCCAATAATTGTATTGCAATTTCAGTCAAAATAATCACAGTGTTATACTTTTTAAGATTCTCTTCCCTATTAATTCAGTTTTATAGCGACTTTTCCTGCAGGAGTTTCCACATTGATTCAGGGTCTCACTGAAGGAACGTGAACGCGCAGCTGCACTGTTAGAACAGCCAATAGGAACTCCCGATCTGAAATGACACAAACTAAACCTAAGTAGCTAATACTAAACTAAGTAGTGTTGTTGCCTAAACCAAACTGTGACTGTTTGACAGTGTTAACCATGTGACGACAGAGGACCGGTACGCCTGTCACTGATACTCTCCAGTCATCATATAACAGTTGATGTCAGAATAACTGTTACAAACACCATAATTTACATTTGGATCAGAAAAACAAAACAACATGAGAATTAGCATTAAAATGTCCCTTCAGAGACGCGCTGCTCCGTTATCACGTCCTCTTGAATATGTTCACACTGAGCAGCTGATAGAAACACTCTGAATGTTATTGAGACAGAATACAGAAGATTTATTTAGAACCAGCACAACGTTTTAATAGAAACATGACTATAGACTGCCTGTAAAAACACACACATACTGTCTGTGTCTCCGTCTCATGTGTTGGTGGTGTCTCTCCGCCCAGCCTCACCGGGTCACTGTGGTTCGCTCCACAGATGTTTATTTTTAACCTTTTGGCAGAGGAGAGCAGGGAGAGCTCAGAGGCTTTATGAGGGTCAGCTCTCTCTTTCTCTGCTGCATTCTGGGTTTGAAAAGTTCTCTCTGCTCAGTGAGTCAGCAGCTCTGTAGTAAACCGTCCACACGCTCACACGCTCATGTCCCACCACTTTGTCTGAAGTCCAACTTCACTGTCTGACTCAAACTGCTGGATGCAGGATGCAGTGATGCTGTTTTAAATTCAGTATCTCAGAGTTATGGGCAGTTTATGGACACCTGTCCTTTAAAGGTATATAATGCATTAATTCTGGTTGTGTAGCCTTCATAAGCATGTCTGCAGGTTTTTATATTTACTCTAACTATTAGAACAGGCTGCGTTCACCTCGAACATTAAACAGTCTGTGTTTTTTTAATGTAATTACAGCTCAGAGACTCCAGTGGAGAACGAGTAAAAGAGGTGATTATTTCGAGGTATTTTAGTTCTAATGAGGAATGAAGTTCACATGAAGAGAACCGCTCTCGTCTGCGAACAATTACAAACCTCTGAAAATAACAACAACAACAGCTGCATTGTTCTGTGTGATGGGAAACATGTCGGCGGTTTGAGCCATGTGAATGTGTGTGTGTGTTGTGTGTGTGTGTGTGTGTGTGTGCAGTCTGCTGTAGGTTTGCAGAATTCAGCAACAGGATTTTAACTCCTACTGGACATGTAGCTTGTCTGTTTTATGGCTCCAAGAAGGTTTAAGTTGATGATTTTGAAACCTAATTTATAGCCTTTGTTATTTTTTAATCATTCTGTTTTGGCTGGATGGTTAATAAACTGTTTCTGTGCTGTGACAGACTCAGAACATGCATATTGTTGCTTTAGTGTCTGTAAGGTCACAGTCGAGTGTTACAACATGATTTCTGGCAGAGGGCTTTAAGTTGGAAGCCTGGTGAACCACTTAACAGCCAGACCAGAGAAGCCTCTGTGATCCTCCAGTCGGTTTAAGAGGATCAGTGGTGTCAGAGGCAGAGCTCAAGTCCTGGAGGACCAGTTACCCGAGTCAGCAGCCAGGAAGCTGTCGTAGCTCTCACTCAGGAGTGCAGTTTGACACCTGATTGAAATTTTTCAAAGGGATTATTAATATTGAGATGAGTGATTAACTGGTGGAATACGACTTGTGGGGTTCAGGTTGAGTTTCTTAAGGAGGGCAGAGACCAAAGCAGCTTTAAAATAGGTGGGAAGGACTGACGGCTGGTTCACACTACATGGTTGTGACGGCACTATCGCTGACCGGCTCCAGCTCGCACATGCCGTGGTGTCCACATAGGCTGAGTTTCTGCTTATGCCAACACTTATGACATATCACAATATAACAATATCCAAAATGTATCTTGATATTTGGTCTCATATCACGGTATAATATAATATTGATATATATCTCAGCCCTGCTCACGACATTCAAAAACATTTAAAAGTTTTCTGACACATATTTTTCCAAATATTCGTGCCTCCTGGCACTTGAATATTACAGAAAGTCATATTACAATTTTGATAAAATTTCAATTAATTGCGTAGTCCTAACACGCACACGCACTGCTCAGGAGTGTAGTGTGAACTAGTCAGAGTTTAGAGAGCTGTTAACAATGGACAAAATGTGAGGGCCAATGGTGTCGAAGACATCCTTCAAAAAAAGAAGTTGGTCAAATGTCCAGGACTTCATTTCATTAATTATTTCCAGCAGAGTAATCAGGGAAAATTCATTGAAGGAGAAAAGGTAATGACTAGGTAGGATCAAATAATCTAGATTTATGAACCGTCATGAGAGGCTGACTGCTGCTGAATGTTTATCTAATTGAATTACAAACTTTATTTCTCCAGTTTGGATGTATGGTGTGAAGTGTCGAGTTGTCAAAGAAAAATATCTTCTTATATTTGGGCCAATACAGCATGTTGGCTGAATTAATCTAAAAAGTCACAAGAAGAAGAAAACCAGGCTTTTAACTAACAGATTTGTGTGTGTGTGTGTGTGTGTGTGTGTTGTGTGTGTTTTCTCTGCAGACCTGGCTGACCTTCCTCTGGTGAAGTTTGACTTCTCCTGTAACAAAGTGTCGACCATCCCGGTTTGTTACAGGAAGATGAAACATCTCCAGTCCCTCCAGTTAGAAAACAACCCACTGCAGAGTCCACCTGCACAGGTATACACACGTGTTTTTAATAAAAGATGTCCAAATCCTCTGTTTTCAGCTTCTCAAATGTGAATATTTTCTGGTGTCTTTGGTCCTCTATGACAGTAAACTGAATATCTTTACAGTCATCAACATTTTTCAACAGTTTCTGACATTTTATGGACCAAACCACTAATCAATTAAAAATATGCAGCCTGCTCATTTTTCATTTGTTCCATTTTCTAGTTTATTTAAAATGTCAAAAATGAGATTTTGCACACATTTGGCATATTGATGCATAAACATGAGAGAGTTATAATTGTAGATTTTAATATGTTTTAATATGTAGGAATCACATGATAGGTCCTGAATTGATGCTGGAATGAAGTTTTACAAACAATAACAATAGTATCACAACACTTTGGGCCGTCTGCTGCTTCTGATAAGATTTCAATTATACACTCCATCATAGTTTGATAGAGAGCTGAAATGAAACTGTCTGAGTTCAATGACTCAGCAGGCAGAATTATGTCTGTTCTATTCAATTCAGTTTTATCTGTCTCGTGCCAAATCATAACAAAAATATCTCAGGGCATTTTCCATATAGAGTCTATTCTTGGTTGATAGATATAATTGAGTATCATCTGCATAACAGTGAACATTTATGGAGTTTTTCCTCATAATATTTCCTTAAAGGAAGCTTATTTTGACCCTCTCACAGCTGATGTCATCAAAAAGCTGCGCACACACTTCAGTAACAGAAGTATCAGTGTCCCACAGTCATTCAGACAAGCTATCAAGTTACAAACATTCAATTAGGTGGTTTTCAAACACCAGAATCACCAAAATGTCTGGTTGTTGCACGTACAGTTTGTCAGAACCAATATTCCACTGGTTGACTTAAGTTGTACAGGAATATGAACAGATCACGACCATTTCAGAGCAATCGGCGGCGTCTACGGCTGCAAGCTGTTAAACATGTTGTCTGGACTGAGGACACGATCAAAGCTGCTGGTGTTTGCAGAGCCCACTGACAGGATGTTGTGGTCCGCCGTACCTCCGTTGCCAAAATGGCCGCACATCTTGCTCATTGTTTATAAACTGTGAAAGGGTCTGTTGGGGAGATAGAAGTGGTCCGAGCACAGATCCTTGTGGAACTCCGTGACTAACTTTTAATAAACAGGACTCAAATCAGTTCAGTGTGGTTCCTTTAATTAGCCTAAATTTAATTTAATTAAATGTTTGAGTCTCAGTATTAGATATCACAGCCAGTGATGTTGAATGCTGCAAGACAAGTACAGAAACAAGTCCATTCTAACTTTTATCAGTGCTGTTTCTGTGCTATGATGGACTCAAATCCTGACTGATAAAAACTCAAATAAACGATTAGTTTTTAGAAAGTCATGCAGCTGATTGATGACTGCTTTCTCAAGGATCTCAGAGATAAACACAGGTGGAGATGGTAGAAAAAGAGAAAACAAACAAATAAAAGAAATCGGCTTCGTCCTCATTTGAATCTTTCTGTTCCTTTTCAGATCTGTATAAAGGGTAAAGTTCACATATTCAAGTATCTGAGCATCGAGGCGTGCCGCAGTGAGAAGATGCCCGACTCTCTCTACCTGCCCGTCATGGAGCGACTCAGCCTATCACGACCCACACCGGCAGGTCAGCCACTTTAATATCACCCAATGAGAAGACACCGTCCCCTCCATCTCTTCTAGTGCTGCAGTGGTTAACATGATTCATCTGTTTTTAGACTAGTTATCTCAGTTATTATTTAACCAGAGAGCAAGAGATGGGATGACTGCAGAGTGTGCAGTCCTGGCAGGTGAAGACTAATTACCTCATCATTCTTCGAGCCTTCTGGCAAATGAATTTCATTTTTCCAAACAGTCCTCGAGCAGCACAGGCAGAGAAACGCTCCAGCTGCAGAGTGAACAGACTAAAATTAATTCACTTGTTTTCACACAGTGTTGATGAGCGAATCTAGAAATAAACACATTTTTATTTCTCTTCTGATCTGCAGTGGTGACATGATCATAATGAAATAATTTACGGTGTTGTTCCAAACTTTCTGGGCCTTTCATGTCGTTTGATTTTGATGCTGTCCGTTCCTCTGAGCTCACAACCAGCGACAGGCCGCTAGAAGCGTGTTACATCACATCAAAGCGGTTTATTTTGTCTGGTTTTAATGACAGGACACTCTGTGGTGGGAGGGTGACCGTCTCTGCCGTCTGTGATCGAAGCTTCCTCAGTTTCTCATTCTGGAGCCAAATCCTCCATTAGTCAGCTGAAACTGATCCGTCCTCTGACTCCCTGCTGGGTCACACTGTCTGCTGTCAGGAGTTCACTGCAAACTCTGGCAGATGAGATATTACAAAGGAATGGAACAAAGACAGATGTCAAAAATAAAAGAAGGAACAAATGTAGTTTTTATGAACAGAAGAATGAGGAGTGAATGCAGCTGAATGATCGAAGTAAAGAAAAATGTAGGAGCATACATGTAGGAACAGTTGACCCTTTGCTTAGCCCCTCCTCCAAACAGATACTGTCCAATCACAGATTAAGAACCTTAACTAGGCACCACAGGTCTGACAGTCTTTGCATTTCTCTCCATGTTGCAGTGATGTGAATGGGGCTCTAAGAAGAGTGACTCTCTGAGTTTGGATGGTTGTGATCCAAAATAATCCAAAACAAGTCAGAGGCGTTTTTCTTCTTTTTAACTAATTAGTCCTGTAACTTTATCCCCAAGATGCCAAGTTTGCCTGCTCAGCTGTGCTGCCCTGCAGAGTCTGACCCCTGGTGGTGTAAACTGCAAACTACAATACAGCATCTCCCCATCAGTTTAATCTAAAGAGGAGCAGCTGTATATGATGGTATATGAAATCACCCGTTTGGATTTCTTAACACCCTGCTATACCACAATACCTTTATATCGCTCAGGATTAACATCTGTTATTAAGAAGGGAAGAAAATTCTCCATCATTGAGCTGAAACTCAGCTGGAGCTCTCAGAGGATGTCGAGCTCCGTCATCTCCGCCCACGTGAAACACCGTCAACATGTGGGCAGGAAGAACGGTTCCACATGCTCCACATACACACCCTTCATCTCTTTTTTCTTGGCTTTCTTTCTCTTCTTTTCTTCTGATTTTTCTTCCTTCTCTTTCTTTTATTTTCTGTCTCCCTCTCTCTGTCTTATTGTTTGGTTTTAAGTTATTTTATTCCTCTTTCTTTTACTTTTTTAAGAGTTTGTGTCAGTTATTTCCCAGCCCTTTTTTCCCTCCTTCTCTGTCTCGTCCTGTGCTGCCCACTTTTTCCTTCTTCCCACTGTTTCCTCACAAATCTTCTTTTTTCTTTCTATAAAACTGCCTCACTCTCTCTGTTCATGTCTCTGTGAGTTTGGTCACTTCAGTAGGATTTGTTTAGTTGATATCTGACATGTGGAGCGACTGTTTTACTTCACGGATCTCGATGAATAATTTGGTCTCCGGGTGTATTTGCACTCTTTCTCGTGCTCCAGAGGAAGCTGAGAACTGATTGATGCTATTTTTAAAACTCCATTAAGACAAAGACCTTAAAAGAAAACCGGATGAGAGAGAAACACAGCGAGGCTCAGTTTGCCCTCCAGCACGATGAAGGAAGAGTGTTTCTCTGCAGGTACCCCGCCAAAATAAAACTACTCAAGAGTCTGAGTTACAGATCTTCTTATCAAACTGAATTTTGTAGTAATAGATGATGATGATCAGATCAGGTTACTGTAAGTTTATATGATGAAGGGGGGTCGGGGGTCAGAGGTCACAGAGGGACTGATGAACCCTCATTGGTCAGTTTGGAGGTTATTGTAATAGAAATTCATTCATTCAACTCAAAATGCAAGAATAAATGATGCAGTAGAGGAGAGCAGAGTTTAATTTGTGTGTGTGTGTGTGTGTGTGTGTGTGTGTGTGTGCAAGCAATTACAGTGCACATTATTGTTCAGTTGCTTGGAGACTCCACAGGGCTGCGTTCACACAGCTGCTGAAAGTTGCTCAAACGTTTTGTGTCTTCATGTTTGACTAAAGCAATGTTGCTGCAACAGTCCATGATAATTACACTGCAAAGAGACAAATCAGTGTTAGCACAGTTAGCTGATGATCAGCCTGATCAGTAATCAATACAGACACGCTTTATTAGACTGTAAATCATTAACCAAACCAATCAGCAACACAAAACCTTATCATAACTTTAACACTTAGAAAGTGTTTCTGTAGTCGTCACAAAACATTTTAAAATATACATCCAGTTTGCAGTTTGAATTAAGCTGAAGCTTCCTGTCCTCTACAGGGAAAATATCACACCAAACTCCCTTTAAGAAATATGACGTTTTAATAATTCTTTAATTATCTACAAAAACACATCAGTGTAGAAACATGAAATGAAAGGCGTCATATGTCGACAGTCTTCTTGTAAATTCAGCATCAGTATAATTCATTTAGATAAACTCTGTTTCTGTACAAACTTTATATTTTGTTTTTTTTGCCTCAGCTCTGTGAGCCTGAGTTGGTAAACTGCACTTTATGAAGACTGTGGGAATGAGAGGCGAAACATTTTAAAAAAAATCAGATTTCTCACTGAAGTACACGCTGCTCGTGGATCAGATTCAGGGCGAATTAAACACAGACTCATAACTCTGTTAATTCACTGTCTATCATGTGTGAGTTTGATGGTATTTGATATTTTGGTTTTTGTTTTTCACCATGTGAGGCTCCACTGGTTTCCAGCTCTTCACAGGAAGTGACATTTAGTCACATGCCTCATGTTCGTCATCGTTCTTTCACCAAGTCTGTTTCTGCTGCACTTCACTTTTTTTTCACTCTTGACTCTTTTTTTTCATCCTCAGCCGAGCCTAAAAACATTTTTGACATATTTTGACTTTTCATTAGTTTTTCAGGTTTTTTTTTTTTTCTTGCACAAATTGAAAATAATCTGTACGTCTTCTGTGTGCATTTTTCTTCTTTATCACCTGTCAGTCAGTTCAGAGAGACGAGCTGTTCATAGTATAAACTATTTTGATAATCTGTTAATTTTTTAAAGAAAAACTAGTCAGAATTCTTGTTTCAGCTTCTTAAATGTGAATATTTTCTGGTTTCTTTCACTCCTCTCTGACAGTAAACTGAAGATCTTTGGGATTTGGGTAAAACGAGCCATTTGAAGACGTCATCTTGGGTTTTGGGAAACACAGATTGTGATTTTTAATAATTTTCTGACATTTTAAAGACCAATTAATTGATCGAAAGATTAATCCGTGATGAAAATAATGGTTACACTGAGACACACAGAGCAACATGAGCAGTCAGCAGGTCTACAGTCAGATGTGAACAGATTTTAAACAGCAGTGTGGACGCAGCCTGACAGAGAGGCTCTGCTCTCTCTCTGTTTGACTGTGGCACACTTTCTCTTTAGCTCACACACACACGCACACACACACACTTCTTGTGCGTGTGTGTGTGAGATGTGTGACCTGTGCTGTGTGTCTGCAGTGTGGAGGACATGGAGCAGCAGAAGAAGCAGGACAGCGACTCAGGAGTCGGCAGCGACAACGGAGACAAGAGGCTGTCTGCTACTGAGGTACTGACAGAGTGTGTGTGTGTGTGTGTGTGTGTGTGTGTGTTGTGTGTGTGTGTCCATGTCCCTTTGTCTTATTGTCTCTGTGCTGTGTGTGTGTGTGTGTGTGTTTCCTCTTCATCTCGTCTGCTCTGCAGCAGCTCAGTTTTCTGTTTTCAGGTCTGTTTGTGATCTCAGATCATTATTTTCACACCTTGTCAGAGCAGCGATATGAAAGCTGGATTATTTTAAGGGTCACTCTGTTATAACATCATTATAACCTGTTCTCTGAAGTAGAGCTGCACTGATCCACTTTTATTTGGTTCTGATCTGATTCTGAGACCTGACTTTAAATATCTCATGGATTTAACACCTTGTAACCCTGCTGTGAACTGTGATGACACTGGGTTGTAAAGTTCAGGTTCTCTGATCTATGTTTTGTGCCTGTAAACTGTACCTCGGTTCTAACTCATCCAACAATAGTGGTCAATCATCGAGTACGATGAGTAACATCCGTGTCTTTGAGTTGTCTGCTGGATGTTTACGGTGACTCTGGAATGTGGCTGCTTGATTATGGCAAAATATTTTCATTGATACTGAAATCATGATTATTTATTGATTTGAGAACATTATATGTGTTTATTGTTCTTTAACATGATGGCTTTGAACTTTCAATATAATTGAACTGAAAAACAAGAAATAAATGAAAATAAATAAACTGGAAAATATATAAAACAATAAATCAAATAAAGTGTAAAAAAAAAAAAAAAATTCTACACAGTGAGTCAGCATCGCAGAAGGTGTGAAACAAGTCGACATCACACCGTCACCAGCTGATTGTGCTGGTTTCTAATCACACACAGAGCTGAGAACCTGCTTCTCTCTGCTTAAAACAGCTGACAGATATGTGGAATAAGTTTGTAGCAGCCAACATGTAACTGGACCGCGTCCGTCCTGCTGTGACGGTTTAGTTTAAATTCAGTCACATTCAATATTTATCACGATACTGAGGCTACGATTTAATATACTGAGATACTGCGAGCAAGCTGATACGTTGATATTTTCTTAATCTAATTTTAGAAAAACTGTCCTATTATAATAACTCTGTCATCCAGGTACAGGGGCAAGTAAAAGTGAACTTCAGGCAAGTCGATTTTTGACCAAAAAAAAAATCCATTAACTGAACCCTGATTTTAAGATAAAATAAAATATTCCTTTATTAGTCCCACAATGGGGGGAATTTACAGGCTACAGCAGCAAGGTGGAGAACAAAAATATAAAGAAGCATCAATAAAAAATATAAAAAATGAAATATAAAAATAAAAGCAAGAAGAAATTTAACAAACAGTATATACAATATGATTTAATTTTATTATTAACAATATTTGGCAAATTATTAACCATATTGTTACTCATAACAGTACATTTTAACAGGGCAGTTTGCTGAGTCAAAATAATTAAATTTATTTAATTTAATAATTAAATTAGTAAAATGTTTCAGCAGCAGAAAACTTAAAACTCATCTGATGCTCAAGTTTTCAGGTTGATTTTAACGTCACTTATTCAAAAATAAAATGAAAACTCAGGTGATGATTTATTGACAGATATTTATTGTTTGTTTGTTTAGAATAGCATCAGTACATAAATTAATCAATTAGTTGATCAATATCAAATTAATTAGCAACTATCTCAACTATGGATCAGTGATCAAGACAAAATTCCACATGACATTTTTCAAATTAAACAAACAATCTGAATTGTTTTTAAATTATTTTCTGATATTTTATAAACAAAACGATTAATCAAGAAACAAAGCTTCATGTTTTTCAGCTGAACAAGCAGCTTAATTATCAAAGATCCCAGAAACATTCATGAGAAGAAAACAGTTTGAAGAGTTAAAGTAAGTAAGTAGTTGTTAAGTCCATAAAATGTTAGAAAAGGATGAAAAATGTTGATCAGTGTTTCCCAAAGTCCAAGATGACGTCTTCAAATGTCTCGTTTTGTCCACAACTCAAAGATCTTCAGTTTACTGTCAGAGAGGAGTAAAGAAACCAGAAAATATTCACATTTAAGAAGCTGAAATCAGAGAAATCTGAGGGTTTTTTTCCCTCAAAAAGATACTCAAACTGATTAATCAATTATCAGCTAATTGATTATTTGATTAATTGTTGCAGCTCAATTAGAAAGTCGTGAAAATTGTCACTTTTAAATGTCTTGATTTGTCTGACCAGCAATGAAAAACTAACTAAAAAATTATCTGTCCACATTGATGGAGAATCTGGGAGCAGAGAATATCTGGCATTTTTGTCTAATAAAGACTTCAAATGATCAATAAATAATATTTGTGCAGGAGTTTTCTGTTGATGAACTAATCAGCTGTTTGTTGTTGGGTTTTTTTTTGCAGCCGTCAGATGAAGACAGTCTGAGTCTCAATGTACCGATGAGTCACATCACAGAGGAGGAGGGGATCTGTAAAGACGACTCGAGTGAACACATCAGCTCCCTGACAGGTACACACACACACACACACACACACACACACACACACACACAGCTGATGGTGGACAGTATGTGGTGGTTAAAAGAACTGTTGTGTCAGACAGCAGAAACCTGACAGTTTAGTGACACGTGTCAGGTCTGCACAGCTCTCTGTGCTGTGTGTGTAGACAGACAGGAGAGGTGTGTGTTGACAGTTGTACAATGTATTGTTTATAAACAGTAAGTATGACATGTGTCTCTGTGTTGTGTGTGTCAACATGTATTGTTATTATTACTTATTTATTTCTTTATTCAGTTTGATTTTCTGTGAAATAGAAACGACAAAAACATCAAACCAGAGACTGTTTAAACATTATTAACATTTGAAAAATTCCAGTTATTTTCTGTCAGCTGACTCGTATTGTATGAAAACACTAATCATCAATAAACAGTTTGGAGGACAGAAGTAACAATAATCAAAAGTAACTGTGGAAAAAGGAAGAAGATAAAACTGAGACAAGAGTGCAAACTTCTAATAAATCAGGTGCAAATTAAGTTAACTTCAAATGAAGTGAAGGAAACATAAGAAGCAAGAAATAAACTTAAAATACTAAATCAGATGATGTAACACACAAAAGACACCTTGTGACCTTTTGAACCGGTGAGACCAGTAAGACACATAAGACAGCAAGTGTTGTTACTGACTGTTTCTGTGCAAAGACAACTGAGCCTCGTCTCCACAGTCGAGTCCCCGTCTCTGTCTGTTTCGTCCTGTTACGTCTTTTACATCATTTTTGTCTTTTGTGTATTGATTCGTAGATTTTGCCGTGATGTCAGTGTATTGTTACATCTTGTTATGTAATGTTTTTTGCATCATTTTTTTCTTGCTACATCTTGTTACACCTTCAACGTTGTTTTCATCTTTTTGCGTCTAATTCAAACTAAAATAATGAGTCTGTTTTGAACATGTAAGAGTAGAAAGTACAGATATTTGTGTTCCAGTGTAGCGAGTAAAAGTAAAAATAAATGATCAACTAAAATAAATACTCAAGTAAAGTACAGATACCTAAAAAATCTACTCAAATACTCCAGTATTTGTACTTAGTTACTTCCCGTCTCTTGTTTACTGACAGTGGTTTTCCAAAGTTTTGCTGAGCCCACTCACTTTACCATAAAGCAGCTTTTAAAACCGGTAGAGGAAAACACTTCAGTCACCTCATGATACAATATCTCGTCTCATATCACAATATCAATATAATATTGATAAAATTATAATAATTGATATATTACCCAGCCTAACAGATGCATCAGTGCCTCCTCATACTTGTTGTGTTGAAAAATTTGACCAAACTGACAAAGAATAAAGACATTTTTTGTATGTTTTTATTTTATTTTAGTTAATTTTGTAAAGACATGTTATTGTTTCACACCTCTGTGCGGCTTTTAGTTTAGTTTACTATAATAATGTTGGTTGGCAGGAGCCTGTTGAAAGAATGAATTCAAACATGACTGAAATGAAGGTCAGAACAGTGTTTTCAGTCACCTCCTGATGAACCGCTCAGCTCTGTTGTCTGATACTTTCAGCAATGATCAGATTTAAATTCTTGTCTGACTGATGTCGTCTTCAGCGTAGAAACAGAACGTCTGTTTTTTGTAGCGCTGCTTGTCTAACAACCTGTCAGCTGTGTGTGTGAGTGTGTGTGTGTGTGTGTGTGTGTGTGTGTGTGTGGTGTGGTGGTTGCGTGGTGTGCGTGTGCGTGTGTGTGCTGTGGTGGGTGTGGTGTGCGCGTGTGTGTGTGTGGGCTGTTGAGCTCTATTAGAGAACAGCAGCAGCTCCCCAGACACACAGTTTAAATAGACTTCAATCAGCCTCAATCAGGTCACAGCTGATGGAGGCTCGCACTAACTGAGCTGAGACGACTGAAAGGAGGTTAGTTTTTTTTTTTTTTTTTTCTTCTCAACATTGTTGGCAGGGGTTTTGTCAAATTAATCAAAATATACTCATATTTTTAAGAATTAGCAGGTTTTAAAGGGACCGTTCACCTGAGAAACACTTATTTCTCCTCTGGCCTGTGGAGCTTTTTATGCATCTGGATAGTTTTGGTGTGAGCTGCAGATTTTTGGAGCGATCAGCCGTACAGATGTTTGGTTTCTCTCCAGTATAATGGAACTAGATGACATTCAGCTTGTGGAGCTCAAAGCACCAAAAAAATACATTTGAAAAACTCAACACCAGAAAATCCAAAAATCCTGACCTAGTTACTGAGGATAATCCACAGACTTTGTTGTGAGCAGTTTCATTGAGGAACTACTTTCTCTCTGCAGCAAAATCTACCAGAACTACTTTATTTCTGGTAGAAAGATTGTTAAAAAAAAACAAAAAAACATTTCTCAGAATGTGAAAACTGTAATCTGGATGGTGTGACACAAACACACCGAAACATTCAAACTGACAACTTGTCCAACACCAAAAAAGTTACATTTAGCCTCATGTAATCAATAAACAACAATTTAATGGTAATAAAAAAGAGCTTGGTATCAGTTTATAGTACGATATGGGCAGATATCGTAATTCAGATATAAACTGAAGAAATTAAAAAGAAAAGCATAAAATCTTTCTATGGTTGTGAAGCTGGAACCATGAAATATTTTTGCATGAAAAATGGCAATTATCAAAATAGTTTTCAATTAAAGTGAAAGCATGTGACCTGTTTTGACCCCGCCCCTCAAGGAACTGGAATCGAGAACCATTAATTGATGAGCAAAATCACAATCGTTAAAATCCAAATGATACCCAGCCCTAATGATTAGTGAGGTTAAAATCAAGCAGAACTACTGTGAGACATTTTAATTTCTTTTTTTTTGTGCGTGTGTGAATTCTTGAGCTCATTTAGATTTAAAAACTACTAGCTTTGTAAATTACCCTGTTTTTTTTTTTTAACTTTAATATAACATTTGGCAATAACACTGCCGCCACGGGCCGACGAGGTGGCGCTCTGAGGCCCTCCAGTGGGCTGCGGACCAGTGGTTTAGAATAACACAGCGTACATCTGTCTTTAATTATGACTTTAAAAACTAACAGCAGCAGTAAAACTATTTCACACTCTGAGGGTTACATTTAGTCCGAACTGTGGGGGGCGTTCCATACGGTCACGGGTCAGCAATGTTCTTTTTCATCGCTATTACTTCCCATGTAATATTACATCTTTATCATTTTCAACACCAACAGGTGTAAAGTCACACATTGTTAATTTTCTCATCTGTAAAATGTGGCACATTGCATCATGGGATTGTTAAAAGAAAGCAGCGTTCACGCCGTGGACAATGACACAATGAAAATAATGTTTTTTGCACATTTACAGATGTTAACGGTTCACTTTTCCTCCATTGCAGCCGACCCAAACTCCGACTCGGTCCGTCTGATCGAGGAGAGTCCTACGGAAGCCCTGAGGGACCAGTTCACCTACAGAGACTCTGCTCTCAGCACTCGCTTCGTCAACTACATCAAGGCAAGACGCTCCTTCTCATGGTGTTTCAGCCTCTTTATCATTAAAAATGGACGCAGTAAACTGTTCACTTCATGAATAATAACACTCACAGTCCAGTTATGTAAAACTGTACGACTTTATTCCACCGTCAGTGAGACTGTTTGTCACTTTGGGCTCCTGGAGTCTGTGATTTGTTTTAAAGGAGTCTAAAACTGTCACTTTATGTCACTTAATAAGAGTTTACTTTACATGGAGGTTAAAAGTAGTTGTTGGTTGGTTAGAGAGACGTCCTGTTATAAACGGTTACGTCACACTGAGTCTCTGAGTCACTGTGGACACTCAGCTGTGACCAAATAAGGACTAAACCAGGACTCCTCAACCGTCCTCTCAAGCTTCTGATTGTTAAAAAAATTCCAAGGAACATTTTTCCAAATAAATTAGAAAAAAGGGGAAAAAATAATTATGCTGTTAATGTATTCAGTCGCACGTCCTCACCACTCGCTGTGGAACTTTTACTGCTGCAGGGCTGTGAAGAGCTGATAGAAGCTCAGACATCAAGAATAAAAACATTAAAAAGTACAATCAAGTGAAAAATATGCAGATACAAAGTCTGCACGGCACAGAGACAAGAGGGACAGACAGCTGACGCACAGAATCAACAACAGCAGAACAACAATCAACAGATAAACTGTGTGATGTTACTGCAGCAGCTCCTACACTTCACATCATGAAGACAAACAAGACAACGAATGTCTCATTGGGCCAGTTTGTTTTCTAATAAATCAGACTCTTCATGCTGTGGTGAAGCAGAGTTTCCCCTGAGACGCAGCAGCAGAGGTGGAGCACGTCCGGAAAGTTTGTTGTGCAGGTTTGTGTGTGTGTGTGCAGGTCGTACAACAGAATGACATTTATGCACAGTACTGATCAGAGTAAATGTCTGCTTTCACATGAGGTGTATCACAATTCAGGAAAATGCCTTTTATTGAGCATAATAAATTCACAATCTTTAAAATAATTATTGACATTCACTGAATAGAAAATATATTAAAGTAACTCACATCACCATACTGTTGTTTTATCCAATAATGTTATTTCAGTGTGAAACATTTATGACGATTCTTTAAGACGATTCTAACCTGGGTGATATGTAACGCTCTCGTCTCTGTGAGGGAATCTTTCAGGTGTTTTTTGAAAGCTCTGCATGTATTAAGGTCGCCTCCAGGCCTCACTTTAACTACTTCTTCTTCTACTCATAACGAGCTCCGTATGATGAAAACAGACCAGCTGTGGACTCAGAGTGCAGCACGGTCCTGCGGGCAGAGTTTGTGTTCTGCTTCTTCAACAAAAGTTTGCTAAATTCGTCATACTGTCTCTCTTTTGTTGCACTCATGGAAACTGAATATTGTCGTTGTTGTAAAATATATCCTGAAGTTTGTTTCATTCAGACAGGCAGCGACACAGACAGGAGGGACAGCAGACTGACTGACTGCTGTCTGGAAGCGTCTGTAGATCTATAGATCTCTTCATATCAAGTCAAAAGTGTCATCATCTGTATTGAGGTTGTTTTATTGCCCGGCCATAAACCAACTAAGAGTGACTGTGTTACCCACTAGTACAGAAATCTACCCACAGCTGGCTGGTGTGTGTGTGCAGCTGCTCACAGGTGTGTGAACTGACCTGGATGAATGTCTGTGGTGCAACATAATATAATAGTTTCTAAAGAGATGAGACGGAGCCCCTCTCCTCTCCTGTATGTAGCCTGTGTTTTACTCACAAGAGCACTAATAAATCTGCATATGAAACATCTGTGGCACAAATTAACATGATGTTAGTTTGTTGGAAAGTTGTTCAGATCCTTGGAAGCTCAGACAGAAAAAGCAGGATGTTTTTGGGATCATTGCAGTCTTAAATTCCTGATTTCCAGCATTTCTACAAAATTGCGATGCAAGTCGTGAAGTCGTTAGGGACTTTTTGTAATGAAATGAGGAAGCAAGTGAAAGTTGCAAAAGAAAGTTGCCTTTTTTGTATAATTCATTAAAATTAAAGGCAGCTTGTTCCAGGGAGAACAAAACCTCAAACAAAATCTGCTTTATTTGCACATGAAGACGTGCACCTGGGATGTTTCCAAGAAAAGGCAAAATCTTTTTGCAATTTTTTTAATAATTCATTAAAACCCAAAGGTAATTTCTTCCAGACAGAATAGAAACTAATTCTGCTCCGAGCAAACCTCGCTAAAAAGCCTCAAGATTACAAAAAATTTAACAAAATATGCTTTCCTTGTAGAAGAAGAAGTGCACCGGGGTATTCCAAAAGAAGAAGCAGGAGCTGTGTAGAGCTCAGACTCAGTCAAAATAACACAAAATTCTAAAATATTAAAGAGTACAGAGCATTTATAAATGTAAATAACACTGACAAATGTTCACACACTACCTGAGATGAAATTAGAAAATAAATGGACATTGATTTGGTTCATTAAGACGAACACGGGTGATGTTTGCACGGTGGGACTGCTGTGACTCGTAGAACTTGTGGGAAGCAAAGATGATGTTTTGGATTTTGAATTTCAGAAAAATTGCAGTTTGGACAAAATTTTAAAGTTGTAAGAACTGATGAATTGTTGTGATGACAACATCACAACTTCCTGGAGGGACTGACTGGACAAAATTACTTCATCTTCTAGGAGTCTTCCAGGAGACAAAGTCCTCCAGTTGTTGCTTACATTGTTTGTTAGCTAGCTAAAAGTTATCAGTGCAATTTTATGATAAAAAAAGAAAATTGTGACACAGTAAAGTATTTTATTTGAGACAGTCACATCCTGATGAAATAAAATGATTTTTCACTTAAAATTTCTAATTTCTTCTATTCAAGTGTTTAGACTTATGAACATCTGTGTGAATTATTGGCCTTAATTTTGAAATAATTTGTCCTAGAAATATGTTTGAAAAGTCCTTTAAATGTATTGTTACAAAAGAGTGTAAACCTTGGGTGACAATCCCAGTTATTAACCCGTCCGTCCCTCTGTGAGAACCGAGGACAGCGTGATGGACGGAAGGACACAAGCTTCTTACAGTGTCCTTATTGTTGAGTTTGTGTACCGGAGTATAATCGTAATGTCTCTGACTGTTGGCCAATGGCTGAGCCAGTCTGTGGGTCATGTGACAGCTGCAGCTGGTGCTGATGTGTGTGTGTGTTTGTGTGTTTCAGGGTCGGACGGCAGCAGACTTGGACGAGCCCCTCAGGATAGAGGAAGACTCACACTGGCCCACAGAACAAGTGTAAGTTTATACGTCTTTTGTCTGGATCTGCTTTTATATTTTGGATTTCTGGGGGAAATTTTGATTATTTTTGCTTCAGCTGTGAGTCAGACTTTAAATTAGAACAATAAATAATATATAAACAAATATAAAAAAGTAGGAAAAAAAGGTACAAGAATACAGTTTTGAGCTTTTTAAAAAGTTAAATTGGTATTAATCCATATTTACTGATATCAGTTGATTGTTTACATCGTTCTCTGTTGGTGGAGAACTTTCAGTGAATCATGGATTCATTTTAAAGAAATGCTCCGGACTCTCATGACAGTCGAGTTGGCACCAGGATCTCCTCTGGGATTTTAGGGTATTTCATCATTTGTGTTTTTGGTTCCAGGTCAAAGGTCACGGGGGGCACAGAGCTCCACATTGACATGATCAACCAGCTGAAGGAGGCTGTGGAGCTGCTGCAGGACCCCAGCAGGTGAGAACCAGCACAACACCTGAGAGCCCAGTTTAGTGTCAGTCACAGTGTTTCAGTGCTAACATGATACCAAAACTGATTTTTTTCTCCACTTTGCTCAGTATTAATACATTTCAGCACCTTTATGTTTTCTATTTCCAGCACCGTGTGGGAATCTTGCAAGTCAATGAGTTTTCCGCAATGCGTTCTTCTAAATTTTTCACAATAAAAGCCTTATTGTGGTTAGCACTTTGGCCTCTTGTACATATGTTGTACCCTGTATGATTGTATATGTGATAGTAGAGTTTACCTTTATTTACAAATGAAGGGTTTCTGTCCACTAAATCACTGGATTTTTAAAATTGAAACAGATACAGGAAACATTGAGTTTGTCTTTACAGCACATTGCAGTAATTTTAACAGGGTAAACTGGAGCAGATCAAAACAAAGGTTTGTACAGAAATATGACCCGTTCATGAATTATACTAATCAAACAAAGGGAATTAGAATTAAAGGCAGTTCTGCAATTGAGATAAATAAAAGCCTTTGTCACTATTTGAGGAAACATGGTGGCGTTCACTTCCCAGTACTTAACCATGAATAATGAGCCTGTTGAATTATATTTTGCAAAGATTTTTATCAGCTCGAACACTCAGTGGAGACTTCCGCCAAAGTTGCACAGTTGTTAAAACATGTTAATAAGAATTTCATCTAAAACAACAACATGTTACTAGCTAATAAAACCATGTATATTGGATTTAATGTGTGTGGAATAATAGAATTATACACAACTTTTGTGTGTTTTGATATCAGTGTTGTATATCAGCCATCAGCAGTCCTGCTCTCTAAATATCTGCATCAGCCTGTATCAGTCGATCACTGTTTCACAGTGTTCAGAAATCCTTTAAAAGATTCACATCCTCAGGATTGTTAAAAGTAATTTCCCAGGCAGAGGGAAGTTTTTGTGTTTTTTACACTAGAATCTGCTGCAATAACAATGTTGTGCTTCTTTGTATCAGAGTGAACGCAGAGCAGGACGATCTGTCCGGAGTTCAGCTCTACCCGGTCGAGATGGTCACAGTGGAAGAGTCACTCAAGTAAGACTTTGTGTCTGTGTGTGAGTCTGTGCTGCACCATGTGTCAACTTATCATTTTATATTGTGGTCATTTGTTTTGTCCAGGCAGTGTCTTCTCAAACTGTATATCAGGGACACATTAACAGTAGTTCTGGTGTCACAGTTTAACTACTGTTGTAAATCAGTTATGAAGGGATGTTGAGCCCAGTTCAGACCAGAGATTCATGATGAGATAAAACCAGTTTAGAACATCGCAGCGGTGTGAACTGGCCCGTCTCAGCTCGACCAGCCAATGGCCTGCGGCTCAGCGTGTTAAGTCACCAGTGGCTGGTTTTAGAACATCTCCTGTTTCAACAGCAGTCAGCTTCTAGCAAAGTCGGCAAACTTTCAGTAACGGCAGAATTTTGAGAGACAAAAGTCTTGTGTCTGTATGACACGAGGCTTTAGGCCACATACAGACTGAATCAGGTGGTCAGAGGTGTTTAAGTGTGCTGAGAACATAACTCAGTCCCTCCAGGATTTCACGAGCTCAAACTTAAAACCAGAACAAAATTATATATGTAAAAAAAAACCACAGGAATGCAAAGTGACCAGATTTGATAAATATGATTTTAGTGTGGGGGGGCTACTATGATCGCTGGAACTTGGTCAAATTTGCAGAAAAGTTGGACAAAATTGTAAGAGCATGCAAGTAGTTTTAACTTTAAAATAGTCTCGTCTTGAATCTTTGGTCTGAACTTTATACTGAATCTAATCCCAGCAGCAGTTCTTCTGTGTCAGGCTCTGTGAGCTGTTCAGACTCTCCTCACCATGAGTTAAACTGACTACAAACACTCAAAAACCTTGCTGAAGATGAATAAATTCAGGAATTTATTCAGCAGCTATTCAACCCCTATCATCACCCATCATTCACTACTGTTTGAGGTTTATTTTAGAAAATCATACCGTACAGCTTTGAATCTGAAAGTCATTCATGGTTGACTGTTTTTACTTGTGTTTGTTGTGTTTTTGCCAAACTCTGCATGTAGGTTAATGGTCAGTGTGTGAGATATGTGTCACTGCTGCTGTGTCAGTAAAGTTCTTCATGTCTCTGTCCCTCTGTAGCGGGCAGGACAGTGATGACGGCGTCACCACACCAAAGGTACAGTGTGCAGAACTTCAGAACTTATCTTACTTTGGGTTTTGAGTATTTTCTACTCCAGAGAAACTTGAGTTTGAGTTTGGAGTGAGTTTGGTGTAAGCTCCAGTTTCTAGATCAACAGTTTACAGAAAAACAAGGGTAAGGAGGTTAATCACAGACTCGTAGAACTCTGATCATTTTCTTGAGACTCTGTATTTACAGGGCGGCTATTTTTCGTGGATAGTAAAAATCCAGAGTGACATCTGGCCATATTTCAAGGTAAAACAACCCTTTAAATACAGTTAGACAACAGCTAACATTAGCATTCAGCCACTTCGGAACTTAAGTTACCACTTGAAAGGAAATATGATGATCGGGAATATCAAAACACATCTTGGACTCATTTATTTAATCGTGGAACTAAAACATACTGGAAGTAGTCACGTTATTTGACCTTGAAATATGGCCGCATGTCCTTCAGGATTCTCACGCTCTCTTGTCTTTTTAGTTGCTGATCAGTCGGGAAGCAGTGAAATGACAAGTCTGTACGTATAACTTGCAACCTTGAACAAAACAGTGCAACGCTATGCTTTTGATCAGTGTGAAGTCAGGACAGTGGCCGCCCTGTAAACATGTCTGACAGAATGTGACAGCAAAGTTCTGCTAAACATAAGATATGGAAAAACAAATGGAGTTAAAAGGTCTTTTTTTTACGTTTGTTTTTGATGATATGACAGTTGATGTCCACAGGTTGCGTCCAATGACTTTGGTTTTTGGGACTTTGTCTTGTTTGCATGAGTACAGATTTTAGCCTAAACTTGGAATAGAAAATCTGTTCCTTGAATATCAGCTACAATAGATAATAATAATTATTATTATTGTTGATTATTTAGTCTGGAAACTGTCAAACAAATGACAAATCCCATCAGGATCCAGTAGAGCCTAAAGGGTTCTCAAACTGTGACATTTTTAGGCTCAACAAACCCAGATGTCTGTTACAGTGTCTTACGACCACTGGGGGTGCCAAAGTTGAACATTTTGAAATCCTTTACATAGGTTTTAAAGGTGCAATACGTAAGAATTGGCCACCTGTCAAATTCATACTCCAAACGAGGGATCATCCCGGTGACTAATTTCCCTGTTGATTAAACAGAAGCTTAAATTTAGACTGTTAACTAGTTTAAAAGTAAGAAAACACCTAGAAAACAGTCAGAATTTAGCAGAATCTGTTAATCACATTATCCTACAAAACATCAACTAAATACAATAAATACTAAATACAACAACTAAATGTTTTATCTTTTCATCACAGCGTTAGCAGAGCTAGCAGCAGCCTGCCCTCCTCGCGGGTTAACGTCCACGTCTGTGCTGAATACGGTTACACGTCGCTCCAGTCGAGGGGTTATATGTCGGTTTATTCTGACACAGCCTGCGTAGAAACTGATTTTCATTTTCGAGATCAAAATACTGACAAAACCCTGCTGGTTTTACAAGATGTCATCTGTTCCACTTTGCTGATAACAAGATCCAGACATTCACCAGGGAAGTGAGGGGCTGCCCTCTGCTGGGGCTGCAGCGCCAACTAGTGGCGGGTAGCTGTATAGCATCTTAGAGGACAACAGTTGACCATCGTTATGCATTAATGAAACATCGATATATAGCTTAACAGACTAGTATTTCTGCTGCTGATTAGTAAGGGTAGCATCGTTTAATTGTTTAGTTGGCTAATTGCAAACAAATAGGGGGCAGTCCCACAGTAACTGCTAACTGCTGATAACTGTTGTTGCCTTCAGTTAGCTGTGCAGCTAGCGTCCCTGTTATCTGACTGAATATGCCTGGATTTGGAGCTCGGAGCACCGAGGGAGTGTTGGGTGTTTCCACCTCCAGCTCAGCACCAGGAGGAAGAGGTTTTTGGATGGGGAGGGGGAACCCGGTGGAGAACCCGGTGGGGAATACCGGCGGTGAGAGGAGCTGGAAAGGGCAATGGGCAACGGACTGTGGCTCAGCAGTCTCCCAGTTAACATGGCTGGACTGTGACCAAACAGCCTCACAGACTGACGGAGGCCAGTTTGACAACAGGGAACACAGTACTGAGGTGGTTCACAGAGGCTCCACTCGGGACTCTGACTCCAGGGAGGATAAGGAAAATGGCAGGCGTGAAGCAGGAGAGGAGCGAGAGGGAGGTCGTCCATCAGAGCAAGAATTTTTTCACATCTTATTTTGTGAATTAAGGATTTATTTCAACCAAACTATAGTTGGTGATTGTTGGAACAGTACAAAAAAGATTTAAACATTATGGTGAGTTTAAATGAAGTGATAAAAATCAGTTTTGCTCGTCTTAGTGTACAGTCATGTTTTTAGATCAGAATATTTACTTTCTTGATATTTTGTGAGTTTATTTTGTTCATTTATTAGACTTAAAAAAGGTAAGAGAGCTTGCGGAACGTTGCAGACCACTTACACACATCTCCCTGCTGAAACTATCATCATCACACTATTGCTTCTTTAGGCACAAAGTGCAGGGCTCGTTAGCATGCTAACCCCAGATACATATAAGATACTAAAATGTCTTTGACATAAAACTGTTACTTCTTCGCACTCTGTCGATCATTTTAGTTAATTTTTTAGTTTTTTCAGTTGAAATTCTTTCATATTGCACCTTTAAATCCAGCAGCTGTGGGAAACTTAAATACATTTTTCCATGGTTGAGATCAAATAGGATCAAACTGTTTTGTGTCTTTAAGTATTTAAAGTACTAGCAAATCTTTAAGGTAACTTAAAGCCTGAACATTTGATGCGTTCTGTAGCAGCACATGGAGGAAGGTGGCTATGAGTTCCAGAAGAAGAGACAGATGATTCTAGAGAAGGCCAGGTTTGAGGCCCAGCTTGCATGCCGGGAGTATGAATGGCATATGTCAATACAGGTAAACCGAGCACCAATCTGCTGCAGGCTCTGTCCACCCGCCCCTCAGAGTGAAGTGTCCTCAGTCGTGTTTTCTCAGTGTTTGCTGTGAGTTATTTTGGCGATCAAACCCCACTGACTTTCACATGTGTCTTATGTCAGGCAGCAGCAGGTTGCACATGTGAACAGTGTGGGAAAAATGTTTATTTATTGCTACACGTCATGTTTACATGTTTCACCAGTCACTCTGCACTCTTGAGAAACAGAAAATTTAGTGAACAAAGTTGATTTGAATACACTGGTGGCTGGTGAATTGACAGTTTCCTGTCCTGCATGTCGTGTGTGACGAGATCATCTGCAGAAGTGGCTGATATGTGACGTCCATCAGTTTGGTTCTGTGTTTTTGTTTGTTTCATAAGCAACCAGCACTGTCTGACAATGAGATTTCAGTTTTAATGAACTTTATCGATGGTGTTGATAGTAAATGTGGTCAATTAAAGCAATAAATTCCTCAGTGCTGCTGTATTGATCAAGAGAACTGAGTTCTCCTGCTCAAGGAACCGTTCCTGCAGTGCCTGCATGTACCAGGATACACTGTGCACACAGGGCTGTGATGATAAACCACATTACCTCCTTCATGTGATGTCTACTGAGGGGCTGAGCTCATTACTTACTTCTGTTTTGTTTGATTATTCACTTTTTTTTTCATTTATATTTTATTTTATCATGGGTGCAGTGTTATTGACATTCATCAACGCTCTGTGCACTTTTATTTTATACTTTTGTGCCTCCCAGGTGAGGTTACACAGAATAGAGTGCGGTTTTATTCTCCGTGGAACAAGTTGAATGAATATGAATTATACAAAACAAAATTGCAACTTTCTTTTGCAATTTTTACTTGCTTCGGCAATTTCATTGCAATTTTTCGGAAAAGCTGCACTGAAATCAGGCATTTTAGGCCACAACAATCACAAAAACAGCTGTGAAATTCCAGCGGGACCCACAACAAAAACTGTTTTCAAGGCGAAAAAATTGATAAATAACAGGAGTGTTGGATTTATCATTATTTTATCGCGTCTCCAAAAATACGCTGTAGTTCTGGAAGGCTGGATTACAAAGCGTCTGAAAGGGAAACAGTCACACCGAAGCCGACATCGTAAAAGTACAATGCTAGCTTTCCTGTTCTGCTTATTTTGGGGCTAACCTCTTTCACTTTTTCAGCAGTTGGGAAATAACAGAGGAGATTTTTCTTGGTGTTGAAAAGCTGCAGTGTTTATTAACTGACACACTGTAACCTGAACTGTTCATTTACTGCCACACTGACAGCTTACTGCAATAATAAAATCGCAATATGGTCAAGTGCAACATCCACATCACAGAACCAGAACCTTAAAGGAGCTACACTACACTTATCACAGTATACTTCAATAAAGTAAAAAAAAACATAATTATTAAGACAGTTACAGTAAATCTCCATTCTGTGGGAATATGCTGCTTTGTCACTGCCCTGTGTGCACGAGCTTCCCCATGACATCAGGTGACAAAAATACTGGCTCACTGATTATCTGCCCCCTCAGACCTGCTGGTCTCGGTTGTCTTTATCATTTTATCTTTAAGATACACACACATGCACTCTCTTGGGTTTGGCAGCACCAGTCTCTGCTTGTTGTTGGCAGCTCAGGTTCTGAATGGTCCCTGCCGGCCATATCCTCTTGTATGGCTAATGCTCAAGGGCGCTTTCGGTTTTTGGGGCCAACCCCCAAGATTTTCAGTGACCCTGTCTGGCTGCTCCTATCAAAGATTTCTGAGGGCACCAGTGCTCATGTTCAGCTGAGTATCCACGTCAGTCAAAATATTGTAAAATATACTCATTCACAGAATCCTCGCACTCATTTTTTGGGATGCCTTTTTCACTGCACGGTGAACTGAAGCCGTATCCAGCACGTCCCCTGGCTACTCCGAGATCCAAGTTCTTAACACCAAACTACGTCATTATACATGACGGCACTGATGCAGGAAGAACAACAGATTCCTGCTTTCTCGGTCAATATAGCAGCACGGAGGAGATATTGCTTCAGTTGACTACATTTACATTTACTGGACAAACTGGTTTTACATGTTTGTGTCCACAAACAGACAAGATATGATGTTTTGATTGGTGAGATTCAGCAGGAGATGTTACATGTGATACGCTAAGCTAGCCATATACCAACCCCAGCTCTGTGCTTAAAGCACAGACATGAGATAGACGTCAGTCTTCTCACGTAATGTTTGCAAATAAGCGTATAAAACCGACCCTTTGGATTGCCAGTAATCATTCCAGCTCACCGCCCTCAAACTGCAGGCAGAAACAAACAGAGTGAAGAGAGTGTAGGTTTAGAAACGAGGAGAACAAAACTGCTTTGTTTGAAGAATGTCTCCACAGATTGGTCTAACAATGCTCTGAAGGAAAAGAATGAACACACACACAAACTGTGTATCAGACTCCCAGAAGAAAAAAATGAGCAACACACACTCCGTCGAGGATCTGAACTCGCTGACTTATAATCTCATTTAAAGAAATAAAACCACAACAGCATCAATGAGGACAAACAGTCCTCCAGTCAGTTTGTTTTGGACGACACAGGCTGAAGTTAAAGAAAGCCGTTCTGCTTGGCTGAAGCTCATTTCTACCTGGTCTTCACCTGTGATCTGTATCTGGATTTATGATTCATGGGCCTGTGTATGAGACTCCACTGACAAATACACTCATTTTATCATTGTAAAACACACTTCATTCAAACTCCATAGAAACAAAATAACCATCTTGGTTTGTCTTCCCACTGTTCCATCAATACCAGGTCTGGTTTGGTTGAGATAAACTCTTAATTCACAGAGTGAGAAGTGAAATACCCTTTAAGTGCTCCACTCGTGCTTCTGATGATGATTTCAGTTCCTTCACATGAGTTCACTCATAACTGGATTAATAAACGTTAGAGTTAACTGAGCCAGTTGACAGCCAGTTATCTGTAAGGGTGGGAATCTGATTCAATTCAATGCTGAGTCAGAGGGCTACAATGTGATTATAAAGTGATTATTGGTGGGTCTTGATGCATCAAATTTTTAAATTTCTACAGGCTGACATGATCAATTTTTCCTCTGTGTGAGTACTTGCTACTTTTAAAACATAGTGTGTTTGTAATGATCCATAATGAGTTTAATTTAGACACAACCTACATGCAGTGTGGCTCTTGTCCAGGTCACTTTCCCCTCAGCTTCGTAGAAACTAAAATGCGTCCATGTACCAGCTGTGAAGCCAGGGGGCGCTGGTCAGACTGTATCCCTCTGCGGTTGCTCACACTCAGCCATCCTCACCAAAACTCAATAAATATCCCAGTTTAGAACAAAAACATGATGCACATGTTAACATCTTTAGGTTTCTCCATCCAGTTGGCTCTGCCATAAGGATTCTACAGCCCAATCTTGCAAAATTGATATAGGTGATCAATAATGAGATTGGGTTGTAAACTTGTGTTCACTAACTTTTCTTGCCCACCCCTAGTTATCTAGCACCACCAGTAGTCTTTAGTAGAAGTCTTTCCACCGGTGTTGTTCTGAAACAAGCATCAATATTGACCTCTGATGCAGCCTACAGTGCTGGTATCAGTGAGTATGTGAGTCTGTGCATCAATCCAATACCACATAATTGATTAATCCCAAATTGGGATGGTGCTACTTCCCAGCAGCACTCTGCACCATTTTTTACCTCCAGAATAGTGAAGACATATTCTCTGTATGTACAACCCTACTTTCAAAAAAAGTTGGGACATTTCTTGGAAAGCGTAAATAAAACAGAATGCAAACATTTGCAAAAACTATTCAATCTACATTCAGTTAAATACAGTACAAAGACAAGACATTTAACGTTCAAACTGATTAATTTGTGTCATCAGGTGACCCAAAGAGAGCCTTGTTGAACTGGAGGCGCGCTGACTGAGATCTGTCCATCCAGTATCATTCTGATAGTGTTTTTATGACGTGTCATTGACCTGGAGGTTGGCCATGTTGGTGGTACTGACTGTAAACAACACATCTAAACTTGCAACTGTTCATGATTATTTGCTGCCTTTAGTTTTAGTCAACTAAATATAAACTTTTAAGAATAATAAACTAGTTTCTCACCAGTTGATTTCTGTAAGAATTTGTTTGAAGATGTACATTTTAATTGTTTATCACAGATCAGGATTTTGATCCAAAACACTGTACTAGTAGACTTTTAGACTCTAAATCCTAAAAGTCGAGCAAAAAAACAAGGTAGTTCACTATGTTGTCGATATTCTGGTGTTATTTGAAGATCAAGGAGTCAGCTTGTATGAATCTTCACCACCTTTCAATCTCAGTTTCTCAAAATATGGCGCCCTGTCCTGCTGACCAAGTCCTTCTATGTAAGTTTAAAGTGATATTCCACCCCAGAATGATAATCCACTCAGTATGTACTCACCTCTATGCTGATGTGATGATGGGTGAAGATCTTCAGTTCACAAAACAATCCTGGAGTTTCAGCAGAAAACTGTTGCAGCCAAATCCAGTACAATGGCAGTGAATGGAGACCACGGATAAAATGTTAAAAAGAGAACACAAAACAAACACAAAATGTCTCCATCCTGCTCGTTTTTATTCCTTGGCCTTTGACCCAGCATGAGACTTTGCTCCTGTTTTATTGTTTTTATTGTTTTTCACTGTTTTTATGGTTTATTTTATGTTTTATGATTATTTATGTACAGCACTTTGTTTTCAGCTGTGGCTGTTTTCAAAGTGCTTTATAAATAAAGTTGAGTTGAGTTGAGTGTGGTTCAATTTAACCACAAAAGAAGCCATTTACGCCATGTTTTTAGCTGAAATGTCAACTGTAGCATGTAGCCGGTAGCATGTAAACATGGCGTCGATCTCACGAGACTTATATATCTCTTAATGGACACACGTGTGAATATATCGCGAGATCGACGCCATGTTTACATCCTATCGGCTACATGCTACAGTTGACATTTCAGCTAAAAACATGGTGTAAATGGCGTCTTTTGTGGTTAAATTTTAATGTCGCAGCTCGCGGACACTTGGATTACACCACACGAGCAGGATGGAAACATTTTGTGTTTGTTTTGTGTTCTTTTTTTAACATTTTATCCGTGGTCTCCATTCACTGCCATTGTACTGGATTTGGCTGCAACCCTGTTTTCTGCTGAAACTCCAGGATTGTTTAGTGAACTGAAGATCTTCACCATCATCACATCAGCATAGAGGTGAGGACATACTGAGACTGGACTATCATTCTGGGGTGGAATATCCTTTTAACAGCTTCCACACTGACGACGGTTTGAATTGAATATTCAGTGTGAATCCAGTCTGTTGTTTACATCCCAGTTAAAAAGTGAACTGTGACATTGGTACAAACACTCTTAGCAATACATTCTGTGTGTATTTAGACCTGCTTTAACACACGTTTTTCACTGAAGCAGATAAGAGGTGCAGATACAGATCATATGTTATCAGGTAGAAATGTGGTCCCAGTGAAGGAGTGAAGACACTGATGGATTCTCCTGCAGGGTCATTTTATAATTGACTTTGATCTCACAGTCTGCAGAAATCTTTACCACTTAAACTCAACTGAAGGAGCTCAGAGTCTCTGGTTCCAAAAGGGTTCTTCCTGAAGAACTAAGATTCTACCCAGAACCATTTGCATCTGAAGAATCTTTTGTACAAGTAAGGGTTTCTCTCCAAGTTGAACGGTTCCATTAAGAACCCTTTTTGATAGAAAGAGTTCTTCAAGGACTGTTAAAATCCTTCTTTTGTCAGGAGTTCTTTGACCATAATATAACAGGGTTCTGGGCAGAACACCTTGGGTGGGTTCTAGATAAATCTACCAGGAACCAAAAATTGTCTTAGTTTGCACCTTTTTTTTCTAAGAGTGTCGAATGAGGAGACAATTTGGAGATTAACTTACAGTCACTGAAGTCTGTTAAAACTTCATCACAGGAGCGTTTGTGTTTTTATTTCTCTGTGCAGTCATTTGTAAGTCTGTGTGTCTTTGCAAACTGCTCCCACATGCATTGTAAAGAAAAAAAATGATTGAGAAAATTCATCATTTCAAGGCAACTGTCCAGACTAAACTTTGAGTTAAGTTTTGAAATAAACCAAAACAAGTTTCCCGACCTATAATGTTTTGTTGAGATTATTTATATTTCTTCATCTTCAAAAAAACGTGAATCTTTGAGTTTTAAAAACAAAATTATTGAGTGAATTAATTAAAGTCAATAATTAAAATTTAATATTTTCAAATGTTTAATTTTAAAGCCCCCAAATAATGACAGAACAGGTTCACAGCTCACTGTGAACAATTTATGAAATACAGAATTTTACAAAACTCAAAGAATAAAGTTTATCTAAAGGAGAAAAGTAAATTATCTCAACAAAAGATTCTGTTAAAAAAGGCAAAACTTTGAAGCCGGTTGCCTTGAAATGATTAGTTTTCTCAGCTTTTTTTTTTTTTTAACAGTGTGAAGCACAGCACAGCGGATGTCCTGCATCTGTTCCATGATTTATACTCTCTGTGTTTGTTCTTGAAACTGACCACTTGACCGTGTTGTTTGCATTCTGTTGCTGCAGCATGATGACAGATCTCGGCCGGTGGACCTCCATCCTTTTCCAGCCCCGTGTTTGGACTGAAGCCCCGCTCAGGTGAGTGAAGACGGGGGAGGGAGGGGTCACATACCTGGGATAACAGATCCACAGGTTGATTCACTGCTTAATCTTCATTTGATTTTGATGCTACATACTTTGTTTGCTGGTTGCTGATAAAAGAACACAGTCTGTTGCAGTTTTCCAAAGACTTTGCAGTATCATGAATATGTACATGAAATGTTGGTAGATCCAGTTGGACTGGAACTCCCATCATGTCAGTACCTTATTATTTCTGTTGAAATGACCTGACTAAAGTCTGGCATTGTTACACATTTAGATATTTATTTAAAAAGCAGGATCTCATTGTCAGTGATTGCAAAAGATTTTGTTGTGTAGTTTAAATGGATGGTTGCCCTCCAATCAAAAATACATATTTTTCCTTTTACCTGTGGTCTGTTTATCCATCTGGATAGTTTTGGTGTGAGTTACAGAGTTTTGGAGATATCGGCTGTAGAGATGTCTGACTTCTCTCCAGTATAATGGAACTAGATGGCACTCAGGTTGTGTTGCCAAAAAATACAGAAATGTCTGTTGAGGTTGCATCTACTTATGGGTGAGAGGCTCGTGCTCGTGACAGCACAGGATGTAAACATTAGTGACCTCCTTCCCAACTGGGTACGCATCTTTCCGTTTCTTTGATACGGTTGGCAGGTGTGGTTCAGTAGAAAAAAAATAGTTCTCACATGAAACTGCTCACTACAAGGTGTGTGGATTATGTAGAGTAACCAGGTCATGATTTGTAGAGAGAGACATTGCCGCTGAGTGTTCAAATGTATTTTTATGATGTCTTTAGAAAGCAAGCTGAGTGCGAAGGTAGAAAGAAAAGGTAGAATGTCTACAGTCAATACCTTCAACACTCTGCAATATCTCTCACCAAAACTATTGGATGGATAAACAGCACTACAGGCCAGAGGGAAAATATTTGTGTTTGTTTTTTTCATTTGGGGTGAACTGTCCCTTTAAACAGGCTTTCTGCAGGTTCTTAAAAAATCTTAATAAGTCTAAAATCCAATAACATGAATTTAACAGGTCTTAAAGACTGCATCGTTGTTCTGTAGTTCTTAACAGTATGATAATCAATAGTGTTAAATCCAAAAGTAACGTTAACATCATTAATCAAACTGCATGGACGTGAAATAGATCTTAAATTTCATTCATAAAGTTCTTAAAAGTCTTAAAATCGACTTGTTGAAACCTGCAGAAACCCTGTTTAAAGTACCAAAAGTAAAAAAGAGCTGCAAAGCTGTGTAGCTTGTGAATTTCACCCCGTGGATCAATAAAGCCAAATCTTAACTGTGCTATAGACTGCATTTGCATTTTCAGTGGTCTTCCTGTAACAAATTTTTATGAATGAGCACCTGAAATATCTGTTTCCATTTGATACGAACACATCCATCCTGGATCAATGAACACAAGCTAACCCAAAAATGGTGCAGAGTATCTGCACTTCATTCAGAAATCTACTTGCCCAAATGCAAGTTTTACGTGCCTCTGTACAAATATTTATTATAAAAGGTATGAAAAACTGGGACGAACATTTTCTGAGTCCAAAGTGGTGTTCTTAAATGTCTCATGCTGTCAGACCAAAACCCCAAAATATTCAGTTTAATGTTGTAATAAACAAAAAATAACTTATTGAGTTTGAGTTGCCAGATTTGCTTGCCCGACATGTTATTTTACTTGCCCTGGGCAAGCAGACAGTTCCTGATTGTTGAGCTCTGCGTAGACTGTCTGCTAACATGAATCTGAATCAGCAAGTCTGGTGAATGCAGCTTCGTGGTCACTGCTTGTCTGCTGTGTTTGTAGAATCATAGCAAAATTCAGTCCCATCCAGCCTTTGTTTGCTAACTGTTACCAGTGTGTGAAATGTTGCTAACTGCTAATGAAGCTAACATGATGCTAACAGCATGTCAAGGCGATCTGTGATGTAAAATGCCACTAATCTTTATTTTTTTTTGTGCTGTTTTGTGTTATGTGTTGTCATCCCCCCTTTTCACATTTTCCTTTTCTGATACACGTGTTTTATTTCTGTTCTCTCTCTCATTTCTTCTCTGCTGCATGAATCTTGATGTTAAAATCATAAACTCATTGAATCCGACCTGCCTGCATGTGTTTCTCTCGTGTCAAAACTTGCCTCATTGATCTCCCTGTTTTTATTCCCTGCCAACCAATTTTTCTGGAACTTTCTCCTGGTGATTTTGGTGTTTTTTGGGGTGTTTTGTTTTTTCGTGGAATGAATTTGCTGTACTTGATTCACCGTGGTGCCCCCACCTACCTTCCTGCACTACACGCCACGCCCACTTCTCTGACCACTTCCCACCTCACGGTTGCAGCCCCGCCCTCACTGCCCTGCTCGCCCCCTCCTTCCTGTCTCGACCCCTCCCTCCTCTCACAGGCCTCGCCCCTCCATAGAGATACACCTCGTAGCCATGACGACGGAGGCATGCACAGCGGTAGGTCCCCCTCTTTAAACTAACGAGCCTCGGAGGCTGCAGAGGGTTACAAACACACCTTGACTCAGGTGTGTTTCAAACATCTCCACCAAGGGTTTGGTTTATCTTCAAAGCAAAAGAGTGTTTTTGGATTTTTTGTGGATTTTGTCAATTTTATTTTATGGTGTCCTGGACCATGTGGTAGAAATCAAGGTGCCTTGGTGTCCCACAGGGCTCTATACTGGGCCCACTCCTATTCAGCATGTACCTCAATGATCTGTTTGTGTGGAAATTGTGATATTTTCATGTATGCAGATGATGCAGTTGCTTTTACTGACAGTGAAACTGCAGAGGACGTCACAAGCTAACAAATGTTATGTTGAAGGTCATCCTGGCTTAACTGATGTTTGCAATTTAATGTGCTGAAAATAATCTAAGTACTATAAATAATAATAGATTTTCAAGGCAAATGTATTCACTAAGTTTTAAATCAAACTCTTTAATGTATTTACTCAACCAATTCGAAATACAAATTTTTTTCTTTCTAAAACTTACATACACTTAATTGAGTGTCCCGACCTTTTCTGCTCTGTTCTCCAAGTTGAGCAAAACTTGATACTCAGATCCTCAGTCAACTTTCTCCTTTCCTGTTTCCTGTACTTAGGAATTTAACCCACGTCCTCAAATGTCTCGTTTTGTCCACAACACCAAGATATTCAGTTTACTAACAAAGAGGAGTCAAGAAATTACAAAAAAATTCACATTGTAGATCTTGAAATCAGAGAATTTGTACATTTTTATAAAAAAAAAAATGACTCACAATGATTAATCACATATTAAAATAGTGGCAATTAATTTAATATTTGATTAATAACCAATTAAACATTGCTGCTGTACTTAGATTTGGTCTGTGCTCGACTCGTCTATGTTGAAAAGAAAACCAAATCTTGAACATAAAAGAAAAGTAAAAGACACATAGAAAGTCACATATTAAAGTTAACTAATGTCAGAGTTTTGCCACCATTCGCTAACTTAAGATGTGACTTCCTATGTGCCTCACACAGGTCGCCTAGCAACATCTTTTAACCATCTTTAGAGTTCGGTTTTCTTTTCAGTATAGACGAGCTGAGCTCAGAGCGTATCTTAGTACAGGAATAGAGACAATTGATCGAGGTTCCACCTGGTATCAAGCTTAAACTGAGCACAAAGCAGAAAGGGGCGGGACTTAAGAAGGGTCAATTGTCTTACCTCGGTGTGCAAATCTGTTCAGGGACAAAACACCAGTGATGTAAAGTGTCACTTTCAAAGTGAAAATCACAACACAGACACATCGGTCGCCCCGAGCAGAAACAAGATTCCAAAGTGAATCAGTTGTCGATCACTTGTGGCCCCAAACAGCTGGTTAGGAGGAGTCAGGAGTCAGCTGTCAGTATAACAACAGTCAGTCAAGAAAAAAAGGTTTTTCAAGATTTTTCCAACATTGTGGATCACTGCAACCACAAGAGGTCCTTGTGCATACAGTCATAAATATACACAAAAAATATTAGGCTGACAGGTCCAGCAATATGAGAGATTAGCTGCAAACAGACACACAAACAAACGGATGATCCCCTCCAGGCTTTCACCGCACCACAGGTTCAATTCCAACTCTCAGTCTCCTCTGCTGCCACTAGACCACATGTTGAGGTTTTCAGATTACTGCTGTGTGGTGTGTGTGTGTGTGTGTGGTGTGTGGTGTGTGTGTGTGTGGTGTGTGTGTGTGTGTGTGTAGGTTGTGTGTGTGTGTGTGGTGTCAGCAGACACTGATCAAAGGCGAGCGTCACCACACTCTTTTATCTCCAGCTGTTTGGTGTGTGTGTGTGTGTGTGTGTGTGTGTGTTAATTAGTATGTCTCTGTGGTCGCACATGTAGACGTTGAAGCTCACTTAAATCAGTGAGCAGAAAGATTCTGAAAAAGGAGCAAATACAGAAACAGAGAATGTGTAATCCTTGTTGTTTTTTTACAGTGTTGAATTTACACAACTTTGATAAAAACAAATAATACAGTTTCTGCTTTTGTTTACGTCTCTGAGGAATCACAGACCTCGTGTTTCAACAGTTACTCATCATTTCAATGTTAAATCTGCCACTGTTATCACTGTAAACTTCATACATGCTGTGTGAGGATGGAAAGTTTGGCAGGAATAGCAACAGTAACTAAGGAGGGCAGGGGCTTAGCGAAGGGTCAGGTTTTTTTTATTTGGATTTTGAGTTTCCAGATCCTTTAATGCAACACTCATCAGTGCCATCCTGACATACTGGATGTTGTCAATTCTTTTGTCATATTTCCCACCGTTAGCTCGTGTTGGCACCGTTTCCCACTACCGGCTGCAGTGTCCCCTGACTACTTCCTGTTTCTGTTCGGTGTATCCGGTGTGCGGCTACCTGAGCCTGCACAGGCCATTTTAGGACTGTGTGATGTCTCTCCAAGTGTGTGTGTGAGTCTGCAACATGAATGAGTCTGGGTTTTGTCTGTGCACGTTTGTCTGTATGTGTTTATTTTTAGCTCCTATATATATTTTAAGCGTTAGATAATGGTCCCTAAAGGAGTATCCCACTTCCACTAGAACGGAGTCCAAGATTTTAGATGGATCACAGCCGTGTGTGTGTGTGTGTGTGTGTCCTCCCTGAGGCTGTTTCACTCAGTTGGTCCATAAAAGGCTCTGATATGTTGCAGGAAGTCAACAGCAACTATGAGCTGTTTCAGTCTTCACACACCCACATGAGCTTCTGAATCTCTCACAAACTACTTTCAGTTCACTTTCAAACTACTTTTAATGGAGTTACTTCTCTTTAACCCTTTAGACTTAAATGAGCATTTTCCTGCTTAATCCACACAAACAGCTCCGTCTCACAAACTGCCTAACAGAGGAGAAAAGTAACTTCAGTTCATATTTATAATGAATATGTGATGAATATGTGATCTCTCTGGAAAGTCTAGAATGGGAGGTGAATTCTGACTAAATTATTTTATTTTATTAATTATTTAATGCCTTTATTGTACCTTTCCAGGCACTGTTAGTGTCATAAAGTGTTATGGACGGTTAAACTTATGAAAGTGCACATGATGATGATAAATATTCTGCGGTATGAAGGTGAAATTATTCATGAAGCAGTATTCAGACGTGATGTTAAAAAGGGTTAGATATGAAGTATGGCTGCATACTGATGAGTGACATTTCTGTGTTCTTATGGCTCGCTCCACACTTGGGTTTTCTTTGCTATTGCATGAAAGTTGTTGATTTAATGAAGGGATCAGTGGCACCTGGTGAAATGCGACCTGCTGTTTTTCGACAAATCGTAAGCTGAACTGACCCTTTGGCTAAGCCCCGCCTCCAAACAACAACAGTTGAATCATAGCCTAGCAACTGTAACTAGGGTCTGTCAAGCTTTTCATTTCTCTCCATGTTGAAGGTGTGCAGGAGGCTCTGAGAAGAGTGAAAGTGTCTCGTGAGTCTGGACGGGCGGTCTCTTATTTGTTGTCTCTCAAAGACGTGAAACACAAGAGTACACATGTGGTGAATGGATTAAACTCTGTCTTCATCTTGTCTAACATAAGCTGAGAATGTTAGCATCTCTGGCTAACTAACACTAGCTTACTAGCTGCAGTAACTTTACCTCCAGTCAAACTTGTTAAATCCCCACAGAACAAATGCAGATGCAGTGGGATCTGAGGAGGAGGATGTGGGCTGATGCAGAATCAAAGTGGGTCGACGATGAAGCATCTCTCTCTGGCTCACTGTCTCAGGTCTAAGCCAGGTTAGCTTAGCTCTTATCCATGTGGTGATCGTGGTCCGGCTGGTCTGGCTGGGTGACCCGTCCCAAGGTCCGCTGCACTAATCGAGTCCCTGCGCTTCCTTTTCCCACATTAATGAGTGTTTTCTGTCATCTATCATGTAGATATACCTGCTGTATTTCACCATCTGACCAATGTTTGCTGAGATGTAAGCTAGCTTTAGCCTCAGTCTGTTAGCATTAATGTTATATCATGTACGCAGCTGTTAGCTAACTTTACATAAACACTTACACGGGTTCTTGTCAGAGGGAAACATTACAGAATCAGCTAGAGACTTCTTGTCCATCTTAGGGAGTTAGCATTAGCATTAGCTTACATCAGCCAGCTCCACTTATGAAATCTGCTTATGAGTCATTTTAGTCGACAAAATCCACCGTCGTCAGCTAGAAATGAGAAACTGCTTTTGTTTACGTCTCTGAGGAATCACAGACCTCGTGTTTCAACAGTTACTCACCATTTCAATGTTAAATCTGTCACTGTTATCACTGTAAACTTCATAAATACAGTGTGAGAATGGAAAGTTTGGCAGGCATAGCAACAGTAACTAAGGAGGGCGGGGCTTAGCGAAGGGTCAGTCTTTGATTATTTTTGTTGGTTTTGAAAGCAAATTGAAGAACACCTCCACAGAAAGTCTGTTGACTTTGGATCCACAGTTGCTTTTTGTTCTGGACTGTGTGTCGCTCGATCAGCGGCTGGAAAAGTTTGATATTTTGTTAATGCTGCTTGTTCCAGCAGCTTTCAAATACACACCACATCAAAACAAGACAAAAAGGACAATCAAAGAGGGACAGAACCAACAGGACAAAACAAAACAACAAAAAACAAGACAGACTATATACATAGGAGTAATTCCAGCTGAAACAGTCGGCCTATGGCAGTTTATAACCACAGCCTGAGAGTCGGAGCAGACAGGAGTAGATTATTTGTGAAATAGACGACAAAGAGACCCACAACCCCAACACAGGGTTTTAAAAATATCTTCCCAAACCTTTTAATAACTCATCAGAGGAGGAGACACTGAAACGAGACGCTGCAGGCTCAAACTGTCCAGATGGCAGAGAGACATTCAGAGACAAGAAGAAGTAAGACAAAAGATGAAGAGGAGGAGGAGGAGGAGGAGGAGGGAGCGCTCAGCAGCTCATAAAATGACTTGACCTAGAAGATAAAACTGGAGAGATAAAACTATTTGCCCTTCATTATCTGCCCGTCTCGTTCCGTCCCCCCACAGAGACGGAACGTCACTCAGGATTATTCTGAGAGACAAACAAACACTCGTCACTGAGGCTTCATTCTGATGTTCTGCGGTCTGTTCAGGAGGCCGTTTATGATCAGTGAGATGAGTGAGGAACGTCTGAGCAGAACCTCAGTACACACTCCAACCCTGTCTGAGGGTTCTGCCCAGAACTCAACATGAAGCGTTACATCTAGAACCATCTGTGAAAGCTGCTGCCCACTACCCCCTATCAGATGTTCTACAGAGAACCCTTCTGTTGTAAAATGGTCCCATTCACAACCCTTCCTGGGGGTACTATCCAAAACCTTTCCACCCTCTAAGGGTGCTAACAAGAACCAGGGGGTTCTGCATAGAAGCCCTTTATATTCCAAGGGTTTTATCAGGAATCAACCCAGGGTGTTCTACGGGGAACTCTTTTATATTTCATGGGTTATATCAAGAACCAACCCAGGTGGTTCTACCAAGAACCCTTTTATAACCCAATGGTTATATCTAGAACTCACCCAGGGGGTTCTATGGAGAGCTGTTTTATATTCCAAGGGTTTCATGTAGAACTCACCCAGGGTGTTCTACTGAGAACTCATTTGTATTCCAAGCGTTTTTATCTAGAAACAAATGCAAGGGGTTCTATGGAGAACCTTTTGATATTCTAATGGTTATATCTAGAACCCACCCAGGGGATCTAAATATATAAACAAGATATATAAAACAGTTCTACCTGTAACCTTCTTGTTTCCCAAGGGTTCTATGAAGAACCTGTGAAGAACCGTATTATGAATCCTGTAGATTGTATGTTGGACTCATCCATCATGTTCATCTGTGTTACGGGTCCTACTGTTTAAGTTGAGAGAACATCTTTTTCCAAAAAGGGTTCTTCAGAAGCAAATGGTTCTGACTAGAACCATCAGGAAGAACTCTTGAAGAACCCTTGTAGAACCCTTATTTCTTTTTCTACACATGCTCAGTGAGTGATGACAGTTTTCAGAGAACTTTCTCAACATTGTTTGAGTGTCAGAACCTTTTTATTCTTTATAATGTTTCTATATTAATTCATATAATTTTATATTTTTATTTTTATTTTTGAACCTTTATTTACACTCAAGAAAACATTAACAAAGTCCATTACAACAACAGTGTCCAGGAGAAAACAATAAAGACAATAAAGAGGTGTACATACAGAACCACAGGACCACAGTTAGCTGATTCAAAGCTGTTAAAAGTTCACATTTAGGGAAAAAGATTTGACAGAAACTGAATGAAGAGGAAGTTCGAATATCTTCTTCTTTTCTGTTTTTTTCCCACTTTTCCAAAGTTTAAGAATCTCAAATAATGGTTTGAAACAATTTTTAGACCAACTGAGTGGACTCGAGTCAGAGGGCTCTGATTGTGAACTGAGGAGGTTTGCAGAGTTTAAACATCCTCAGGCTGCATCAAGAGTCTGCAGCTCCCTCCTGTGGTCACTCAGTGGAACTACACAGACTCCAGCTGTGTTCAGCTTCATGCAGCTGGAAGAGGCAGATTCATGTGTGCAGAAAATAGGACAGTGAGGAGGTGAATGATTCATCTTCAGCAGTGAGTGTGTGTATTTGTGTTTGTGTGGGTTTTGTGTGTGTGAAGGGACCGTTTCACACTCTGTCCTCCTACACACTGTTCTGCTCTTCTCTCACATCCTGATCATTGAAATTTTACTGATTGTGATTTGATTTATTCATCTCAGTTCTCATCGAGCTCCTCTTCTGGTTTTTATCATTTCATCTGTGTAATAATTTTTTTTTTTTTAATTTAATTTAATTTTATATTATCGTATTGTATGTTCTCGTGTCTGTTGGTAAATATGACACCGCAGCAGCAGTTAGTTTAGTAAAAACACTTGAAACAGGGTGAAACCGCCTGGTTTTACATTAGAGCAGCGTCACGTCAGCAGGCTTCAAGGCTGCAACTACAGTGAAACTAGAAACAACCATACATTCTGTTGCATGAATCATAACTTAAACATGATCATTTTAATGTGTATTTATAACTTAAAGGGACAGTTCACCCTAAAACCAAAAATACCTCTTTTACTGTCTGTATCTTAGCTGTAGAGCTGTGAATTCATCTCTCAGTCCCTCTGTTTGTGGGGATTGTTGCAGCCTAAAATGCCTCATTTCATGGCAGCTTTTCTAAAAAAAATTGTCATTTTTGTTGTTAATTTGTTGTTGTTTTGTTGTTTTTGCAAAGAAATTACAGGAACAATTGAAAGTTGAAGAAAAGTGATTTTTTTAATTCTTTTAATCATTATTTTGTATAATTCATTAGAAATCAAAGGCAACTTGTTCCAGAGGGAATGAAACCGCATTCACCCAGAAAGGTTCAGGATTATAAAACCTCTAATGAAATCTGCTGTAAATGTAAATAAAGAAGTTCACTTGTTGTTTTTCCACAAAGAAGCAAAATCTGTTCGGAGCTCAAACTCAAAACCAGCAAATGAAAATGCACAGAGCGTTGATGAATGTCAATAACAATGATAAACAGGACAAAATAAAAATGCAACATAATAGTAAATAATAAAACATTGAGTCAGTTGATTTAGACGAACATGTATGACGTTTGAGCAGGGGACTTTTTTGTTTGCTGGAACTCAGGGAAGTACAATGATTGCTCAAATTTGCAAGTTGCGCTGATTGGATAAAATTCCAAGAATGCAGGGATTGGCTGAATTTGTGTTAACTGTTGCGATCGCAGCTTCCTGGTCCAGATAGTTCTGATGTGAGTTTCAGAGTTTTGGCGACAGAAGCGACTTTATTTCTAGTTGAAATGAAGTTGTTCTGATAGATTCTACTGCAGACAGAAAGTAGTTCTTAAATGAAACTGCTCACAACAAGTTGTGTGGATTTTGTTGAGTAACTGCGTCATGATTTTTGGAAAGAGACACTGGTTTGCATTTTTTCAGATGTATTTCATGGTGCTTTGAGCTCCACAAGCTGAGTGTCATCCAGTTCTATTGTGCAAATGGATAAACAGAACTTCAGGCCAGAGGGAAAATATGTATTTTTGATTTTCAGTGAATTGTCCCTTTAAAATTGCTTAAGTAATTAAAATATTTGAAACATTTTTAAAGGAGAACAGTTGGTACATGTTTGTCAAATGACAACAATATTCAATTGTGGTACCATTAAAAATCAAAGGTTTGACTAAAGATACAAAAACCAAATACACAACACACACACGACAAGTACAATAAATGAATGAATACAGAAGGTGCAGGTCGGCACTGGAGATCAATGGACCTTAGATACAGTCTGAAAGAGTGATACCAACAACAATGTTAATAATAATAATAATAATAATAATAATAATGTAGAGCATTGTATTAGTGTTTCTACGAGCTTTTGTTTTATGTTTTACTCTGCTGTGTTGTAAATGAGGTCTCTATGATTGAATGAATTAGTACTGCAGAATAATTTTTAAATCTCAATGAAACCAGGCAAAAGTATAAAAATCTTATAAAATCCCAAAAGAAAAATATTTCAGTCTCATAGAAACTTGCAATAGAAAAGCATAAACATGTGGATGATGTAAATAATGAACAAAAATCATCCAAATCAGGCTTTGATACCTGGAAAACAGAGGAAGGACCAGACAATAGATAAAGAAACAACAGAAGAACACTGAAGTTTACAGCGTCACACTGAACTCATCATAAACACCTCTCAGAGACAAAGTTTGCAAAGTGACGACTTTATCCTCTTCAGAAATTTATCAGAGATTTATCAGAGGTGTGTGTGATTATTTCTATGAATAAAACCGTCTGCCATCAGAATAATTTGACAGCCGTGATAATCGGAGTAAATTTGTCCACTCAGGGGTTTGAATGTAGTCGCTCCGTTTTGGTCGTGTTGCTCTGCAGGCTGTTGTTACCGTGGCGATGAACTCTCTCTCCACATGAGCGCTCCGGTGACAAAGAGCGAGATAAAAAGTACACTGAGCTCTGACTGCATGAGTGCATGTGAATGTTCTGCTTACGTAAGCTCTCTGCATCTTTTATAGCAGAAAAGCTTTTTCTGTGTCACTGAATATCTGAGTACAGATGTGGATGTAAAGGAGGTCAGTGACTGTGTGTGTTCCACGGTGTCTGTCGCTCGGACAAATCACAGAAGAACAGTTGTTGCCTAAACATTAGAGGCTGCTTTTGTTTTGTCTACATGTGTCTAAAATCAAGGAAAAATTAAATCACAGTTATCGTCAGCCGTGTTTCCATCACCATGTTTTTGTATTTCATTAGAAAAATGTTGACAGAAACTGGCAAAATTCAAAAAGTTTTGATAATTTCTGTAGAAAGGTTTGGTGGTTTTTGCTTTTTTGGAAAAAGAGCTTTAGTGGAAATGAGACACTTTTTCTGAATAAGTTCTGACGTAGAGAACCTTTAAGTCACATGACTGATCAGCTGTTTCCTCATGGCTCTCGTGGCTCTGTAACACATCCATGATGGTTCCACACAGATCTGAAGGAACCTTCCTCATGACTAACACAGATGTCAGATTCACGTCCTGTTTTCTACTTTGTTTCTCACTGTGTGAGTTTAACTGCTGCTCTTTTAATTACATCATCTTGTTGGCCCTCTTCTTCTGTGGTGGTATAAAGGTTTTCTCATAGACATGTACATATATGTAGATGCTTCACTGGCCTTTGGATCGTACGTCAACGTCGCTGCCATTTTTGTCAGGTTAAGACTGGTCAGTGAACAAATCCATGTATACAGGATCTGTGTTCTTTCTGGATAAAAAAAACGCTGATTATAATTTCTGCACATTTCTACACCTGTGTCATCAGTCGGTGTTGTTAGTTTTAGATTCTGAAGGATTGCAACACATTTTTAAATAGTTTGAAGTTGTGAATTCTTGTCTGGGACGAGGCTGTTTGTTAAAGTTTGTTAAATTCTCCTGATCTCGACTCTTTTTCTTCTTCAGAAATCAGAGAATTCTCGCTGCAGTTAGTTTTGTGTTTTACAGATGTTGTGTTTTCTTCTCATCAGGTCTCTGTGTTGTTGTTGTCTCAGTCTGACGCCGCCTGTCTTGTTGTTGTTGTGTGTTTGTTTCAGTGTTCCTGCGGAGCCACAAGAGTCTGGAGTCTGTGGATCCTCAGTTCACCATGAGGAGGAAGATGGAGCAGCTGCGAGAGGAGCTGGAGCTCATGGAGCAGCTGAGAGACGTGAGACACACTTACCTCCCCGTCTACTGATCACTTATCAGTCCTTACAGGAAGTTGTGATGTTGTGATCGCATCAGTGCAACCTTACAGTTTTGTCCAAACTTGCAGTTTTTTTTGAAAAGCTGCCATGAAATCAGGCCTTTTAGACCATACCAATCCCAAAAAAGGCCTGTGAAATCCTGGAGGGGCTGATGAGTGTGTTTGATTAAAGGAAAATAGTGTTGTTTGTTTACAACCTGGATCTTACTTGTGTTCAGTAAATTATGAAAACAATGAATGCACCATATTTCTTTCTGAGATATGAGTTGTGACAGCAGAGATGGACAGAGCCGATGATCACATGAATCCTGAAGAGAAAACACATGAAAATGTTAAAATTCTGACCCAACATGTCTGTTGTAAACTGTGTTCCAGTTCTAATCTACAATCTAAATTTAATTTGAAGTTTTTGATAAAAAACTTTAGTTGTTTGTCGTCATATTTTGTGATCTCATCACTCTGAAAAGGACAAAATCCTTGATTTGACTGAGGGGACTCAGTGATATGATTCAGGTTTAAGGAGCGTTCATTTTAAATTCACGCTCACTTGTTCTTATTTCCTCCTCAGAGCATCGAGAGCAGACTGAAGGTCGTCCTTCCTGAGGATCTCGGATCGTCTCTGATGGACGGCGTCGTGCTCTGCCATCTGGCCAATCACATTCGCCCGCGCTCCGTCGCCAGCATCCACGTTCCCTCGCCTGCAGTGGTACGTCTCAGACTGACCTTTGACCCCTGAGAGGAATGTTCACGATGCTCTGAAAATCTGACACTGCAGAGATTCTGTTCTTATTTCTGATTTGAAGTCAGTTGATTGTGTTGAAATGTGTTCTGTTTGTTTGTAGTTTAGAAAATCATGACGTCCGTATAAATGTGTCTTTCTGTGACTTTCCAGCCCAAACTCAGCATGGCCAAGTGTCGGAGAAACGTGGAGAACTTCCTGGACGCCTGCAGAAAAATCGGTGTACCAGAGGTGAGACAATAACCCCCCACCCCCACCACCCTGTTAATGCTCGTTAATGACAACAGTACGGTTTCTCTCTGAACTGGGGGTCGATTTCAAGTTTCTGCTCGTCTTCCAAAATCTACCACAAAGTAAATATTCTGATATGATACCAAACAACAACAGGGACTGTCTCTGTTGAACACATTTGTCCAACTGAGAGATCATCGGTGCTAAATGTTAAAAAACGATGGTTGCAGGGCTGTAACGGGTCACAGTTGTCCCGTGTCCTTTACGGATCACCCCCAACGGTTCAGCACGCGTGATCCACAGACTACATGTAACCATCATAGTGTGAAAGACAGTTTTACTGTCTCTGTTACTTTTATATCAATAAAACCTGAAATCTCAATTCAGAGTTACAGTGAGACAGGACAGATGCTGCTGCGAAGAGCGACTAAGACGTCACACCACCTCGAGTGAAATCCTGACCATGATGTCACACATTTTCACTGGTGTAACTATGCTGTCGTCATAGAAACAGATCATAAGATTGTGATATATTGTTCTGGTCAGTGCAGAACGCATCACAGCGTGCGTTTGTGTTTGTTGCACAGTTTATTGATCTATGAAAAAAGTAGAATAAGACCCAGAATAACTGCAGAACAAACTGCTTCTGAAGGACGTTCTGCAAGATTTGAACCAGCCACGTCCAACCTGAAAACACCCCCAGTCCATCAGAGAAACGTCCTCCCTGAAATCTAACAGTCACACTTTGTCATCAACATTTTTTGGCTTCACTTGATCAAAAATACACAAGATGTAAAAGGAACTGTGAAGGTGTCCTGCAAAAAAAAGTCTCTCTGAGGGAAAAATCTCACAGAAAAATAAATATTTTTTCAGTTTAATGGGAACGTTGGCAGCTACATTATCTGATGATTTATGTCAGAAAGTGAGGTGAAAACTGACATTGAGGATTTTTGCAGGACACTGATGACGACACCAAACTGTAAACCAGATCTGGGAGGACGGCTGATGATTCCATGTTTTTAACAGCCAACAATACTTGACATAACACATAATTATAGAAATGTGAAGTTAAATGATATTTCACATTTTCAGACAAGTTTACGGGGCTTTTTAAAAGAGGCCTCGGTATTTTTTTCCTCAAGTTGAGAGCTGCTGAGTTTAACACTTTGCTGCTCAAATTATGTTTCTATCTCTGACTGAAAACTTGAGAACTGTTCAGCGTTCTCCCAGGACTGGTTTCATGTTCCAACCTGCCTCCTTTTTGTTCTCATCGCTTCTTAAACGAGGTTGTTAATGTCGACATTTAATGCTGAATCATCACCGCTGTCATCGCTGCCTGCGGCTTCCAGCTTCCTCCATCATCACAGGAGTCGAACAAAACAGCAGCTTCAGTCTGAAACAGAGCTGCTCTGGGTTCACTGAGCAGGTGTGTGTGTGTGTGTGTGTGTGTGTGTGAGTGTGAACAGATTTACCGTACACTTGTGCACTTGAGATGCAGACTGGATGTGTAAAAGAATGTCGAGGCTCAGCTGTTACTGTCAGGACACTCTGAGTGGTGGATTCTGGGAAATACAGCAGGAGGAGAAAGAAAACCCAGTAAACATTTTGAGAAATACACTTGACAGCTTTCTGAGTTTGATATCACTCTCATATCTGTACGCTAAACATGAAGCTACTTCCAGCCAGCCTTAGCTTAGCTTAGCATAAAGACTGGAAACAGAGGGAAACAGCTAGCTTGGGTCTGTCAGAGTCCTCCTACAAGCACCTTGAAAGCTCACTGGTGGGTTTTAAGTCCACAGTGATGAGCCCCAAATCATTACTGTACAACAGTTTATTAATACTCATAATGCTTATGATCAGTTGAGCTCTTTGTGACAACAAAGAACATAAATATTCATGTCAGAAGCAATAAAGTGCTGCAGAAACTGTTACCATGGAGATCCTGATGCTGCAGGACGACAGTCACCAAAGCGGTCCAGTCAGTGAGTTACCTGTCAGTAGGGCTGCACCTAATTATTATATTTTTTAATTGATGAATGAATTAATTAATTTTTTTAAATCTTTTTATTGAGTTTTGAAGCTTTTTTTAGAAGTAGACAGCTTGAGGTGATACAGGGGAATTTTCTCAACAACATCAGCCCCCCATCGCTCACCTTCACTCAGCTCAGGTCATGAGACAAATAAAGATTAAAAAAAAGAACAACAGAAGTCAGAAGGGAGGGGGTTTTAGGAGAAATTATTTTAACAAGCTACAGCGTGTGAATTTTGAGTCTAGGAGGATGCTGTCACCTTCAGACAGAACCAGACAAGCTGTTTTTCTGTTTTCAGTCCTGGTGCTAAGCTAAAGCTAAAGCTACCTGCTTGCTAACTGTAGCATCAGATCCACAGTACAGACATGTAACATATCAATGTTCTCAACTAACTCTTGACAAGAAATAAGAAATGTGTTTCCCAAAATGTCTAACTATTCCTTTAAATGTGCGACGGAACGGGGGCGTCAGCGGGAGCTTCTCACTTCTTTACAGTGAAGTATTTCCTGTTGAAAGCAGATGAGGTGGAATTTATAGCCAATAAGATTCCAGTTAAAGTTTCATTGGGACCATAATCATAAAATCAATGCCATTAAATCAGGAAAGTGAAAAAATAAAATTAAATGTTTCACATCAGTGGGACATAAAAAATAGAGTAAAAGTTTTTCAGTCAGGATAGTTTGGTACATTTGTAGCTTTAAATGTCTCTTTTATCTTTTTATCTTTATTTCAAACAGTTTTTTTAGTGTTCAGGATAAGAATAGGTAGAAAAAGTGGCTAAATTAAATTATAAGATTAAAAAACAACAGAAAAAGGAATAAAAGGAGCAACATTGTATGTGTCATACATTAAACCAGTATCCTACACGTCTTACACATGAATTACTTTGTATTTGTATTTGTACACGTGGAGGCAGAGTCGGTAGTACAGAGGAGAGGAAATAACAATTAGAGGGTGAAATTAATTTACGGAGCATCGAATGTGTTTGGATAATAGTGTAGGAAGCAGTGTTAGTGGGTTTTTTTGAATCTTTCAGAGAGTCCTGAAGTGCACATCTGATTTTGAGATGGAGGGGTGAGAGATTTCCATCTGAAAAAGAATAAGTGGTTCCTGGATATCCTGCTGTTATCAGGGACGACTCCAAACGTTGCAGTTTCTGGATGAATCTTTCTTTCACATGTATGTAGGAGAACGTGTTAGAAATCTCTGAGCAGAATGTGTTCTTTGTTTTTTCTTTAATATCTATAAAAATACTGGTCTTATGTCTCTTTGAGATAAAACCTGAAAGACGTCCTTCCTGTTCTGAGCTGTTTATCTGAACTGACTGGTTGACCTTTGACCTCCATCTCTGCTGCTGCTTGCTGACTGTTGCTGACCGGCGGCTACCTGCAGCCGGAACGCTTTACTGACCATGCTTCTGCAAGCTAACGTGCTAACAAGCTGCTAACTAGCCTCTATGCTAACACGCTGCTGGCTGACTGCGCTGCTGGCTCTCCCATCAGCCACTGCTCTCCTCATCCTTCGGTCTGCTTACTGGGAGGGAGAGAGAGGACAGAAGAGGTCAGGCTTTTCCAAAACGTCTCTTCCGTCCTCTCAGTAAGCATCCCTGCTCGTTGCCATGGTAACCCCTGCCTTGCCCCGCCTCACCCCACCAGCTCTCACTCTTGTCTGTGACCTTTGACCTCGGTGTCCATTGGTTATAACCTCCTGCCTTTTCTTTCTCTTTTATTACTTTCTGGATGGATCCTCCTCTTCTCTTCTCCTCTTTGTCAACATTTATTTTTAATATTTCATTTTCCTTCTGGGTTATGTCACACTTGTTGGTTGGTTTTTCCCTCGTCTCCATCCTCTTCCTCATCATTTCCTTTTCTTCCTCTCATACCTTTGTTCTGTCACTGGGGTTGTCTTTTCTTTTCTCTATTTTTCCTCCTTTGCTCCCTCAACCCCTCATCTTTTAATTATCTTTTTTTTTTTTCCACATCCTCTGTTTCTCATCTTTCCTCTCCTCCCTCTGGTTTTTGGTTCTTCCTCGTTTTTCTTTCTTGGAGAATATTTTCTTTCTCTTCCCTCTTGCTTGAACTTCTCTTCACCTCCAACTTTCTTTCCTCTTTCTTTTACTCATCCTTTTGTTTTTTCCTCCCGTCTTGTTCCATCTTCATTTCCTCTTTCTTTCACTCATCCTCCCCTCATCATCTCCATCCTGTGTTCTCCACTTCCTCCTTACTTTCATTGTTTCCCTGGCTATTTCCCCTTTCCTCCTTCCCTCTTTCCTCCATTGTTTCACTCCCACCTCCTGCCCTTTTTTGTCCCTTCCTCCCTTCACTTTTTTTTTCTACCCTGTCTTCCTAATTTTGGGCACCAGTCTTCCCTCTGTTCGCCCTATGACATCATCCAGTGCCGCCTGCAGCCGGTTCGTGCCACAGTTCAGGCACTGGTTGCCTTGGATACAACCTCTCTGCACAGGAAACAGGAAGAGGCAATCTCAACTCCAAACCCCGCCTCCTCCGGGGGGTCAAAGACTCCCTCGTTGGTTTCTGTTACCACTCAAACTCCGCCTCCCGCATGGCAAATCTGGGACCTTATTGGCTCGAGCCTGCTTCACATCCTCTGCCTTGTTCTGCTGTTCGTGGCCTATACCTGGAGTGAGCTGACGTAACCGTGACAACAGTCTCCTGTCTGCCACCTGCCAGCTCCGCCCTCTCTCTGCCAGGCTACTCCTCCTTTACTTTTGCTGCATTTATGTCACATGGGAAAAATCACGCTCGAAAATCTACTTCATCTGAAAGTGATGAGCAGAGTTAACATTTCTGTGAGCTTAGCAACGTTTACTGTCCGTCAACAAATGTGAGAATAGTGATTCCTTTAAAAGTGACTACATCCAAAAATTATTTGAATTAAAAATATTTGTTCCTCTTCTCAGTTGGTCACCTTAGTGGAGCAAACTGTTTATTTTTTAATAGTATGTGTGTATCAGTTTCAGTAAATCATGTCGTTAATGTAAAGAAGATAATATGCTCAGTATAAAAACAGATTTATAAAAGGTGTGGCCACTGGTTTTTCAGGATTATTAGGGTCTGACTGATACTGGGGCAGATGAAGATACAGATATTTAAGAGTAACAGAAAAGTGTCTGATATTCTTTATACAGAATATAATATATAGAATATAAACATAAATGCACATTTGTTGCAGTGAAGTGGTTAACACAACAAAAATATGTAATGGAGGCAGGAGATTTTACAGTTTAATATCAACTGAAACCATAAACTGTCACGGCTATTTTTAATGATAATAAATAACTATAAATGAAATAATAATATATTAAACCTTAATTAAGAAAAAACATGATGTAATTTGGTTCTAGTACATTTTTTTCTTTACTCTCTTGATAATTAAAAAAAAAGTCCAAACTCCTCCATTTTATCGTTTATTTTAAGCAGTTTATTTATTTAAAACTTTTTTCACACCACACAAAATAAAATGCTTTCCAAACTTGTCAGTGTGTCACCAGGACGTTTAACACAGGAAGCACACTTGATGTCGTCATAGTGTTGCTGTTAATACCACAGAGGGCTACAACTAATGATTATATTCATTGTCAATTAATCTGCTCATTATTTTCTTATTAATCCATTAATTGTTTGGTCCATAAACTGTCAGAAAATGTTGAAAAATGATGATCAATGTTTCCCAAAATCCAAGATGACGTCCTCAAATGTCTTGTTTTGTCCACAAACCAAAAATATTCAGTTTACTGTCAGAGAGGAGTAAAGAAAGCAGAAAATATTCACATTTAAGAAGCTGAAATCACAAGATTCTGATTTATTTACCTTAAAAAAATGACTCAAACTGATTAATCAGTAACAAACTAGTTGCAGCTCTGCCACCACTTTGTTTTCATAATAATAATTAATTATCTGCAATTCATGAAAACTGGTTTCATACTAAAGATTCAGACATACTAATAAATCTCACCTGCTGTTTGTAACGTGCTAAATATCACACAGCCTGTGACTGAGTGTTGGCTAATAAAAATGCTAAGCTAACATCAACCAAGACAGTGAAAACAGCCCAGTTATGACCAACAACAACTTATCCAACAAGTGAATTAACCACCTGAAGATGTCAATGAAGTTGACAAAGTTTTATTGTCCACAGAGGGTTAAGTTACGCCGTTTAAACGCTAGCTGCAGGCATGCTAACGTTAGCTGCAGCTGCTGCAGGGGACTTGGTTTGTAGGCTGTGAAATACGGCACACTCTTAAGTTTTTAGACAAACTGTATTTTGCATTTGGTTGGACGTGTTGTCCTCGCGAGCTTTGCATTTCACATTATAGATTCGCTCTCGCCCTGACTCACTGTGACTTTAACAAGCTGCAGCGGGAACGTCTCTCCTTCTATACTCTACTTCTGTCTCACCCAGATGCACTCCCCGATTGATTTAATGTGAACTGGTACTCTGTTGTTGGCTTGCATATCTTCCAATTTCCACTTTTAAGGGTACAGACCAGTTTAGATTGATACTACAAACTAAAGTGAACATCACTCAGAAGCTACTTTCGTGACGTTTAACTAAGCATCCTGCGTGGGATCGATAAAATTCACACAGCCTTTAAACCAGAACACAGAATCTGTTCATCCCATGTGGTACAAATGCAGCGTCAGCATGAGCCGACGCCTCTCTCCTCACCTTCTGCTCCCCGTTTGATTTTCTCTTCTTGTCGCCCCTTTTTAGGAACAATCAGCTCACGAAGGTGTTTGTTTGTGTCTTTTACAATAAAGTGACGCTGAGACTTTGAACAGCAGCGGGGCATGTGGAGCAGCAGGTTACTCAAAGTCACTGATGTCTTATGAACTGGCTGCACAGCAGAGACGATCTGATCTGTGCAGGACTGAGAGGGTTTAAAACATTAAGGAGCAAATTCTTGTTTTGTTCACCAGTTGGAGCAAAGACTGGTGGGTTCATGTGTCCATCAGGAATATTAAGTTAAGTTAAGTCAAAATGGAAAAAATTCTCTTCCTTGACAAAACAAATTCAGTGGTCGTGTTCAGATTTGTGGTGTATTTATAGATGAACAGTATTTAACACAAAGCAGCCTGGTGTTACTGAGGTCACGACAGTTTCTGACTCAGCAGACATTTGGCTTCATCATGGAGGTCCAGTGAACATCTGGCTGTCATTCTAACAACTGGGAGTCGATCCATTCAGTTAGTCTTTAAAGAAAAGTAAAAGGTTTTTTTAAGCTGTTCAGTGTGTTTTGATGTGAACTTTGATGGATCACATCAGAAAAAATGGATGGAAAATCTGAAAAACCTCCTCCAGTCACTCTTTATACTCTTTAAACATCACCTGACTTTTTTTTTCTTTCTTTCTTTTTTTTACATTCACGTATAAAATGACACAATCAGTCAAACTAAAACGTGATGAGATGAAATGTCTTAAGTCAGGGCTGCTCAACTTCAATAGCAAATGAGCTAAATATGAAAATGACTGGGCGTTGGTGGGCCACACAGAATGCTTTGTCAAGTCTGACAGTATAATAAACACAGCAGTTTATTACTTGTAGTGGCTCACATACATACTTGTCAAGTAAAGAAGTGGCAGTTTTTACAATCAACTTTGCGTCCCTTTAGTTTGAGAGAGACACTGTGAAGCTTCTTGTTAGATTAGTTAACATGAGTCTCTCTGTCAGTCCAGAATGTAACACGAGGCTTGACTGGACGAATGGCTGTAAATATCTAAAAACATTCACTTTTCACAGTGACTGTTGGCTGAACAAATACTTTGGTTAGTGAGGTAAGAAGCTAACAATCTAAGTAAAGTCTGACTGATCTAAAGATCACTGATCCATCTGACAGACAGAAATGAAACATGTCCACCAAAGTATTCTGGGGACGCCATGTCGGGCAAGTGGGTCAGAAATCTACTTGTCCAAAGTCTATTTTTACTTGCCCCTGTACAAATTGTTTTATTTATTAGCAGTTATCAAATTCAGACAAAGACTTCAGGCATCTAGAGCTGCAACATCTATAAAATATAAGAAAATACTAAAAATCATCCATCCCAGTTTTTCAGAATCTGGGTGATGGTGAGGTCCTGAAAGGTCTCATTTAGTCTAAAACCAAAAGATATTCAGGTTATTATGATAATAGATAAAGAAAAACAGGAAATCTCCATATTTGAGAAGCTGAAAAGAAAAACATACTAAAATTATGATTTATCATTGTCAGAATTGTTTAATAGTGTTAGAAAGTTGCGGGGTTTACTTGCCCCGGTCAGGCAGGCGACCCTGCCATGTTGGATTTAAAAGAATACAGTCAGAAGTGCTGAAGACCTCCAATATGGCCGCCAAATGGTCCTGCTGAAGCTCCTCTGTTTTATCACTGATGTGCTTCAGTGAAGAAAAGTGTCTTTGAACATGAGAAGATCACCTGCTCATTTAAACTTGTCGTTTCAGACTGGAGACGGTTGTATTTTCATGGCTGTCGTCATATTTCAGAAGGACTGAACTGCATAAGCACACGAGTCCTGAACAGAGATGTTATAGAGCCGCACAAACAGTATTTTCTCTTTTCAAATATGTGACTGTATGATGGTGAGGAGCAAACTGAAGCCATATGACAGCAGTCATGGATTCATTTAAGGGAGTTAGATGTACATTTTTGGGTCTTAATTTGCTGGAATTCTTATTTAAAAGAGTTATTTGAGTATAATGTTTTGAATCTTAAGAAAAAATTGGATTTTATTGTATTTATTTATTTATTTTTGTCCTTCTCTCGCACCTGAATGAGATGACTTTTAATTTCCATCCACCAACTCTACTGTATCCTGATATGCAATGTGACTGTTTTTGGAGAACATATGAAGGGCTATAGACACTCGAGGAGTTTATGAAGTTAGATATATATTAGTCTTCTTAAGCAGTTTATCTTAGAGGGTTTGGTACATAGAAGATTAGAATGTTTAGAGGAAATAAAAACCTGCCTGGACATGCAGGCATCTGATTGGCTGTTGAATTAATTCACAGAAGCTAAATGAATACAGATATTTGTCGCGGGTACTTGACCTTTAATTATTGATGTGAGGGAAACAGAAAATGCCTCGTGTTTATGATCTATAGAACACTGAATATTAGAGATAAACCGGTGTAAGATGTGTTGATTAAATGTAAATTTCTGTCACTTTGAACGTGATTATTTAAGTGATTCATGAACTCTGTGAATTAATTCTCACAGTAAATGTCAGTTGCTGTTGTTACCACATTCTCTGCAGAGGTTTTTTAACTTTGTGCTGATGTGAATGGATTTCATGTATGAGGGGGATTATTTTTATGACTCGTGTATGATATTTGACAGTGTTACAGACTGAGGTAATAAATGCAGTTTAGGATGTTGTCTGACTCATTGTTTGAAGTTGGAGGTATAAAGGCTCGTGTCCGTGAATGTTCTCATTCGTCCAGGTCATTGTAATCTCAGGAAAAGATTAAATCGAAAGCAACTGGACTTGTTTAAAAGTCTTATTGAAGACGTTTCGCTTCTCATCCAAGAAGCTTCATCAGTTCATGCCTGTCAGACTAGTCAGAGCTAGTCTCGTTGGAGACTTTAGGGCGCAAACTCAAGGAAGTGATCCATCTTAAACCAGGTCTGAAAGATACTGTAGTTCTACCTTTGATAGATGATCATGAGAAGTATTTGATCTCCTCATCTAACTCTCATCAGTTAAATCGAACTCTGGCTGGCCGACAGTGAGAAGCGTCCATGTAAGCGACTCGTCTTGAACAAACAATGGCGGCTCCTGAAGAGGTTAGCGTAGATACTGTGATAGAATCAGTTATATCAGAACCAGAGAGAATTTCTACATCGAAAGAAGCTCAAAGAACGACACTGAAGGACTTTATTCCGGCCGGTGAGGTGATCTCATTGATTAAGTTTTTTTTATTATTATTTTTACAGGGGCTTTTGTCTTTTTCTTTTGTCTGAGAGAGAGAGAGAGACTGATGGTTCATCCAATCACCTGCGAAGTGTTGTTTGAAAGTTCCTGCCCTTTTCCAAACAGTTTCTGTGGATGGCTTTCCAGAGGGTTCAGTGTAACAAACCATCAGGTGTGTCAGGTTAGAAAGGACACTCATCAACCCTGATTTCTTTATATTTTTCTCTGTAACAATGCTGATCTCTGATCAGCAAAGACAGACCAAAGACGTTGGAATCTGTTTTGGTCACCAGTCATATTAGAGATGTTGTTTTCGCCCTACAGTGTCTGAAACATAATGCAGGAACAAAGTACCTGGATGTGCTTCTCAGGTTTGGACTAAAACAACCAATACTGAGACCTCTGAGAGGAGGTGGTCTTGTTCCGGTTTGTTTGTGGTGACTTGATCCGACCCAATGAACAGTTACACTTTGCAAAGAAGTCGTGCTGCCTTCAGATGAGCCGTTTAGCTCAAACTTGCAAAGTGCGAAGATGTTTATTTCAAGATGTTTCCTCAAAGTGCACTCAGTATTCTGCTGGTGCAGTTTTGCTGGTATGTTGCTCAGATTATAACCACAGTTATGACAAATGTCAACTGTGTCATTGTTCGATGTTTAAGTGAAGGTTTGAGGACTTGAAGGAGACTTTTAGCAAAATCTCAACCCACCGGGTCTTGAAGAAATGCTTCATGGTACATTTGGTAGATGATTATTTTAAGTGTTCTCATCTAACTCGGCATAAAATGCAGAAACGTTCAGTTCATCCAAGGATGTTTTCACACCTGCACTTTTTAGTCTGGTTAAATCAGACTCCAGTTCATTTTACCCTTTGGTGGGATTCCTCTGGGCAGGTGTGAACAGGTGGTCTCAGTCTGGTGAAAAGTCCTCAGTGAAAACTGGTGAATTACATCAAACTCTTCAGGTTTTCAAGTATCAGGCTTTACACAGGCCTCGCTGACAGGATGTGTCGAGGCTGAGAGCAGGTAAAGATGTTTATGTGAGGGATGATGTACAGGGAGCAGGTTATTAGTGTGAAACAAACCCTGACAGGACTTAAATCATCCTGAAGGGGTTTATTTCACAATACTGACCTACTCACTGCACATCATCCAGCTTATTACACGGTAACTTACCAAAAAAACAATAATTTGACATAAAATATTCATTTATAAATGATTCTATTGATTTAAACATGATTTTCTTGATTTAAAAATGATTTTCTTGCTCTTCCAGAGTCTATGATCAGAACTGTGTCTGTAACAGCAGTCTGTTATTCAGAAGTAACAGACCTTTGAACGCTGTAACTGACCAGTTAAATAAAGCTGTGTAATGAGCTTTGTTATCCGTCTGAAATATGAAGCTGAAGGCCACAAACCCGGTAACTGAAGTGTTTCACTTATAGTGATAAATATGTTGATCCTATGTGTCTAATTTTCCAGTAAATAAATAGAAATCTATGAACTGGCAGTTTTATTTATATAAAAGTCAAATAAAAGGGAGAGAGTGAGAGCTGTTGGCAGTGTTGGACCGAGACAGTGCGGCTGTGGCTATTTCCTGGAGGCAGTTATGCACCAGTGCAGCCCCGGCATGAACCAAAGTCAGAAAAGTTTCAGTAGAAAAGATTTGTTCTCTCATTTTTTTCTCCTGCAGCGTTCTTAAGTGCTGGAAATCCTTGAAAAGCTTTGAAAAGTGCTTGGATTTTGGATTAAGAGTTTGAAGTTGTAAAATACGATATAAGATATTCCTTTATTAGTCCCACAACAGGGACATTTACAGTGTTACAGCAGCAAAGTGGAGTGAACAAGATTAAAAAATATTAATAACAACATAAGAGGAAGTATAAAAATATGAACAGTATAAATGGGAAATATTAGTTAATTAGTGATTAATCATTGCAGCTCTACAGGTGACAGAAACGTGAAACTTTGTTGTGTTTTTCTTTAATTTATTACCTTTCTGTAGAATTCTGTCACAAAAATAATTTTGTTTGTTTATTGAACAATGACATGACTTCATGTGAAATAGGGCTTTATCATTTTGAGCGTATATATGTTAGGGCTGTAATTGTAATTGTTTTGACTGCATTGGAATGTGATTTACAATATTGGAGGAAAGGATCATTTTTACATCATTATTCTCATTTAATTGAAAAACACATTAAAAGGATTCTGGAGTGTTTTTTTCAGGGATCTGAAGTCTAGAGACTGATGTGTTGGTCAGGACGTCTCTGCAGCTCAACAATATTTTATTTAAAATGATAATTGGACAAACATTTCTCCTTCAACGAATGCTGTGCATTCCTGTGATTTGAAGACTGCAGTCGACTGTACTGTGATGATAACGTGTGTATATAAATGTTATTTACCACAGCTGTGAGGAGCTGGAAGATCTTAAAATGCACCTTGAAAATGCTTGAAAAGTGCTTGAATTTGACTTTTGAAAAGGTGCAGGGACCTTGAGACAAATTGTACATGCAGGCTTTCTGTCAGAAACATTGTGTCTAAATCCTTTGCTGCCTTTGTCCCTCTCCTGCCTCTTCGTCTGCTCCTACATTCTGTCCCTTTCATTTCTGTCTCCTCTCTCTGTCCTGTCCTTTTTCTCCTCCGTCCCTCTGACTCTGGCCTCCCAGGACAAACTGTGTCTTCCTCACCACATCCTGGAGGAGAAAGGCCTGGTGAAGGTGAGCATCACGGTCCAGGCTCTGGTGGACGAGACCTCCCCCAAACTCACCCTCCTGACGTGAGCAGCGCGGGCAGGCGGAGCTTGAAGCGACTGACACGAACAACAAACACACACCTGGATCAACGTGCCGACTTGATTTCACGTGACGCTACGACACTCCTCTGTGGTCATTCTGCATCCTTCTGAGTGTTTTTATTGTATTTAAGGATTCAAATGGTGTTAACGGGATCTAAAGCAGTCAGACGTGGATTTATTTACTAATTCCTGAGAGGGAACTTCTGGGTTGATTAAGAATTCACAGAGGGGCTGATAGAGGAGCCAGGCTGCAGGTAATCAGTTTCAGGATGAAAGTGAAAATGAACCCTGATTTCTCCCCATTTCTTCAGGTAAACACAAACTGTCAGCTGAAGGGCATCAATACAACGCCACAGTTTTTATTTTTGACTTTTTAATTTATTTGATAGAAATTCTAGAAAAAGAAAATTAGAAATTCTTACACTGGTTGGTACCAAAAATTCTGAAGGAAGATGGAGGAAATAATTTTAAGAATAAAGTCAAAATATTTTAGGGAAAAAAATTATAATGAGAACAAAAAATAAGGAACAAAATTACAAGATAAAGTAAATCTTAAAATAACTTTTGTAATCTTTTGTGATTTAGGTGAAATTTTGTTTGAAAAAAGTCAATATTTTCAGAATTAAACCATCATTTTATGAGAAAAGTTGTAATATGAGAATAAAGTAGTTCTATTACAGGGTTCCCACATTCATGAAATTCCTGCAAAAGTTATGAAATAAGAGAAATTCAGCGTCTCCTCCAGTATCGGTGTAAACTGGCAGGTTTTCAGTCTCAGACTGGTTTCAACTCGTCATGTTGTGAATCTGAACTGAGCTGAAGTCGCAGAGTTCAGTTCAAATTCTGTTCCAAACTATCTGCACGTTATGCAGCTGTGTTACAAAGTGATGTCACCAAGTAACAGGAGAAAAAGCCGGATTACAAACGAGGCGTTTCAGGCAGTTCAGGAGGAGAATTCTCTCTGTGCGAGTAACAACCTCGACGTGATAAAGTCTGTAACACTCTGAAGGCCCAAATGCACTGAAAGCGTCAGACGCACGCATTGTTTTAAATGGATGAATGTGCACTAAAAGGTGCGTCAGACTGCCTCGATGCCGCCAGTCTCACCTTGGTTGGGTTTTGGAGCGTCTAATGAGCACAGAAGGGTTTTTTTTTCTGCAGCTGCACTGCCTGTTTGGAGAGAGCTAAGATTGTAAAGACACAGACAAGAGATGTGGCTGCTGACGGAGCTGCAGCACCTCCTAAAACCAGGCAGAAAAAAAAAGTGTGACTCGCAGTAGAGAGAGGGAGTGTGTGTGAATATGGACAGATTTTTTGATCGTGCATCATATTGTAACTGCACAGCTCTGTGCTGTGGGGTTTTCTTTCTTTATTTTACTCCAAATCCTGTTTGTGTGCTTGTAAATGTACTCGGTCACTTCACTGCTAATTCATCGTAAATAACTAAGAGGGAGGGAGAGAAAAGCAGCAGAGAGAGAGGGATCATGCAAATATGAAGTGATATAAATATCCTGAATCAGTGAAGTCTCAGTTAACATACAGATCTGTGTTTTATACGCTCGTCTCCTCTATGAAACATCACCACGCAGGATTATTATAAACTATGACGAAGTGTCCAGACGCGTCTCTCCAGCTTCGTCTCCTCGGTGCATGTTGGTGTTCATGTTTTCTGTCTGCTGTAAAACAATTATTGTAAATTCTTGTCAATAACTAACTTATCTTGCTGCCTAATACAAAAAAACATGAACCACTATTTAGTCTTCATATAGACTGAAAAAATACTGCTGGTTCTGTGTGTTGGCTGTTCAGATGTGATGCCTGCAGCACGTCATCGGAGCATCAGCTGACACGAGTCAGACTTTGTGTGCAACTGTTGTTATTTTTGTTCATTTTTATTTCATTTATTTATTTTATTTTATTTAGTTGCTAGTTAGTTTGTTTCTTGGGATGCCAGGCAGGAAATAACCCGACAAAAATTCTCACACACATCAATAATCACTTTGAGTGCATTTGGGCCTTAAAGGAGCAAGAAAAACCCCAAACAGCACAAAATGGCCACTTTAAATAAGGTGATAGAAATACTGGTAAAATATTATTGATAAGTTATGGAAAGGTTTTGAAAATTGATTGTTAAAAATTTGTGGGAACCCTGGCGTTGAAAGATGCAGCTTTATTTTTGTAATATTACAACTTTCCTCTTCAAAAGTCTGATTTGTTTTTTTCATAAAGCTGTTGACAAGTTTATTCTTGTGACAGGACTTTTTTCTATTTTTCTGAAAACACGACTTCTTTATCTTAGAACTCAACCATGTTTTTGGCCCTAAAACAAAAATAGATTCAGGACATTTTGATTCAAATCTAAATTAAAAATTGAGACCTTGTGGAGCTAATTTGCTTTTTTTTTTTTTTTTTTTTTTTTAGAATCCAATCTGAACAGTTTCTCCTGACGTCAAGTTCATATCTTTTCCTGTTGATATCATGCAGTCTGGAGCAAAAACTCCTGACTGATTTTTACAGACCATCAGTTTTCTTTTCACAGATTTTTTTCCTCCTGAGGTTTCAGGTGAAGTGCGACTGGACTGTGTGAGGATTTGGCGTTTTGCTCTCAGTTCCCTGAAGAGAATAACACCAACATGTTAATAGTCTTAACATAGAGGGAGACACAAATTTGTATTTAAACACAAAGAGATTTATAATATAAAGAGAAGCTGAGATAAGGTGTTGGACTTGTTGTATACATTCGAAAAGAAATATCCCAAAAATATTTTTCTCTAATATATTTTAGGTATCATTGTGTATGTTTTCTAAAAGTTTTACTATGACTTTCTATGGAGCTCTGTGTGTGTGTGTGTGTGTTCCTGAAGCAGGTGTTAACACGACGCCGCTGCGGGGACACGACTCTGTGTTTATCAAGCCTCTCTGATCCAATCAAACACGTCTGTTTTTACTTTTTTAATCCAGTCTGTCCTCACCTGGAGTCCTTTCACAGACGTCGATAATCTGTGTTCATTTTGATGTGTTTTCTTTATGAGATTCAGTTTGCTAATGTGCCAAAACACACGAAACAAAAGTAAAATGCCAGTCATGATGTTTCAAGGGCAAATGATATTTTCCACATGATTTCAGCTCCTCGTGTCTGCGAGTCGCGGAGCTCCACCTGTGTTTTATGACTTTGTGCACCTGCAATCATCTACGGAGCCTTTTTTCATCTTGATTTTTATGTAAATGTTGATCTTCATCAGCTTTTATGCTGCGAGACACTTGATAAATATCAGAGTTGTATATTAGATTTTTATATTTCGGGATGAGGCGGGTGCAGAGTCAGTGAGGATGAGATCTCATGGAGCCAAAAACAAAAAGTTTTTTTTTAAATATTAATAGCCAATGAGTTTTAAAAACTAAAACAAGATCATATTAAATTTGAAGGCAGTTGAAGCTCTTTTAAACCATTTTATTGAGTTTTGGTGATCGTCTGTGGTTCAGGGCGGAGCTGCTGCTGTGTGAGATCAGACTCTCTGTGACTCAGGGGAGGTTTGGGTTTACTACACTGTTGATGCTTCATTCCACAGCCTGCTACGTCAACAGTATTTCAGTGTGTGTGTGCGTGTGCGTGTGGCCTTTTGAATGATGTGATAATGCAGACCTGGCATAAAGACTTTAAAGGGGCAGTTCAGTAATTGTGGACTTTTGTCGACCTCTGCTGGCAACTAGAACAAACTGCAGCTCTCAGCAACACTGACATCATCTTCCTCCTCACAGCTGCAGCAGCTCAGGATGTTTTACTTGAACACCAACTCTGTCTCTGGAGCTGATTTAGGCTCGAATACTCAAAAAAATGACATCCTGTGTCTTTTCCATGAGCTCAGAGGGAAACATCATGAGTGACGGAAAGATATGAATTCAGAAGGCCTCAGGAAAAGAATCGGGCACCACAAACCACAAAACTAACTGTGATGGAAGCAGAGAAGAGTGATAGAAATGAGTCGTGACGCGCCGCAGACATTCACCAAGCGCACCGCGAGCGCCGGTGGCTACGCGCGCCAGACACTTCACCAGAGCGCACCGCAGAGCGCGCAGGGCAGCTGACATTTGACATAAATATCATAATGTCATAAATAACTGTCAAATGTGTTGAATGTTATTCTGTCATTTTAATTTCAAGTACTGAGTAAATAATTCTCTTCTTGAGCTGATCTTCCATTATATCCTTCATACATTTACTAGTGTGGCTGTGAAGTTGACATTAACTTTAATTTTAAGTGGCATCATAAAGGTCTTAAATTATCTTGTAGATTATCTTGTAGAAAACTGGGCCCACAAGGCACCAAGCCCCCAGATTTAGTGGCCAGATTCCATTTCAAGGTTGAACTTTAGGAAATTCCTTCAGGCAGAAATGCAGACGTACAGACAGTGTGCAAAAGGGCTCCAAAAGTCTGTGAGAGAGCCGTCTGAATGTGTCGTCTTTTGGTGCAGGATACAGCTCACATGATGCATTCATGTTCCTGGGCTCAGCGCTGCCCACAGCGATTGTGACTGGTGCAAAGAAATACATGGTCCAGTCCTGACAGAGCTAAAACCAAGTGTAGAGATCTGAGACCAGTAAGAGCAGAGGTGTGGTCACATATTCACGTACTGCCCCTTTAAAAGCCTCGTGTTTGCAGGTCTGGTTTGTGTCCCCGAAACGTCATAAAAAACCACATCAAGTGTCCTGATGCTCTTGAACTAGCAGGCTCGCGTGAATGAGCGGGTTTTTTCTGTACATATTATGCAGCTTGGTATCCAAAGCTTGAGCTACTTAAAGATTCAGCAGTAAAAATAAAATGAAAAATAAATAAATGCTTCCACTGGATCGATTTGACAGTTGCCAAAACATTTACACTCTTGTGATAAAACTGTATGTAAATGATTTTATTTAAATGTACTATAGCCTGTGTATATATTATTTATCACAAGGTTTTCCTGTTGAAAAGAGAAAAGCAGTGATGAGTTATTTTGTATTTGTATTTGTCTGTTTCTTCATGTACTGTATATTTCACCATAAAAACACTCACATGAGCCGACTGTCAGCGCCTCAGTCATTCACACTGTCAGACATATGATTACAGCTTTTCTCATTTACTTGAGTCGCTTATTTTCTTGATTAACCGATTAGTTGTTTGGTGTATAAAATGTCAGGAAATGGTCAGAAATGTTGATCAGTGTTTCCCAAATGTTTTGTTTTGTCCTCAGCTCAAAGATCTTCAGTTTCCTGTCAGAGAGGAGGAAAGAAACCAGAAAATATTCACATTGAAGAAGCTGAAATCTTTTATTCTCTAAAAATGACTCAAACCAATTAATCAATTCTCAAAATAGTTGGTGATTAATTTAATAATCAATTAAGAATAAATTAATCAGTTTATTTTTGCAGCTGTAATTCAGATGTTACAGTAATTTGTGCTGTATGTCTGTGCTGTCTGTAGATATTTTACATGGTTTATCAACATTTTATTCTTTTCCATGAACTGTTGTTGACTTGTAAGACCCACAGTCAGGCCGAGACCAGCAAGACCCACAGTCAGGCCGAGACCGGCAAGACCCACAGTCAGGCCGAGACCGGCAAGACCCACAGTCAGGCGAGACGGCAAGACCACATCAGGCGAGACCGGCAAGACCCACAGTCAGGTCGAGACCAGAATAATTCAGACATTCATTTTTGCAGAGCTTCTGTACTGATTCTTTCCACATGTTCACAGTACCAGTGTTGCCAGATTGGGCTGTTTTGGGTCACATTGTGTGAGTTAAAGTGGACAGAATTTGGGCTGGTTTACCAAAATAAGTGTCCAGAAAGATTTTGACACTTAAATGTCTGTAATGTACCTTCTGAACTCAAGTTTCTCTCTAAGATGAGCTTGTCTGTAAAACACACTTCAAACTCTCAACTGAAAAAAACAAACCAAACAAAAATCACCAAGAAGTGTCTGTGAGTCACAGGAGAGTGAACGTTTACTTAAAGGACGTGAGGTGAGATGGGTTGAATGATTTATTTATAAGAAATAATATCAGAAAGACTTTTTTTTTTAGTGTAGGACGGCATCGATGCTTTGAACTCACATCTACACTGATTCTCACAAACCTCAGCATCTACTGCAAAACTTAGAGTAAAACACTAAAGATAGTGGACCTGAAAGCACGAAATGTTCAAAATGTTTCAATAAAGCAACAAAACATACGAAAAGCTAGTTGCAAAGCTGGCAGGTACAAAACAAATTCAGTGAGGGAAAACAAAGAACACAAAGTCCAAAAATCCAAAGTCCAACAAAATACCAAAAAGGTCTGAGACATGGGACGACACAGAAGGACAACAACAAAGTGACACAGAGAGAAACACAAGGATTCAATAAACAAAGAACTAATCCGACACAGGTGGAACTAATGCTAATCAAAAAGGACAAACACAGGAAGTAAAGTCAAGACACGTGAGGGAGGACCAGGACTACAAAATTAAACAGGAAATGACCAGATAAACTCTGAAATTGTGACATACAGCTGTTTTTGTTTTTTTTTCAGTAATTTAGAGGGACAGTAGGTCCTATTTTCTGTTGGAGGGGGAGTTTACACAAACAAATAAATTTGTGCTTCCATCTCCACGCTGGACAGAGACTCAGGCAGGACAAGCCGCTTAAACAATGTCAAAAACTTTCCAACAAAAGTCTTACAGCAAATGACAATAAAAGATAATTACCACCAGGGAGAAGTGAAGACTTCTAATGTCGAATGAACACCAGTGACGCTGAAAAACAGAGATCACTGATGGTGAGTAGCTCAGCGGGCCGTGAGTAAAACATGAAGTTCTGATTGTTTAATTGTGGATTTGAATTTGCTTGTTGGAGGGACTACAGCGCTTCTGATTAACAGTCAGGAACAAAATGAAATGAGATGATGATGATTTTCTCTGCAACTGTCTTGTAGATGAAATGAAAGAACTCATCAATGGTGCAAAAATGAATATTGGATTTTTTCACTTCTAAAAGCCCAAAACCAACCAAAATAGCAACAGAACCAGAGGATGCAGCGTTCAGATGATGTGCAAGTGTGTCTGCTACAACTGCTTAATCTTCCTCCACCATGTGAAGGTCTGTTACTGCACAAACAGTTCAAGAGCCCCGAGAATGGGCCCTCTGTGTTCTATAAAAGCATCCTTCAAAACCTGAGACACCAGCAGCTAACATGTCATCTCGCCATGGATGTCTTATACATCCAAGCATGTCACTGGCAGTGTCCATAGTGTCCCTGGCATCTGAAGGTACCAGCACAAGTGTCTTTATCAGCTGCCACAACATGAGCTGCAGGTCTTTCTGAAGAAAAGTGTACAAGAGTACATGCACATGCCGACTGCAGCAGTGTCCTCAGACTCCCTTAAAATCCCTAAATTCAGCAAATGCTATGCTTGAAGTTTTTTCTTTTTTTGTGTTAAAAACATATGTGTTTGTCTCAGTACTCAACACACTGGCAACTAGTGTTGAACCGCCAGTTAAAACTCATTTTACAAACATCTTTATTTGCCAAGTGAAAGGATGAAGGCAAAGTTTTAGTTTTTACTTTAGTTTTAGTTCACTGTAATAACTTCGGAGTGTGTGTGTGTGTGTGTGTGTGTGTGTGTGTGTGTGTGTGTGTGTGTGTGTGTCTCAGAGGAATGAATGGAAAAAAAGATTCCCAGTTAGTATGATGTAATGTATTTACACCAACATGTCGTGCACAGCAGCCCACAGCTGATGTAAGGATACAGTAATGAGTGTCATTAGTGTCCTCTGCTGTGACCTCCCCTGTGTCCCCTCCTCCTCCTCCTCCTCCTCCTCCTCTGTGGTGAACAACAGGCCGGGCCGGCCTCAGGGGACAGGCCTGACTACAGCCAGTCTGAAAACAGTTAATTATGACCCAGAGGTCACAGTGTGGCGTCCTCAGGAGATGACCTGTGATCAGAAACAAGCGTCCAAATCCAACAGGTCATATTTTTTTACAAACTCTCTGCAGCTGTTTAAGAGCCTGTGTAATAATTAGTAAAGTTTGGTGAAGTAATTATTACAATAAGTTTGTCTGAGGTGGTCAACAGGTCATTATGTCTCCTGTCCTCTGAGAGCAATTAAACACACTAACACAAGTCCAGCCTGTCAACACCAACACACCTTTATACAGGATCTAAAACCCTGATGCCTTTGTTTTTTCTGCATTCCACAACTTTCCCACTGCTTTCATTTTAAACCCTTTATTTAGACAGGAGGGTCCCTCTGAGATACAAGATGTCCTCTTCCAGGGAGTCCTGGTCCCCACGGTCCAAAGTTCAGGAATGTGCTGCAGACATCAAAGTCAGAATGAGTCTATATTTAGAAAAAAAAATCAACATTTTGAATATTTAATATCTGTGTTCAGTATTTAGATCAATATGGGTTGAAAAACATTTGCACTTCATTCATTCATTCATGTTTTTCTCTCCTCCTCCGTGCGCCTCATCAGTGAACAGAGTGGAGAAGCAACATTAAACCATACCTGAGTATGAAACTCATTATTTTACTGTAAGTAAAGCAGTTTTATAGATGTCTCTTTTAAAACGGTGTTGTGTGACGAAAAGAAAGGCTGAGCAGTGAGGCCGTATCCACCGTCTTATTCTACATCATGCCATGGTGGAGTTCCTGGCATTGATCGTGGTAGTAATAGTGTGTAAAATGTGCAAAAAAAAAAAAAACAAGAAAGAAGACAGATCTGTGAAACGCAGACATGTGCTTCTGTGTTTGAAACTCTTAACACTTAAAACATTAACCATCAAAATTTACAGTGGTTATCTTCACTTTATGACCAATATGAACTTCATCAATGTGACTGGGACTTTTCTTTGTGCTCCTGATAGCCGGTCTGGGTCTGGTATCATTGTCCACAGAGGCCTGATGTCCACAATGATGTGTCAAAAATGCAAAATGAGATCTGAAATCAGAGCGAAAAGCAGCTGGGAAGTGACTCTAAATGCTGCAAAATTACAGATACGTTCACAAGCATAACATCACGTTTTAAAAAACTAATAAATGCCGTTAACACTCACACGCAGGAAACAGACAGGAACTTCTCACAGTCAGAACTGAGAAAAATTATTTGAAAGTTTCCTTGTCGTCGAGTCAAAATAGTTGCAGGCAAATAACTGTATATGTCAAGTCAAGTCAAGTCAATCACAATTTATTTATAAAGCACATTTAAAGAACGATCTCAGTCGACCAAAGTGCTGTACAATAAAACCACAATATATCATAAACACCATAATAAATAAAACAATACAAAGTGTAATAAGAAGTCAATTTAAGAACAAATTTAGAATAAGAGGAAGTAAAAAAGAGAATAAAAAAGAGAGAGAGAGAGAAAGCCAAGATTGCTCGCCTAGCTGGGAGTGAACGCCAAGGAGAAAAGATATGTTTTTAGGAGTGTTTTAAAGTGCTCAATGGACTGTGCAGCTCTAACATGGAGAGGTAGGCTGTTCCACAGCTTAGGGGCTGCTACTGAGAAGGCTCTGTCTGCTCGAGTGGAGAGCCTGGACCTAGGTACTGCCAGGAGCAGCTGGTTTGTCGACCTAAGCACCCTAGCAGTGGTGTGCAGCCGTACAAGCTCTGATAAATAAGGTGGTGCCAAACCATTTACACATTTAAAAACAATTAATAAGACTTTGAACTGGATGCTAAAATTGACGGGCGCCAGTGCAAAGATGCAAGGACAGGACTAATGTGCTCATGCCTTTTCTTTCCAGTCAGCAGGCGGGCGGCAGCATTTTGGACGACCTGCAAACGGCGCAGTGCTGTCTGGTCAAGGCCAACAAACAATGAGTTGCAATAATCTAAACGTGAAGTAATAAAGGTGTGAATCACTCTTTCAAAATCATTTCTTGGAAGATATGCCTTCGCTTTTGCCAACAGCCTTAATTGAAAAAAGCTCATTTTGACTATGGAGGATATTTGTTTATCAAACCTAAAGTTACTGTCTAAAATGACACCAAGGTTCCTTGCATAAGGATGACAGTAGGACTTAAGGGTGCCAATGGCGCTGCCATATCCATCCAGCAGATTTTGCTGACCAAATAAAATTATCTCAGTTTTATTTTTGTTCAGAGACAGAAAGTTCACTGCCATCCAAGTTTGGATATCTTTGAGGCAGTCTAGTAAGACCTGAACAGAGGCTCGCTCATTCATTTTTAGAGGCAAATAGATCTGCACATCATCAGCAAAGCAATGAAAAGAGATATTGTACTTTCTAAATATGGATCCCAAAGGCAACATATATATCGAGAAGATGTGTCAGTTTTATACCTTTATATCAGGTTATTGTTTCTACATATTAATTTTGACCTCTGTTTTGACCTTTGCAAAGGCAGAATACAGGAACCTCCAAACGAGGTCAGAGCGTAAAAAAAAAATATTGGGTCAAACCAAAGCAAAAGGCAGAAACTTCCATTTTATCTGATGACTTGTGTCACAGTGGGTCAAAGTAAGACAGCGTGGTGGATAACTAATCAGACACAGGTGGAACTAATCAGGTGCAGGTGAAACAAATGCTCATCAAAAGGGCGGGAAAAGGACAAATACAGGAAGTAAAGACAAGACACATGAGGGAGGACCAGGCCTACAAAATAAAACAGGAACTAACTAACAAAAAACCCCAAACCATGACAACTTTAACTTTAAAAAGCAGAATAATGACAAATATGATCAAATCCTCAGTCTGATAATGATGTCAAATGAAATGACACCTTTTACTGTTATTATTTACATTATTGTTATTATCATTATTTATTTACAACATTTATTATTATATTACGGTTTACTTGTGATGTTCCAAGTAACTTTTAAAATCTAATTATTTCAGTGGTTTTGGGATGTTTCTGAGCATTTTAAGTTACTAATATTTATATTCTAATAAAGTACAATTTTAATATAAAAGTCAATATGCTGCAACAGAAAAAATAATAAATACCATCAAACCTTGTCTGATATAATGTAACACAGACTGATTCATTTTAATGCATTTTCACAGCTGGGATCAGAGTCTGAGGTGAGTCTGAGAGTTCTGACTCTGTGCTCTTATTTTAATATTTTTCTATACTGTGGTTATATATATATGGTTGTATAATGCATACAGTTGACATATTTCTTCATTTTCTTGCAGATATTTGATATGTTAGAACACAGGAACTGAAGTTACGCTGGCCTGCTGTGGTTTCTCAACAACTTTTTGCAGTTACCACTATTTTCTCCAAAATAAAACACATTTGAGAGAGCTGAGGGGTGATTATATTTCATTGGTGTGTGTTAGGATGGGAATGCATTTTGATATTTTATATACATTTAATGATGTATGTATAAACCAGGCTTCACTTGGTTTTGCGCCGCTAGAGATCACATACTAATTGTGTTGCCATGTATCATGTGTAGACTACACAATGTAAATTACATGGAAACTGAATAATGTTTGTTACCGTGGTCCTGTTGCTGGTAGGTGGCACTACATCTATAATACCGGCCTGTCATGTCTGCAGGCCTGGACTCAAATGTTAAATTTGGAAAAGATCTGACGTTGATCTGGAGTTGAGATACAACAACTTCCTGTTTCATTACAAAACACCCAACAACCCCAACATGCCAAGTTGGCTAAAAAAAAATGTTATTTCCACCATGTTTTCAGCCTGAATCTTCACTGTAGATCCTTAACTTGGAGCTACATGCACACTGTCTGCACACCGTCACATGTCGGGGTTTTAGGAGACTGGGATTACACCAGACGAGCTGTATGGAGGCATTTTATGTTTCTTTACAGTTGTTTTTTAAGTTTGAATACTGGTCCTCATTCACTTCCATTGTTTGGCAGATTCTGCAGCACTGTTTTCCTGTGAAACTCCAACAGTGTTTTGTGGACTAACAAAATAAACTCGACCCTCATGCTGCATGAGGGTGAGTAGATAATGACTGAATTTTCATGTTTGGGTGAACTATCCCTTTAATGATGCTCTGCAGGAGATGCATCTGCATGGACATAATTACATACTGCACAGGATGATTTTGCATTGTGAATATACTGTAAATATACAATATATAGCACAGGATAATTGCACATTATAGGTATGAAGGATTTACTGTATGAATATATGAAGGCTGCATAAATATATATGATAGTTTCACAGTATACAAATGTGAAGATGAATGTATGAAGGTTTGTTGTTCTGAGCTAACTGTTACTAATGTGGCTGTCATATGAATTCTCTCAAGTACAAGCTGATGATACAGAATAATTCATAATGACCACTTCTTCAATATATTATATAATATATAATATATTTCAAGAATTTCCCAGTTTGGGATCAATAAAGTACTATCTATCTATCTATCTATCTATCTATCTATCTATCTGTCTGTCTGTCTGTCTGTCTGTCTGTCTATTATCTGTCTTCTACTTCTATCTATCTATCTATCTATCTATATTAGTGTGATTTGACCTGACAGAACAAATTCTTGAGGTGTTTAGAGATTTCTTTCATCTTTAGTCCGTATATGATTGGATTAAACAGAGGATGATACAAAACTATTTGTAAAGTCATTACTAAACGTGCAGTTTTTGGAATATTTGACTCGAAACGAACTATGAGTATATCATAAGCAACAAAACAGGAGAAGCTCATTATAACCATCAAATGTGGTAAACATGTCTGTGCAGCTTTTGTCCTGACTTCTCTACAACTTCGATAGGATATTATAAATATCCTGATGTATGTAAACAGTATGAAAAGCAGAGGGAGAATGGCAAAATTTATCAGTACCATCACACCATACATAGATAGAACTACTGTGGTCACACACTGAATTCTGTAAATTGAATTGTTGCAAAAAATCCCTGTCAAAGTAAAGTGACAGAGTTTTACATTTGCATTCAGTGCAAGTGACACTGTAATCACAAAAGCAGGCACAAACCAAGAAAAAAACAGAAAGACAGTGACGATTGTTTTCCTCATGATAGTTGGATATTGCAGAGGTTTACATATAGACACATACCTGTCATAGGACATGACTGACAACAGTAAGAACTCTGAATAGACCAAAGTGTAATATAAAGTACCTTGACAGAGACAGGCTGGATAAGGTATCATCTGTTTTTCAGACAAAAAGTCAATCAAAAGTTTTGGGTAGATATTAGTGCTGAAAAGAACAGAATTGATTAACACAGCTGCAATGAAAATGTACATAGGCTCATGGAGGTTTTTGTGAATCCAGATAAGACAAACAATCGTAGAATTACTGCAGATTATCAGAATATATGCTGTAAACATGATTACAAAATAAAGATATCTGTATCTGTGCAGTTCTACTGCCCAGCAAGAGTTATATATGTTACATTTGATTCAACATCCATCAAAATTCTCAAAAACAAAATCAATAACGCAGGAATATCATACAGGATGATAAATAATAATTAAGATTGCAGTAAAATATTACCTGTATTGAAATGTCTTAATCAATCACAGATACCAACTTTAAAGAAAGTGAAGTGTTTGAGTCTGTGGGTTGTTTTTATAAGACTGATTCATCCTCCATGGATCTTATTAGACTCTCTACTAACTGGTAAAGGACCTCACAAAACTCGAGAGTCCTGAACCCACAGGTGTTGTCTGACTTCTGATCAGGGTGGTGTGGCCCCGTTATGCATTTCTGTGATCATGGTGTTGCATCATATTTCATCATAATGGTAATCAGTTCAATGAAACATTTTCTTCACCTGTCACTCTTTTGCCGTCCTCATACTGTATTAACGATGTTTCTTTCAAAAAGGGAGCTAAATTGGTTTCCTGTGATTAATGGACCAGTAAATGTGCATGTAGCCATGACATTGCAACCCATCACTCATTGTTTTCAGTGACTGACAGACCTCAGACTTCAACTGAGGTGATTACATGTGTTTGGGGTCACACATTGATGTTATCTTCTCATCATGTGCAACATTTTGAGATTGAACAGAGTCATTTCAACAAGTGTCCCAAAACCTTCAAGTAGCCAAGCTGTCTAGTGGCTGTAGGAATCATGGCAGAAGTGAAGGAAGAGGTAGGAAGACATAGAGCGAAAAAAGTCCACGTATGTCGGGTTGGATGGACTGGTCAACAAAACTTTGGACTTAAACATGGGAGACAGCTGTTTGTTCCCTGTTTTTCACATCGAGTCAATCTCTTGATCTTGCTGAACTGCAGCAGTCTCTCCTGATCGGTGGAACTGATTGTCATAGTAACAACATTCCCACAACTGGGAAACAACACCCTCAGGAGCTCAGCTTCTGTCTTGACAAACTGCGGCTTTTATGCAACTCAAACCAAAAGTGTAAATTTACTGCCACACTAACAATTTCACTGCTCACCTTTTCTTCCGCTCAGCACACTCCTCATTTGTCACAGCAGTCTACCTGTGGCATCAGAGGGTAAAGAGAGTGGGGACTAAAAACATAGATCTGCATCATATTTACTCCTCTCCACTGTCTTGTGTCCTTCCTCATCTCTTTGCAGTTTTCATGTGTTATGGTGCGTTCAATTTGAGCTGGAAAGTCAGAAATTCGACTTGCCAGTTGAAATTTTCGACAGTATGTTGGTGTTCAAGTTTGCTGTCTACTGTGCACCATTCTCAAATTGTTGTAAATAAATTGTTGTTGTAATAACTAACGATATAAGTAATCCTGGCCATTTAGTACTCATGTTTTAATACAAACACATGAATATTGCACACCATTTAGTAAGATGTCTTTATAAAGACTCCAGTGTCTCTGGTAGGAGGAGGTTCTATCTAAAATAAATTTTAAAAATGGAAGAAATGAATGTGCACTAGTTAATTTTTTAGGACTGTGAACTGATCTTTGAACTAGCTCTTTTCAAGAGTTAACTTGCACAACGCTGCTTGTAAATGTTTATGTTATCCTTGTTATGTCCAGAAGAACTGCATCTCTTGTAGTGTTGTAGATGTTATCTTTTGCTCACATCCAAAGGAGAAAGTACACAGGAGTCCAGTGTCTTATACTGAAACTGGTTTAATGAAACTTGATCAAGCAGAATGACACAATAAGCAGTACACACTTTGTCCTAACATTCCCTTCAATTCTGGAGTTTCCATCCTCCTGGGATAGTCTTTAAACATTCACAGATAATGCCATAATTAATATATGACCAAATAAGGTCAGACACAACACATCTACAGCATTTAGAATTAACCTATTGGTCAGCAAATCCAACACGGTAAGTATGAATGGACAAGGTCTGAAAACACAGCTCAGCACCCTTTGCTCCCATTAGTCAGGGTCAGTGATATCCAATCCCCATTACAGTTACATCCGGGCCATTCAGAGAGACAAGACAAACACATCTCTGACCTTAGCTTCCACAGCAACACTATCAGGCTGTTCTCTTGTTTATCTGAAAGGAGAGGTCTGCTGAAATTCCCTAACAGGTAGCTATTGTACTGTAAAAAAAAAAAAAAAAAAAAAGAGTGTGTCACATTTTCAAAATGTTTGCATCGACTTGATACCGAAGTATTGGTTCTTGTTACAAGGCTTTAATACCCTGCTATATTGTAATAACACCCAAGTCTAAGCTCCAGTTCAACATACTCTGAGGAAATGCACGGTGAAAATCAAATACACCCAAAGTGCACACACGATATATATCAATATTTACTACTGTAGCCTTAATCACAGAGGTGCAGGTGACACTTAGCTGTTTTAATTATATCTGGAGGTTTTTGAAGCAGTTATTATGTAGTAATAAAATTAAATGATGTATCACTGACATTTGATACTGTCGATCACAGTATTCTGATCTCCAAATTAAATAGATATGGAGTGGAGGATATTGCCCAGAACTGGTTTACAAATTATTTAATTAACAGAGAACAATGCGTGTCGCTGAATGGCTACTCTTCTACCAAATCCAGAATCATACAGGGGGTGCCTCAAGGCTCAATCTTGGGCCCTTTATTATTTTTGATTTATATAAATGATTTAGCCATATCTTGCAAACATCTTCTACCAGAATTATTTGCTGATGATACCAATCTTATAGCAACTCATAATGATTTCAACTATTTGATTGACTGTGTGAATGATGAATTATCATCTATTTCTAAATGGTTTCAACTCAATAAATTAACACTTAACGTGAAGAAATGTAACTTCGTGATCTTTTGCAGCATCAATAAGTCTACCCCATAGAGCAAGCGAAATTATACATTAATGGATCAGAAATCATGCAAGTAAAAGCTACTAAATTTTTGGGAATAGTAGTTGATGAAAGACTTAACTGGTCAACTCACATAGACCTTGTTTGCAAAAGGTCCACGAAGATGATGGGCATATTAAGAAAAGTGTGTCCTCTAATCCATACTTCTGCTCATTTAACATTATACTATAGTTTTTTGTTTCCTAATTTGAACTACTGTAATATCGTCTGGGCAGCCTCATATCCCAACCATCTCAAGAAATTATGTCTCATTCAGAAGAGGTTCTTAAGATTCATCTCACATTCTAACAGATATGCTCCATCAGCACCGCTTTTCATAAAATATTCTATTTTACCAATTCATAAATTGAATATCTATCAGATATGTTTGTTCATTCACAAGTTTATTTACAGAAACATAGATCTCCCCGACACTTTTCAAAATTTCTTTACCTTCTCTTCAGATGTACATTCTTACTGTACTAGAAACAGTAATAATAATAATCTATATTTACCCATTACCTGCACAACACATCATCAATTCAACATGTCCTATAGAGGCCCTATGCTCTGGAATGGATTACCTCCCCCTTTAAGATCCATATCTTCCCACTCACTCCTTAAAAAGCAGCTTAATAAAACATCTTCATCACATCTAGTCACTTCCTGCCCTCTCCATTGCCTCACATCTTTATTCTATGTCTTTTCTCCACAATCACTATTCACATACATTTTTTACACATGCCTTTTTTTTTACAATGAATAGTATGCACTTTGTTTATATTGTCTTCCACTTGTTAAGTATTAATCTGCACCTTGTCTCCTTTTTTTCTCATTTTACATTGATTATTTTTTTGTACTTTGTCTCCTTATTTTTCAAAGTTTTTTGTTAGCCTTATAAATTTAAATTGATTGTAATTACTGAAAGGGGTGGAACTCCTGTGCAAGACCATTGGGCTTCGTTCCCTCCTTGCACCATTGATTTTTGATGTGTGCTAAATAAATAAACTAAATAAACTAACTAAACTAAACTAAACAGCATCACAAGAGAAAACAGTTTCAGTATACTGTATGTGGTCTGCTGTGACTGTGTGGAGGTTAATTGTCCTGATCTGATGTTTGATTCCTGGCCTGAATTATATCCAATACCAGTTCCAGAATGTTTAAGTGAGTTTACTTTATTTGACTGGAACATAGCAGCAGCATTGGAACTACAAAACACAAGCACCCATCTGGTGCTTGTGTACCACATGAGCCTTTTTTGAAAGTTCAAATAGAGATAAGAAAAGAAAAGACAGATATGAGGTCAAACAAGGAAAATAAAAAAATATATATAGTACAGTTACTGAATGTTACTAATGTGGACATCACAGTGTCTAAGATGAAGGCTGACGACACTCCATACAGAATTTGACATAAAAACATTCCTTAAATACCTGTCATAAGTTAACAGTGTTGATATATTAGTGTGATTTGAAGTGACAGAACAAATTCTTGAGGTGTTTAGAGATTTCTTTCATCTTTAGTCCGTATATGATTGGATTAAACAGAGGATGATACAAAACTATTTGTAAAGTCATTATTAAATGTGCAGTTTTTGGAATATTTGACTCTAAACGAACTACAATCACATCATAAGCCACAAAACAGGAGAAGCTCATTAAAACCATCAGGTGTGGTAAACATGTCTGTGCAGCTTTTGTTCTGACTTCTGCACAACTTTGATAGGATATTATAAATATCCTGATATATGTGAAAAGTATGAAAAGTGCAGGGAGAATGGCAACATTTATCAGTATGATCACACCATATATAGACAGTGCTGCTGTCTGCACACACTGAAGTTTGTAAACTGAATTGTTGCAAAAAATCCCCATCAAAGTAAAGTTACAGAGTTTGATATTGGAATTTAATGCAACTGCCACTGTAACCTCACAAGCAGGCACAAACCAAGATAAAACCAGAAAGACAGTGATGGTTGTTGTCTTCATGATAGTTGGATATTGGAGAGGTTTACATATAGATACATACCTGTCATAGGCCATGACTGACAACAGTAAGAACTCTGAATAGGTCAGAATGTAATATAGAACAGCTTGAAAGATACAGGCTGGAAAAGATATCATCTGTTTGTCAGACAAAAAGTCAATCAAAAGCTTTGGGTAGATATAGTGCTGAAAAAAACAGAGTTGGTCAACACAGCTGCAATGAAAATGTACATAGGCTCATGGAGGTTTTTGTGAATCCAGATAAGACAAACAATCGTAGAATTACTGCAGATTATCAGAATATATGCTGTAAACATGATTACAAAATAAAGATATCTGTATTTGTGCAGTTCTACATGCCCAGCAAGAGTTATATATGTTACATTTGATTCAACATCCATCAAAATTCTCAAAAACAAAATCAATAACGCAGGCAGATCATATGACAGGCACCCATAAATGATCATAAACAAGTCACACTTTGAAGATTGCAGCAACATATTACCTGTATGGGACTGTCTCATTTGTTCACAGATACCAACATTAAAGAAAGTGAAGTGTTTGAGTCTGTGGATTGTTTTTATCAGCTCACGTCAGCCTCTGTGGATCTCATTAAACTCTCCACTAACTTCAGAAAACTCAGTCCTGAACCCACAGGTGTTGTTTGATCTCTGAACAGGGTGCTGTGAGCCCATTACATGTTTCTGTGAGTCACTGAGTGATTGTGTTGTTACATGGTATTTCATCATAATGGTAACTCAGTGAGACATTTTCTTCACTGTTCTTTTCCTTTACGTTCTCCCTTCAAGATTCCTTTAGTGTTATATCTCATACAGATACAAGAAAGCAAAGGTCCTTGACCTTACTGGACTCAAAACTCTATTGTAGTGTGTTTTTTTTACTGTGTAAAAGGATTGACATAAGGCTTCTGAATCAAACAAGACCGAGATCTGTACAGTGGCTTCAACTAGCTGCTGACTGAATCTTGAGTAAGTTAAGACATTTGTTTGCATCATTAAAGGGTATGAATTTATGTATATGTTTTCCAGTGCCTTTTGTTTGCTTTAAGTTCTTAATACTTTTCAGTAGAGTTGCAAAACACTTTGGCGCTGAAGCAAAGAAAATGTTGTTTTCGTGCACATGGAAGCAAAAAAAAAAAAAAAAAAAAAAAAAAAAAAAATGGTTGCAGTCTCTGGGCTTAGCCTCAGATCTCCTCCCAGCTCTGTCCCTACTCTCACCAAACTCCTTTCGCATGTTGTCAGCTTCATTTAAACTTTATGCAAGTAGCATAAAGTAGCAAGTAAAACTCACCAAAAATTACTTACATGAGCCTGCCACTCTAATGAAATCGGCTTGTGAGTCATTATTTTAGTGACAAAATCCACCGTCGTCAGCTAGAAATGAGAAGCTGCTTTTGTTTACGTCTCTGAGGAACCACAGACCTCGTGTTTCAACAATTACTCCCAGTTTCGATGTTAAATCTGCTGCCGTTATGACTGTAAACTGCACAAATTCAGCACAGTCACCTCTCCAAACTAGGGATGCAAATTTTGTGCATTTTCCTGAACCAATAGTTGAAAATGCTAACAATTGATTAATCATTGATAATCTATAAGATACATCACATGTTCTTTTCCTCAGTTTCAGTTTTTTTGGTCATTTTTTTTCTCGTTTAGAGTCTAAGTTCAGCCACGCCAGACAAAACAATGTCAAATGAGGTGCAGTTACTGTCATTTCTAGACTACTGATTAAATATCCATAAATACATTAAATTCTTAAAGGGATACGCCAACATTTTTTTATTTTCGTGTCTTGCCTCACTCCCGAGTCCATGACAAGAAGATAGACACCATTCTTTCAACTGTGCGTGCAGTAGCGAGGTAGAGACGGACAGAGCTCGCCCACCGCTAATTAGCTTAGCTCAAACACTGGGAGTCAATAGGATGTGTTAGCCTGCCTCAGCCTACAGTCATCTGATAAACTCTTCAGCAACTCTAAACGGTCCAGTGTGCTTGCTGTGACTCGTTTTTTACTGCGTTATGTTACATTATCTATAAGATCAGCACTTTATGTCATTTTCGAAAGAAACACACAGGAAACTAAACCGCAGTTTGCGCGCATGCGCAAACCATCGCGGATGTGCTTGTAAGTAGGTCAACAAAACAAAGCCTCTGTTTACGAGAAGAAGAAGAAGATTCCTACTATGGATTATAGCCGACTTTGAAAGAGAGGACGAGGATCATTTCTTTGGGACTGACGAAGATTCAAAACCGTACCTATTTGAACCAGAATATACTGAGGAGGAACTACATGTTGTGGAAACTTTTTTCCCTCAGCCTGCTATAATATAGCAAGCTGTGTGCACAGTTAGTCAACATGTGCCCCATGCATCTTTATAATTATAATAGTCACTTACTCTATGGACAACTGTCCATTAGGTCCAGACGGCCTGGGGCGTTTTTTTCCAGTTTATTTTGGGTAGATGGAAAAAAGTTTCAACAACTGCGGGATTTACTAAAGCTGGAAAAGCGTCATTCGTTGTGACACAATCTCTTGTGCGACTAGTCCTCTTCGCCAGATATATCAAGCCTCCCCATCGATGGCAGCACCAACTCCCACTCAGTACAGCAGAAGCACTCATTTTCTGTCGGCATGGGTTGGCAAGCCCCACAGCTACACCACCAATCCATGCCGGTTCTGACTCTCTCCTCGGCCCCAGGCTGCTCGACTGTCTCAGCTTCTCTTCGTGCACGCTCAGCTTCCAAAACATGTAGTTCCTCCTCCGTATATTCTGGTTCAAATAGGTACGGTTGTGAATCTTCGTCAGTCCCGAAGAAATCATCCTCGTCCTCTCTTTCAAAGTCGGCTATAATCCGTAGTAGGAATCTTCTTCTACTCGTAAACAGAGGCTTTGTTTTGTTGACCTACTTACAAGCACATCCGCGGTGGTTTGCGCATGCGCGCAAACTGCAGTTTAGTTTCCTGTGTATTTCTTTCGAAAATGACATAAAGTGCTGATCTTATAGATAACGTGACATAACGCAGTAAAAAACGAGTCACAACAAGCACACAGGACCGTTTAGAGTTGCTGAAGAGTTTATCAGATGACCGTAGGCAGAGGCAGGCTAACACATCCTATTGACTCCCAGTGTTTGAGCTAAGCTAATTAGCGGTGGGCGAGCTCTGTCCGTCTCTCCCTCGCTACTGCACGCACAGTTGAAAGAATGGTGTCTATCTTCTTGTCATGGACTCGGGAGTGAGGCAAGACACGAAAATAAAAAAATGTTGGCGTATCCCTTTAATGGCAATTAATTGATTATTGATTAATCATTAACACTTGTACTGCAAATGTGTGCTAACAAAGCATTTTGTTTTATTTTTCATCCATATGTCCTGGTTTTCATTGGCCATTGTATCAACATATTAAGCTACCAAATGCGAATGAAAGGTTGGATATTAATTCATTGTACCTTACTTAATCATATAGATAATGTACTTAATATGCAATTCAAGATTAAAGTACAGATACTACTCATAAGTACAAGTACCCTAAGCCATTAATTACATATTGATATTTATGTTACTTCACCTGCAAATGGGTGTGTGTGGGGGTGGGGCTGGGATTTGACTGTTTGTTAAAGTACAGACTTAGAGTGTAATATATTACAGAAGAATATTGTGTCTGTGCAATGAAAAAATAATAAAGACATTGTTCAAGAATGTTCATGAAAGTGTAAATGTGTTTAATGGGGCAGGGAAAACATTACGGGGTACACGTCCCAGTAAAACAGGTGGAACAGGGCTACCTGTTCCACCTGAAGTCTGGTTTCAGGACTCCAGAATCTGACAAAGTTCATCACGTGTTTATTGTCTCTCTTGGTGGAGAGTTTAATGAGATCCATGGAGGGTGAAGCAATCTGATAAAAACACATTTCACAAACTTAAACTGTGCAGTCAGAACTTTAAACATGAACACAACTGCACCTCAGAGTCATTTACAGTGAGACTTCTTTACTGAACTGTAATTTTGGTTTGTCTGTAATATTATCTGCCTGTTTAATTGATTATTTTCTTCCATTCCCAATGAAAGAAGAATTAAACGTAACATATATAACTCTTGGTGGGTATGTAGAGGTTGAAAAATACAGGTATGCTTATTTTATTATTTTTTTTACAATATATATGCTAATAATTTGCTGTAATTCCATTGTTGTATGGCTCATCGTTATTCATCCGAACCTTCATGAGCCTATGTATATTTTCATTGCAGCTTTGCTAATTAACTCTGTTCTTTACAGCACTGTCATCTACCCAAAGCTTTTGATTGACTTTTTATCTGAGAAACAGATCATATCACATCCAGTTTGTCACTTTCAGTATTTTTCATTTTACACTTTAGGTGGTTCAGAGTTCTTATTGTTGTCAGTCATGGCCTATGACAGGTATGTTTCTATATGTAAACCTCTGCAATATCCAACTATCATGAGAAAAACAACCATCAGCATTTTCTTGGTTCTGGCCTGGCTGCTGCCCGCCTGTCAGCTCGCAGGTTCAACTACACTGAGTGCCAAAAGAAAACTCTGTAACTTTACTCTGAAAGGAATCTTTTGTAACAATTCAGTTTATAAACTTCACTGTGTGAGTTCAAGAGCATTATCTCTGTATGGTGTGATTGTTTTGCTCAACATTGCATTTTTTCCTATACTGTACATAGTTTTCACATACATAAAGATACTCATCGTCTCCTACAGAAGTTGTAAAGAAGTCAGGAACAAAAGCTGCTCAGACATGTTTACCCCACCTGCTGGTTTTAATCAGCTTTTCACTGTTGTGTTCCTATGATATTATTATACTCAGACTGGAATCAGATCTTCCAAAAACTGCACGTTTAGTGATGACTTTACAACTGTTCTTGTATCATCCTCTGTTTAATCCAATCATATACGGACTGAAAATGAAAGAAATCTCTAAACACCTCAAGAAGTTGTTCTTTTAACTAAACTGTTGTATATAACTGACAAATGTACAATCATTTCTTCTGAATAATGTAGATGTGATCTGTCTGGACCCTGAAAAGTATTTTTGACTGATTTGTTTTGAGAACTAACACAGTAAAGATTCATCTTCATCTATTTCATGACTTACAAATTTGAGACAGCTGTTCAAACATCAGTTTTATTCTATGAAGTCTGCAATAATTAGTTTCATTATTCATTTTTTTATTTTCCCTTCAGCCAGCCGTACCAAAACAGAACCTTGTTACTGGTAATAATATTGGTGAGTAACATTATCTGTGGTTGTTTTGATGAAGGCCTGAGAGTGAAGACAGAGTGAAAAGTCAAGATAAATTAATGCTGATGGAACACAGAAGCAGTGCTGCAGTTTGCTGATTTTTCTCTTGAAATGTATAAATTTGTGGAATTCAAAGTAATAAAATATTTTAAGTAGCAATGATATTGGTGCTCCTCACTGATGTTTTACACTGATAGTACCAGTCAGTTCAATATTCTGTTCTTGTGGACCAGAGCTTTGTGCAAACAGTTAGAATAATTAAATATTATTGCATCAAGATGCTTCCAACTATAGGCAGAACTGGACAGAACAAGGAGGACCCTCCCAAAAAACAGCTTTAATGATTTTAAGACTTTTATATAAGTCTTTATATCATCAGAAATCTACTGACAAAGACATTTGTCATCAAAACATTGAGGACACTGACGTCGTAAACTCTCAGCAACATTGTGCTGAACTCATTTGATCACATGTTAAATAAGCTGCTTTCAGTGGCAGGGGGGAGCTCTGAGGAGGCCTAACTATTCACTATTTCAAACATTATATTTAAATATATTATATTCATTTCATTTAATTATTTGGTTAGTTGCTTCTAATTCTAACTTAAACTTCATTTTCTATCAACTTTGCTTCAGAAACGAAAGGGTTACTGTCCTGAAAACAGCAAAATAGTTAAAAATCAGATTTTTATTTTCTTGCTGTCTCTAGGCAGAGAAACATGAGAGCTGGCTCACTCACTGGTTAGGACTTCAGCCTCTGCGTTTGTTTAGAAAGTGACAGCTGAATTAACCAATCAAATTTTGATTCTTGGTGGGTGGGACTGAACATAATCCTCTCAGGCCTTCAAGCCTTCCAGAGATATCTTTGCTCGTGATGAAGCAGTTGACTGATGCTGTTGCTAGCTTGCTAGCTTGATAGCACTGCGTAGTGGAGCATCTGCAAAGGACTGTGTTATTTAGGAGACTGAAATTGTGCTCATCCCCGAGTCTGTTGGAAGTAGTTTTAAAAAAGAAGGCTCAAGTGTCTGAAAACTATTTTCTAACAGCACAGCACATGAGATCTATGTTACACACAACTCAGAATTATTCAAAGAGATTATTACAGCTCTTAATATCAAACACAAACTTAATTATAACTTATTCAAACAACAGTAACAGAGGAAATGGTAATTATCCACTGTTTAATACAAGTTTAAGTACAGAAAACCCTAGAAAAAATATCACTTATTTTGCTATTGTTGTGTGGTGTTTGCTGCCCCCTACTGGGTTTTTATATGAGGCAACTACACACTACAAATACATGTCACAAGCTACCTGCTGCTCATTCTGGCAAAATCTTTTTCCATTTTGCTGTATTTTTGGTGTGCCTGAACTGAAGTCCCAGCTCTAATAGTCACGGTTCACCACCGTTCAAAGGAGTTTGAGCTTTATCAGAAAGATATAAGCTGAACCAGCTGTAAGCAAAAATATCAAACTGTTGTTGCTGATGGCTTTCAATTCTCTAAATGAGTTTAGGATCAATATTGGGTCATATGCCATGTACTCGTATTGAAGTAAACCTCGATTCTACTTATGTGTCCCCCTTAGGCATCAGCGTCCTTTTATGCAGGTGTAAAATCAGGTCTGCGGTCCCCATAACCCTTGACACCACTACAGTATTCTTGCATGATCTTGCTGGTGGAAAACAACTGTGAAGTGTTTGTGAGACTGAAACCCTGAGAGCCTTTGTATCTTGTTCTCAGGACGCAGCGTCTGAGTGTGAACTCAGGTGCACCTTTACTACAAGGTTAAACACAAAGAAGTGCTTGAGCAAAAACCCCTGCTTCCTTCACTCCCTCTAAAGTGAAATATGGGGAACCAGCCCTCCATCTGCTGTATCTGAGGTCAAGAAATATCTCGAGCCCAGTGTCCTGAATGAATATATATGTATGTAATATATATATTATAATATATATATATATATATATATATATATATATATATTTGTTTTAAGAAGACTGCACAAAAAGTATTTATTTAAATTACACTTCAATTATGTAGTAGAATAAGTATTACTCATTTGAGAATAATATATAATTGGACTAGAATTATTAATGTATGAACATGTTGATCAGTTTAATGTTGCAGCTGGTAAGTGTGGAGCTGATTTTAACTACTTAATACAGTTTATGGCTGGGTAGTTTAATGATACACCATCATTTATTTGTTATTTATATTTTGGATTGTTAATCTCAATATACAAAGTAGAGTAGAAGTATAAAGTAGCAGAAACTGAAAATAATAAAGCACAAGTACCTCATTGTTATTTTTAAGTACAGTACTTTAGTAAATGTACTTATTTACATTCCACCACTGCTTAAATCTAATTGGTTGAATAGTTTAGTAACTGAGATCAGACAGCAGCTCAAAGTTTGGGCCTTTTAGTTCTGTGGCTTTGTTAAATGAAAAGATCTGCCTCCAAATAGTTTGTGTTCACTAGCTGTGATTGCGTTTAGCAAAATGGAGAAGGGCCTCATATTGGGTTTTGCCTGGGACCTCCAAATCACTAAAACTGTCCCTGAATGTAAGTGAAGCAGGAGTTTTCTACCTGGAAGTTATTATCAACAAACATTGCGATTTGTTCTATGTACATAAATGGTGCATCGACTACAGAGGCCAATGTGGGCATTCTAAACTTTAGGCAAAGGAAAACCAAGAAATCAGCAAGTTTGGCCTACAGAGAATCATTAAAACATCCATAAACCCAAATGATGCTGGTGGGCTCAGGCCTTCAGAGTTCGATGATACCTTTTAAATATTTGCAGTTGTAGCCATTGTAGAGGTCATGCAGGCTCCACACAGTTTTTTCAAGCAAAAAAGTTTGCTTGACCCACAGTATCTATGTGCATTTTTGCCAGAGCCCACGCAACAATCAGGGTCACGCAGCGAGAGCACAGGGTCACGTAAACAAAGTTCAAAACCTGTGGGTTCAGACCTCCAGAGTTAGATGAAGTTGTCCCACTTGGTGCAGGAGTTAATGAGTTCCATGGAGGGTGAATAAAAGTGTTTAATCTGTTCAAATGTTTCATCTGTTCGCTTCCTGAAGACAAACACACACCGAGGGCAGCTGAAGGTCAGGTGTATCTGTAACTAAATAAAACAAACACATGTTCTATGTAATGCACAGTAAGACTTCCTTTTTCAGATTATTCATTTCTTGATATACAGTATGCCTGTCTTATTTATTAATGTTCTTATTTGTGACATTCTTCATGGATGATGAATTGAATGTATCATATATAACTCTTGATGGGTATGTGGAAGTGGACAAATACAGGTATTTTTATTTCTTTATTATGTTTACAGTATATATTCTTACAATCTGGAGTAATGTCACCATTTTATATCTAATCTGGATTCACAAAAACCTCCATGAGCCTATGTACATATTCATCGCAGGTTTGCTACTGAACTCTGTTGTTTACAGCACTGCTATGTACCCAAAGCTGTTGATTGACTTTTTATCTGAAAAACAGATCATATCATATTCAACATGTCTCTTTCAGTTTTTCATATATTACTCCTTAAGCGCTTCTGATTTCTTGCTGTTGTCAGTCATGGCCTATGACAGGTATGTGTCTATATGTAAACCTCTGCAATATCCAACTATCATGACAAAAACCACAGTGAGTATTTTCCTGCTTCTGGCTTGGCTTGTGCCTGCTTGTCAGATTGCAGTCCCAGTGATACTGAGTGCTCACATGAAACTGTATAATTTCTCTTTAACAGGGATTTTTTGTAACAATTTGATGTACAGTCTCCACTGTGTGAGTTCAAGAATACTGACTATATTTGGTGTTGTTGCTCTCTTTAACATGGCGCTTTTCCCTTTGCTCTTCATACTCTTTACATACATCAGGATACTTATTATCTCCTATCGAAGTTGTAGAGAAGTTAAGAAAAAAGCTGCACAGACCTGTTTACCACACTTGATAGTTTTAATCAGCTTTTCCTGTTTGTGTGCATACGATGTCATTACAGTTCGATTGGGATCTGATTTCCCAAAAACTGTACGTTTAATAATCACATTACAAGCATTTTTGTATCATCCTCTCTTCAATCCTGTTGTATATGGACTGAAAATGAAAGAAATCTCTAAACACCTGAAGAAAATGTTCTGTCAAGCCAAAGTGATCTGATATATCCCACAGAAAGTGATGTTTCTGATGCTGATGTGCAGGAATTTCTTCTGTAATAACAATACAGAGGTGTGAATGTTCTGTTCTTTGGAGGGTATTTACTGTAAAAATTTGCTTCCATGTTGTAAAAAATGTTTGTCATGGAAACATTAAAGATCATGATCAGTTTGAACGATGTAATCACTGAATGTTTCAAGCTTGTCAGGTTTTATTGTCACATACACTCAGACGCCTAACTCCAGAATGAAACAGAAAAAAACAGATGAATAAGAAATAAATAAATCTAACAGTAGAATAGGAAATGAATCTACAAACAAATAATTACAAATAACAAATTCATTTTTCTGCAGCTCATATTGTCTCATTGTTCTATTATTTATTTTAAATGTAACAAGCAACACATAATATGTATGCAATATAATGCGTGATGATGATGATGATGATGATGATGATTGGTATGACAGGAATGTATGGCAGGTACATACATTCATAGAGTATAAGAGTACATGTCCAGGGGTCAGTTTAGACTACATTTAACTTTGCTCATAGATTATACAATTGCCAGAGTTCAACCATTTCACAAAAAGAAAGACTGATTAAAAGAAGAAGAAGAAAAAAAAACATGTATCTTAAATAAAAAATCCAGGCTGACTCAGGCTTAAGACCCATGTTACCATGGTAACAATCAGTGCCACCAGCTGATCAGCAGCACCCAACAACAAGAAAGAGGAAAACATGGCTCATAATTTGTGGTTTGCTAACATTGTTATGGAGAAAGAAATGATTTCTTTGTGTCTTGGACCATATTTTTTCTATCTTTTTTGAACATCTTTGATGCACCTCTCAGCGGTGGGATTAACACTGTTTACTGTCACTGACATTCTTTATATCAGATTTTTTTGTATCATTATTAATTTATTAGCCTATAACTGGGTATTAATTTACCCAGAATTCAGTGTGCCTTAGTCCTACTTAAGATGGTCAGGAACTAAACTGCTTTGTGCAACAAATGAATTTAGACGTCTAACTGTGGCAACAAAGAGTCAGACTTCAGACAAAGTCTGTCTTTGTGAAACCAGCCGCAGGAATCAAGGTTACTTTTTATCATCATACAACACATTGCTGCATAATAAAATGAGAGTTGTAGCTCCTTCACACTACACACACATGCAATACAGATAATTCATTAAATTTTAAATAGAATAGAATTTTAAAAAATGAAATAAAATAAAGCATTATATACTGTTATTCAGTGCTTAATTTGTAAATCAGGAGGTCCCAGAGCACAAAGAGGGTGCTGTCACGGTACATCAGGGCAAGTCCACAGTGTCTGCAGCACATCAGACAATTTCACCTATAGGTGCTCACCGTTAAAACAAAACTGCCATGACCAACAAGCCATTACTTATTTACATTTTGAATTTTTCAACCCACCTGCAAATTTTGGTGGCTTTTTGTCATAGTTTTTGATGCATGAACACTTTTGGTGGAGAAAAAGAAGAAGAAGAAGAAGAAGGAAGAAAGAATAATCAGAACAAAATTCTGATTATATAGATTATATACATTTATTCAGTGCATGTTTATAAATCAGAAGGTCCCGGAGCGCAAAACTAAACATGTTGTGCCATCGATGGTTCTCCACTCTGTTTCAATGCTACAGACAGTGCTGCACTGATACAAGATCCAGTGGCGCACAGGAACGATGCACCACCACATATTTCTTCAAGTGAGAAAATATAGGCAGTTCACAGTTCATATAATCCCCTTTTCAGAAAAACAATCACTAAAGCTCAAGTCCAAATCAGACAGAGAGCATTTTTTTGCTGTGAAAGGTGTCTGTCAGGTAACAGACAATCCCAGCAGACAGACAGACAGGGAGACAGGGAGACAGACAGGGAGAGGGAATGCTCATGTGGACTGACTGCTGTGTATTATTTTCAAGTTTATCATAATGAAACTATTCATAAAGTCAGTATAATGTTTGGTCGTGTGCTCAGTTATAGCTGACTAATGTATGTAAACCTGTGACCAGAGGAACAGTGGTTAAATCACCTGAGACAAGCCACAATATAAGCGAGCATCTGGATGAATGCACACCTCATGTGTGCGCTCTGGTAATTCAACATTCTGCACTGAATCTCTGAAGTTATTTCACCATTTCCCAGCACAAATGTCCACTTGTTTGGCTTTACAGGAATCATCAGATAACAAATATTACTCAGCTTTATTTAAAGATTTTTTAAAGTGACCAAGGAGGTACTGGATCCAATCAAATAGGTGCCAGATCTGATCTCAGAGGTCAAATTAACCCTGCAAAAGCAGCCTTAAGTCAAAACTGGATTACCATGGCTCTTATCTCTGCTCTCCTCCACAACTTCTAGGGTATTCTGCGGGGGTGCATCCAGCCAATCTGGCTGGATGTTAAGAGATGCTGTGTGCACAATGCTGATCGTCTCAAGGTCCGCTGTTCTTTAATCCAAACCCCACACTTCTTTCCCCAATGCCTATTTCTGTCATAGGTAATATTTGTTTCAGACAGTAAAGCCGAAAAAATAACAGATAAAAGGAGAAAAGTAGTGAAATTTGAAGGAGCTGAGGTGGAGACACTTGCTGTTCATGCAGGAACAGTCATGCTGACTTCACTGGCAACCTGACCTGAACAATGGTTTGCCCTGATGACATGTGTTCCGGTTCAGAGGTTGGGGCATAATTTTCATCATTAGCCTGGAATGCCAGAACCTGGTTGACTGTGTCCAGCTGGCTGCTGTGCCTGTCAAGAAGGTCTGCTCCTATGACAAATGGGGAAGTACACTCACAAAATGCATAACCTGTTTTCTCCCAATGTACACAGAGAAGGCACATAACCCAGCTGCCTTGAGGAGAGTCTGCAGTGACTCTGCTGAAAGAGAGAATCAGTTTCTTCATGGAGTAGGGTTATGCTGGCACAGGTCATGACTAACAGCAGAGTGAGTGCTCAGAACTCCCTTGTAGATGGGGACATGACGCCACTTGTGCCACTTAGGACTTCAGGGAAATCAACCTGTCTTCAGGTTGGAGATTCCATCCTGTCACAAAGCAAAATGTGGCTAAAGGTGGACTGGGGTACATTCTTGAAGAGTGAAGCACACAGTTTGAACAAGCAGGCCAGTGGAGGCGCTTGATAGCTGTCCAATGTGATGAGATCATAGATTGTGCGACCATGGGCTGCTAAGTTCTAGGTTCGACAAGAGTGGCTTGGCTGCTCAGTTGGGAGTGTTCAAGCCTTCGGACCAGGGCCTGTTCCCTTGTGGCTTGAATTTATGGACGCAGCCAATTGGGTGAACTTTCTCTTAACAGGAATTGTATGAATGTGCCAGAAAGAGGGCCACTTTCAAGGCCAGAGGCAGCGAGAGGGCGGCCTGGAGCTGTGTGCACGGGGTTTCAGTACTCTCCTGCAGGTCTGCAGAACTTTCATGCATCTAGGTGAAGCATCAGAAGCCTATGCTATCTGCCACAGGTTGGCATTGTTCTACTGCGTGGCCAATAGCTGTTCTCCTGCTGGGTGAGCAGCTTCTTATGCTCAGCAGGTTGCAGCTGTGTTTTGCAATGATAAAGGAAAATTATTTATTAAAAATATTATCAGTGATGCTGAAAGGTGCATACAGGTATTGGAGCGACATATGCTGCCATCCAGACAACGTGTTTTTCAGAGATGTCCCTGCTTGTTTCAGCGAGACAATGCCAAGACACATTCTGCACAGTTCCAACAGTGTGGCTTTGACTTCAGGCCTCCAGAGCTTCATGAAGTTCTTTTCACATTACTATCTATTTTAATGGAAAGTTTAATGAGATCCTTGGAGGGTGAAGCAATCTTATAAACAACTTTCCACTGACTCACACAATTCACTTTATGAATTTTTAAGATGAACACACACCAAGTCCATGTCCTGGTCAGATACCTTCGAATGAACAAAAGCACAGGTTGAAGGTTAGTATTATCAGGAAAATGGGAGTTCTTTTAAAAATGTCATTCATCTATGCTGCTTATGTAATGTGCCTGTTGTATTACTGACAATTTATTTTTGGATTAATGGATGATGAACTTAATGTAACATATATAAGACTTGATGGACATGTGGATGTGCACAAATACAGATATCTTTATTTTCTGATCATGTTTACAGCATATATTCTTATAATCTGCTGTAATTTCACTATTATGTTTTTATTTGGATTCACAAAAACCTCCATGAGCCTATGTACATTTTCATTGCAGCTTTACTGCTGAACTCTGTTGTTTTCAGCACTGCTCTGTACCCAAAGTTGTTGATTGACATTTTATCTGAACAACAAATCATATCATATTCAGCCTGTCTCTTTCAGTTTTTTATTGTATACTTTTTAAGTGGTTCAGAGTTCTTTCTGTTATCAGCCATGGCCTATGACAGGTATGTGTCTATATGTAAACCTCTGCAATATCCAACTATCATGAGAAAACCACAGTGAGTATTTTCTTGGTATTAGCTTGGCTTGTGCCTGCTTGTCAGACTGCAGTACCAGTGATACTGAGTGCTCACATGAAACTGTGCAATTTAACTTTTAAAGGAATTTTGTGTAACAATTCAATCTATGATCTCCACTGTGTGAGTTCAAGAGTAATATCTATATTTGGGATTTTTGCTCTGCTAAACATGGGTCTTTTGCCTTTTCTCTTCATTGTCTTTACATATAGCAGGATACTCATAATATCCTGTAAAGGTTTTAAAAATGTGAGGACAAAAGCTGCACAGACCTGTTTACCACATCTCTTGGTTTTAATCAGCTTTTCCTGTCTGTGTGCGTATGATATCATTATAGTTCGGCTTGGATCTGACTTTCCAAAAACTGCCCGTTTAATAATGACTTTGCAAACCATTTTGTATCATCCTCTCTTTAATCCAATTATATATGGACTGAAAATGAAAGAAATCTCCAAACATCTGAAGAAGTTGTTTCACTGTCAAGCCAAAGTGATCTAATGTATTAAAAGTGATGTTGCAGTAAAGGTGATGTGAGTGATGCTGATGTACAAGTGCTTATTTGTTATAATAATACAGATGGTGAGATGTGAATGGATTGAAGGTATTTATTGTAAGGATTTCCAAGTGTGTCTTTAGTGTAAGAAACATATCATGACTAATATACTGCAGTTATTTTGTCAGTGTCAGCTGCAGCTTTGTCAGTCACTGAGGGGCAATCCAGCCATCTGAAGACAGAACATGTCAATTTTAAAGGCCTTCTCCAAGGTTTCTCCCTTTTGTGTGACTATTTTGTTTTTTAAATTTGAAAGGGATGTGTTATGCTCATTTCCAGCTTTATATTTCAATTCTGGAATTCACCAGAGTAGCTTTGCATGATTCACAGTGCAAAAGCATCTTTATTTCCTTATTTATTTTATAGTAACCCTTTATACAGTCCCTTTATTCACCTTCTGTCTGAAACAAGAAAAACAAAAGAGGCACCCAAAGCAGATTGGGACTGATTACTGTATACAAGCACACAACTTAGTAAATTTATTTACTGATGTTGGTGAAACTGCATCATATTTTATGGTGGAAATATCTTCTGGTTTTCCCTCTGATTGCATGCAGCATGTCTGCATCGACTTTCGGTAGCAGGATGTATTCAATTTCCTGAGTGACAAAGTTTTGCTGGTTGATATCTGTCAGGCATTTCAGTCACTAACTGCTAGTTACCCCGGTGAGCCTACATGCAGCTGACTCTGCCCAGACTGAGGACTCAAACACTGGGGTAGTGCATGGCTAACTAGCTGTAGCAGTCATAAGTTTTCACTTCCCCTCTGCTGCAAAAGAAGTTGACTACGGTAGGAACAGTCAGAAAAAATAAACCTAATGGAGGGGCTTCAGGGGCACAATATCATGTGCAATATTTGGCACCACATACATGCCCTCTCTCTGCCCTCTTCTCTGGCACAACTCAGCATGTTTACCTACAAATATTTGCATATTCCATGCATGGCTCTTCCTTGCATCACATCCAGGACCAGATTGTGATGCCATATTTTCCAGGTTTCTACAGAATGTATTGTTTAAAATGGACAGTGAGAGACCAGCCATCAGTGACTTCAGGCCCTGGATTGTGGGTCAGTGGCAAGAAATACACCCTTTTTTCCCAAACATGTCCAGTCAAGTCAAATGTTATTTGACTTGACTTGACACTTTACAGTGTATGACACCCCCCTATTCTATAGACCCTCGAAAGAGTATGAAAAGACCGGCCCCCCCCCCCACAAAAAAAAAAGAATAATGAAAGAAAACTTAGAGAGTGCAGACATACAATAGATATTGTGTGTACAGAACGAAACATCAAAATCATAATGATAAAAAAAAGTGTATATTACATCCATCCATCTTCAACTACTTATCCGAAATCAGATCGTGGAGGTTCCAGTAGGGGACCCCAGACATCCCTTTCCCAGGCTACATTAACCAGCTCTGACGGGGGGATCCCAAGGCGTTTCCAGGCCAGGGCAGAGATATAATCCCTCCACCTAGTCCTCGGACTGCCCCGTGGCCTCCTCCTAGCTGGATGTGCCTGGAACACCTCCCTAGGGAGGCGACCAGGTGGCATCCTTACAAGATGCCTGAACCACCTCAACTGGCTCCTTTCTACACAAAGGAGCACTGACTCTACTCCGAGTCCCTCACGGATGACTGAGATGCCAGCCACCCTCCTGAGAAAACCCATTTCGGCCACTTTTATCTGCAATCTCATTCTTTCGGTCATGACCCACCCTTCATGACCATAGTTGAGAGTCGGAACAAAGACTGACGTGACGAAAAGAGAGCTTAGCCAGAAGGCAAAGCTCTTGATCTACCAAACGGTGTGGTAAAATGACTGCAATACCGCTCCCGCAGCTCCGATTCTCCAGCCCATCTCATGCTCCATTGTCTCCTCAATCAAGAACAAGACCCCGAGATAATTGAACCCCCTCACTTGGGGTAAGGACTTCCTGCTCGGAGTAGACAATCCACCGGTTTCCTGCTGAGAACTATGGCCTCAGACCTACAGGTGCTGATCCTAATCCCAGCCACTTCACACTCGGATGCGAACCGATCCAGCAATCACTGGAAGTCACAGACCGATGATGCAATCAGAACCACATCATCCGCAAAAAGCAGCCTTGCAATCCTCAGGCCACTGAACTGCACGCCCTCCCCCCCATGACTATTCCTCTATATCCTGTCCATGAATGTTACGAACAGGATTGGTGATAAGGCGCAGCCCTAATGGAGGCCAACCCTCACCAGAAAAGAGCCCGACTTACTGCTAAGAACCTGGACACAGCTCCTGCTTTGGGTGTACAGAGATTGGACGGTTCTGAGCAATGACCCCCTCACCCCATACTCCCGCGGCACCTCCCACAATGTCTCCCATGGAACCCAGTCATACGCCTTCTCCAAATCCACAAAACACATGTAGACTAGATAGGCATATTCCCAGGCCCCATCCAGGATCCTTGCGAGAGTGAAAAGCTGGTCTGTCGTTCCACAACCGGGGCAGAACCTGCAACCTGCATTTTTCCTCTTCAATCCAAGGTTTGACTATCGGCCTGACCCTCCTTCCCAGCTGAGTAATGTGATGCCTCTATAATTGGCACACACCCTCTGGTCCCCCTTTTTAAAAAGGGGAGCCACCACCCGAGTCTGCCACTCCTTAGGCACTGTCCCAGACCTCCATGCAGTCTTTAAGAGACATGTCATCCACGACAGCCCCTCAGCACCCAAAGCCTTCAGCATTTCTGGGCAGATCTCATCAATCCCCAGGGCTTTACCACTGTGGAGTTGTTTGACTACCTTAGTGACTTCCTCCAAGGAAATTGACACTGATCCCCTATCATCCTCCACCTCTGCCTCTACCACAGAGGGTGGGTTAGTTGGGTTCAGAGGTTCCTCAAAGTGCTCCTTCCACTTTCAGATTACCTCCTGATTTCAACTCAACAGCGTCCCATCCTTGTTATATACAGCTTGGATGGTCCCCCATTTCCCTCTCCTGAAGTGCCGAATGGTTTTCCAGAAGCAGTTTGGTGCTGACCAAAAATCGTTCTCCATGGCTTCTCTGAACCCTTCCCACACCCGCTGCTTTGCCTATTTCATGGCCAAGGCTGCCATCCTTCGGGCCTGTTGGTACCTTGCAGCTGCTTCTGGAGTCCCCCAATATAGCATATCCTGGAAGGCCACCTTCTTTAGTCGGACAGCGTCCCTGACCAGTAGTGTCCATCATGATGTTCGAGAGTTGCTGCCCCTTGAGGCACCTATCACCTTGCTTTGTAACCCTGGTGGCCTCCAACAGAGGAGTCAAGAGCAAGAACTAACATCACCTGTCCATGGCCAGTTAGGACCACCCAGTGGACTGGTCCCTGGCCAATGTTGGTGTATTCCAATAAATCCTGTTTCTAGCTTTAAGTGTTTCTGATCGAAGTGGAAAGCTTGCAACTCTTTTGATGTGACCAGTAGGGTTGTGAAGCCCCTGGAGGGTTTGACACAAGCTGCTGGATGGTTTGAATGGCTGGGTCTCACTCTGCATGATGACCAAATCTGCAACACTGGGTTTGCGACACAGGTGCAGGGTTTGGGTGCAGGTTTGAGGCTTCTCTTGCCTGAAAAATGGCATTCAACACACAAGCTTGAGTCATTTTGAAACCCCCAGAGCATGCCCTGTTCCACATCTAGTTTGGCTAGGCAGTCATCTTCACTTCAAATTTGGTAATGACCTTTGACCTTCTTCTCCTTGTACATGGTCCCTTGGCAAACTGGTTGCAACCCATTCAGAATTCAGAGTGTTTGACTTCCTTGTTCTATGTGGATATTACACTTCAGTCAAAGCAGATCACCAGCTACACAATGGCCAGCTTGTTTGCTTGTTGTGAGGAGCAATGCATCAGTATCTGTGTACTGATTTGTCATGGGGCAGAGTTGGTTGTTTTCATCACAGTAACAATGATTGGAAGGAAGCTAAGGAGTGGCGCTGAGTAAGGAGTGGGAGCCTGACTGTGCCCCCCCCCCCCCCCCCCTCCCACACTGGCCAAATTGTTGAATTGAGATCAAGTTGCATTCCTTGATAATTCTGCTGCAACTTATTGAGGATCTCGTTCATTGATTCAAAGGAAGCCAGCAGAATTTTGTCCTGGTGTAGAAACATTGGTGGCACATTTGGATCAGATGGAATGCAAACTGTGCGGAGGTTGATGATTCAAAAAGATTGTCTGGAAATTGTGGAATAATTTCTGAGGTGCATCTCTCTGGTACTCTGATGTCAAAGCATCTGGTTTTGTAAGCTACTTATCAACCTCGGACTCAAAGCCGTGGTAAGGTTCCTCTGATGAGGGAGAGGTCTTGTCACAGTCATGTCTGTTGGCAGTGGAGTTACTGCAGACCCTCCTCTAGGCAGTTGGGATATACACCCTTTCAGTATTTATTGGTTGAAAACAGGTTGTGCACTTGGAGAGTGAAGATTGTCATTATCCTCTGTTTTGATAACTCATAAATAAAGTGGACCTGATTCAATTTATGTGGCATTGCCCCAAGATGTGGGTCATAGATTTGTCAGAATGTTCACCATCAGACAATATTGTACCCCACTGAAGCACTTCAGGATAAGATCTTGTTGTGGGTGCAAAAAATAAGAACTTTATGTTATATACGTCACATCACATAAGTATATCAAGTTGCAACAACAACAATAATATCACATGACATATGTAACATTTTGTTCCTTAAATCTTTGCATAACATTTTGGTTTGACATGGGACACAAACCCTGGCATCCTGGATGACAGTCCTGTGTTTGTTTATCTTTATATTGTGTCACCTTTATATTGAAGTAACTTAAAAAGCTGGTACATGTCATACAGCCACTAAAGAGTATCCTGTATGTCTGTATGAGTCACTGAGTGATGCGACATAATGTCAGTACTGGATGACTTAAGAATGAGAGCTGGCTGGGTCTTTGAGTATAATGTTGTGTAGTATATTTTGTGTATGTTGTCTAGTTAGCATATAATTGTGTTTGCTTCCTGTCTAATAAATGTTATTTCTAGTTTTTGTCTTATTTGTTACAAATTATGGTTTTCTTAGAGGTGATCCGTAAAATTAAGTGTCACCAGTTATTGTAAAGTGAGCGGATGTGGAGTTAACAAGGCTTAGTGTTTTGTCTGAGGTAAGACTTCGGGACATCAGAGGGCTTAAGCTCATTCTGATCACATTCAGTGCATCATACATTTAAGAAACACTCCTGCCTTTAATAATATAATCTTATAATTCATACCATATAAACTGAAAATAAATGGGTAGTAGAGGTTTATAAGTAATAATAACCATTTAACTATTTACCTTGTCCAGATTTAGAGCTTTACCAAGTTTTTGATAACGTAATATTTGTTTAATGATTGAGGAGTTAGGGGCAAAGCAGTGTCAACAGTTCAGCATATTGTGGAGTTGCAACAAGTCAGTGCTGATATGTGTTTCAGGTGTAGGAAAAAATGGGCTGAAAAATGAGTGAAGGAAAGAAGCAGGTAGAGAAATACATAGAGTTATAGGAAGGGAGAAAGAGATAAGGGTATCATTAGAACACTGAGGAGGAGGAAGGCAACAGAATTGTATTATTAAGGATCGAAAGAGTGATGTGATAAAAGAACATAGCAAAAAGTAGTTGAAGATACTAGTGTGGGCAGAAAAGCATCTTCTGAATAATAATGACCTGAATAAAACATCCTTAAATTATGTGAACTAACAACTACACACCCACAAACCCAAATCCACAAAATTTTAACACTTAGATTTAGGGCTTCACAGTACTGAATACCCATTACACTGGTGTTTCTTTAATATTATTCACCAAAATACCAAGTCAAAGTTCCTGCATGTAAAAGCCTATGGCAATTAACTTGATCCTGATTGTGAATATCAGCCTCTTTCCATAGTGACAAACTTTGATGTAGTAGAGTTTAATGTTTTATTGTGGGGTCAAACTTTGACTTCAAGCCTCCAGAGCTTCATGAAGTTCTCTACACATTAGTGTCTATTTTGATGGAAAGTTTAATGAGACCCTTGGAGGATGAAGCAATCTTATAAAAAACTTTCCACCAACTCACACAATTCAGTTCATGAACTTTTAAGATGAAGACACACCAAATACATGTCAAGGTCAGGTACCCCTCAGTGAACAAGAGCACAGGTTGAAGGTTAGTATTATCACAAAAATGAAAGTTCTTTGGAACTTTTCATTCATCTATTCTGCTGATGCAATCTTCCTGTTTTAATGACAATTTATTTTAAACAACATTAATGGATGATGAACATAACATATATAACACTTGATGGACATGTGGATGTGCACAAATACAGATATCTTTATTTTTTGATCATGTTTACAGTATATATTCTTATAATCTGCTGTAATTTCACCATTGTTTGTCTTATTTGGATTCACAAAAACCTTCATGAGCCTATGTACATTTTCATTGCAGCTTTACTGCTGAACTCTGTTGTTTTCAGCACTGCTCTGTACCCAAAATTGTTGATTGACTTTTTATCTGAACAACAAATCATATCATATCCAGCCTGTCTCTTTCAGTTTTTTATATTTTACTCTTTAAGTGGTTCAGAGTTCTTTCTGTTATCAGCCATGGCCTATGACAGGTATGTGTCTATATGTAAACCTCTGCAATATCCAACTATCATGAGAAAAACCACAGTGAGTATTTTCCTGGTTTTAGCTTGGCTTGTGCCTGCTTGTCAGACTGCAGTACCAGTGATACTGAGTGCTCACATGAAACTGTGCAATTTAACTTTTAAAGGAATTTTTTGTAACAATTCAATCTATGATCTCCACTGTGTGAGTTCAAGAGTAATATCTATATTCGGCATTTTTGCTCTGCTAAACATGGGTCTTTTGCCTTTTCTCTTCATTGTCTTTACATACAGCAGGATACTCATAATATCCTGTAAAGGTTTTAAAAATGTGAGGACAAAAGCTGCACAGACCTGTTTACCACATCTCTTGGTTTTAATCAGCTTTTCCTGTCTGTGTGCGTATGATATCATTATAGTTCGGCTTGGATCTGACTTTCCGAGAACTGCCCGTTTAATAATGACTTTACAAGCCATTTTGTATCATCCTCTCTTTAATCCAATTATATATGGACTGAAAATGAAAGAAATCTCCAAACACCTGAAGAGGTTATTCTGTCAAGCCAAAGTGACCTAATGTATTAAAAGTGATGTTGCAGTAACAGTGATGTGAGTGATGCTGATGTACAAGTGCTTATTTTGTAATAATAATAATAATAATAATACAGAGATGTGAATGGATTGAAGGTATTTATTGTAAGGATTTACTTACAAAAGTGTATCTTCTGTATACAAGCACACAACTTAATAACTTTATTCACTGATGTTGGTGAAACTGCATCATATTTTATGGAGAAAATATCTTCTGGTTTTCCCTCTGATTGCCTGTATCATGTCTGCCTCAACTTTTGCTGATGTATGGAGTTTCCTGAGGGACAAAGTTTTGCTGGTTGATAACTGGTAGGTATTTTAGTCAGTCAGTAATTAATAGTCACCCCGGTGAGCCTACATGCAGCTGACTCTGCGGGTAGCACATGGCTAACTAGCTGAAGCAGTCAAGATTATTTTTCTGACTGTTCCCACCATTGTCAACTTCTTTTACATAGTGCCCCCGAAGACCCTCCATCATATTTAGCACCACATCCATGCCCTCTCTCTGCCCTCTTCATTGGCATGTTTATCTGGAAATATTTGTATATTCCATGCATACATCTTCCTTGCATCACATCCAACACCAGATTGTGATGCCATATTTTCCAGGTTTCTATGGAATGTATTGTTTAAAATGAACAGTGACAGAGACCAGCCATCCATTTACAGTGACCCTAGGCCCTGGATTGTAGGTTAGTGGAATCAGAGATCCACCCTTTTCCCCCAAACATATCAAGTTAAGTCAACATTTTATTCATAGACACATATCAATAATCACAATTTCACTGACAAGACCACAAAATAAATTCAGCATGAAAGTATTTTATTTGGAACGGCAATGGGAATCAGGAAGGATGGGATGATAGGGGTCAAGGGGGAGAGGGATGAGAGGCGTCCAGAGGGTGAGGGATGATAGGGGCCAAAGGGGTGAGGGATGATCGGGGTCAAAGGAAGGGGAGGTTTGTTGTTGAGCTGAGTGACTAGGAACCTGGGGGCTGAGACTCAGGGTGGAGTAAATGTGTCAGTGAGCTTCAGCACATCGTCCCCCTTGGTTCCTATGGAAAAAAGAGAGAAAGAAAGAGTTAATGATTAAGAACGGAGGTATTAAGTGAACATACGTCTCTTGAGGTGGAACTGGAGCTTGTGGTGAAGACCCAGGCAGATGTAGGGAGGACAAGTCAGCTCCTTGTAGAGGGATCCTGGGACAGATGTGGTAGAACTCGCGGCTGACTGTTAGATGACCACCGTCCTAGTTGTTGAAATGGGTGTCACATGCTAGGACAGAAAACAGGGTCAGAGGGAGAGGGTTGTGAGAACTGAGATTTACAGGAGAGGGAAGGATGTGCTTATAGGTATGCACAGGTGACTGGAATGAAAAGGTGCGGGTGTCTTTACAATCTGTACAGTGTGACACCCCCCATCCTGTAGACCCTGGAAAGAGTAAAATAAAAAACTCACCCTGTTTAAGAAAAATGGAAGAAACCTTCGGGAGAGCCAGAGAGGAAATCCCACTCACAAGATGGACAGACGTGCAATAGATGTGTGTACTGAACAAAACATCAAAATCACAATAATAAAAAAAGTGTATATTGCAGTCAGGACATATTTGTTACATTGTAAAAACCAGTGGGGACCAGTGAAAACTGGTGGCATGACCTGAATCGGACCGGTCTGATCCAGTCAATCCAGTTTGATCATGAGAACATGACGCCCCTCGACTGGAGTGGGTCCCCGTCCAGTAGTCAGGATGACCGAGACTAGCAACAAATCACACATCCCTGGACATAGACCTTGGTGTCATGAATAAGCCACTTGCTACAGTTTTTGAGACTAGGGTTGTAACCCTTGTGGCCTCCAACAGGGGAGTCATGAGCGTGAGCCAACATCACCTATCTGTGGTCAGTTAGGACGACCCAGTGGACTGGTCCCTGGCCAATGTTGGTGTATTCCAACAAATCCTGTTTCTAGCTTTAAGTGTTTCTGATTGAAGTGGAAAGCTTGCAACTCTTTTGGTGTGACCAGTGGGGTTGTGGAGCCCCTGTAGAGTTTGACACAAGCTGCTGGATGGTTTGAATGGCTGGGTCTCACTCTGCATGGTGACCAAATCTGCAACACTGGGTTTGTGATGCAGGTGCAGGATTTGGGTGCAGGTTCGAGGGTTCTCTTGCTGTTCTCTTGCCTGGAAATGGCATTCAACACACAAGCTTCAGAAGCGAGTCATTTTGAAGCCCCAAGAGCATGCCCTGTCCCACATCTAGTTTGGCTAGGCAGTTGTCTTCACCAGTGGCGTAGATGACGTAGGGTTGGTGGGTTTTGTAAACCCATGGGCCCTCTTGTGGTCAAACTTTTTTTTTTTTTAAATGTAATGTTGCCGCGGTTGACCCTCGCAGCGGCAGGTAGCACGGAGTGTAACGTCAGACTGGGTCACTGCATTTTGTTGCATATAAGGGGGGATACGAGCGGCCCCTCCCAATTTGAATTGATCCATGCGTCTATTGAATGTGATTGGCTCAACCGCTCAGACGGTGACCGTTATTTTTCTGGAAAAAAAGAAAGAAAAAAGCAAGCAAGGTAGAGGAGATTTGCAAAGATGCTGAAAAGAAAGAAGCCACCAGAAAAAGAGATGTGTGGTGCAGATAAGCGAAGGGCAAAAAAGAAAAAAAAGTTAATTGAGGATGCGGGCAAATGCACGAAACTGACAGATCTCTTCTGTCGTGGTGGGAGCAGCCAGGCCAGTGACGACACGGGTCCGAGCAGCAGCACGGCCACAGCAGGTAAACAAGCACTGTCTGCTGTAACACGGCGCTATCATGATCTCAGACTTGAGACTAGGGTTGTCACAAGAACCACACTACCGGTAATCTGAACGTGACCGAACCTGGATCCGCTCCAGCTGCTTGGTGTGGCCACAGCCACAGTTGAAGCCCATAAACATGACGCGCCATGTGTCTTTCTCCGGTCAGTTGTCATGGGAACAAGACGCTCTGACGGTGGTGCGCATTTAGACCATAATACATCCATGGTTTGGAGCAGAGACAAAACAAACGTGTGTGAATATATAAAACGGAGCTGAAGAATGAAACAATAAGTTTACACCAGTCAGTGGAAACAGCCTGAAAGTGAGTGAATGAGAACAACAGTTCTATCATTGAACTACTAGGAGAATAATAATAATGACTACATAACTTCCTGTTTGTGTGGAGGCATATTTACCATTTTACCTCATGTTTCTGCCTGAGAAGTTGTTAAAGTGCAGCTTAGCCTAAAAACAAGTTTGATGTGTCAGTTGTTATAATTATTGTTGTTGTTGTTGTTGTTGTTATTATTAGGCCTATTATTATTATTATTTAATAAAGTAGCCTAATGATTTTAGAAGCACATGCTTTTTTTTCAGTTGTGGTATCGAATAGAGTATCGAGAATCGTGGGAATTTACTAGTATTGGTATCGACTACTGAAATTCTGGTATTGTGACAGCCCTACTTGAGACTTTGCATATAGTGTTTGTTTTTTGGGGTGTGTTCAGGGCACAGACAGAACATTAAAGATTACATGATTACATGATTACAAAGTTACATGCATTACAAATCATTAATTTTCTTGGTCAATTAAAAATAAAATCCATAGGCTTTACTATCATTATTATCATTATTATTATTATTATTATTATTAAGGATATATTGAGGAAGAGCAGCATAATGATGAGGCAGCGCTGGATGCTGAGGAGATGGCGGTCAGCAGTAGGGATGAAGAGGGATTTCATTCTAATAATGACTTTGATACCACCAATGATGACTCTGAGAATGATGCCCAATATGAGCTGCAGGATGAGGTAAGTCTTTGTTGTTGTTTTTTTTTTGTTATTGTTTTTTTTTTTTTTTAAACTTTGTTGCTGGGTCGAAAACAAACAATTGAATAACTTTTGTTCTCATATTTTTGCACAGGAAATGGCAAGTGAGGATGAGGCAACTGTTGGACTAGGCAAGCCACTATTGGACTACACCCAAGCATATCCCTCAGATCCATTTCTTTTTAAAAATGAAACTCTCAGCACAGCAAAAGTCAGAGCACTTGTCCAACATGGTCCATGTCAGCCTGGGTTAAAAGATAACTTTTCAGATTTTGTCAAAAATTCACGTGACGACAAGTTTAAAACACAATGGTACAAAAACACAAGTGGCAAAGTCAGTGTAGATAGACACTGGCTGGTCTATTCTCCTCTTTCTGGCAAGATGTTTTGTTTTTGTTGTTGGCTTTTTGCTGAAAAGGGTGAACAAACCATTTGGTCTGACCCCAACAAGGGCTTTGATGCTTTCCACAAAGGAATGGATAGGATAAAGCACCATGAAGCGTTAGAAGCACACCGAAAGGCGAAAAAGACTTTATTCCTAACTAAATATCGCATCACTGAGGATAAAACTGTCATCGCAGGACTCGTGCGGGCAGAAAGACAGGCCATTGAGAAAAATAGGAGAGTACTTAAAAGGCTGGTGGATGTTACTCTGTTTTTAGCTAAGCAAGGCCTTCCCCTCAGGGGACATAGAGAGTATGCTGGCCTAGGAGCACCAACTATTAACGAGGGCAACTTTCTCGAACTATTAAAACTATTGGCAAAATATGACACTATCATCGATAACCACATCAGCGAAGTCAACAGGGGCTTTAAATACATTAGTCCAGAATCTCAAAATGAGCTCATCACATGCCTTGGCAATGAGACACTGCAAATGATTGTTAAAGAAATTAAGGATGCTGTTTTTTACTCTGTCATTGTTGATTCAACAATTGACATTTCTAGAGTGGATCAGTTTTCTTTGTCCATAAGATATGTCAATAAGAGTGGTAAAAGTGTTGAGAGATTCATAAAGTTTGATGAGCTGTCCAGCAGCAATGCTGAATCATTTCATGACTCACTGATGAAAGCTCTCCAAGAACTTGGACTTAACGTTACCAATATGCGAGGACAGGCTTATGATGGTGCCAAAACTATGTCTGGTCACATATCAGGCCTTCAAAAGAGAGTGAAAGACTCGTGTAGCTCTAAGGCTCTGTATGTGCACTGTTGTGCCCATAATCTAAACCTCATTCTTCTTGATTCTGCGACATCATGCACAGCAGGGAAACTCTTCTTTGGTACCCTTGAACAGTTGTATTGCTTTTTAACACTGAGTTTGCCTTGTTACAGAATACTAACAGAGCAACAGGACAAATTGATACAGGACACAGCTTTAACATTGAAACGTCTCAGTGATACAAGGTGGGCATCGCAAAAGCGAGCCACCGAAGCCGTAATAAAGAGTATGCCAGCAATCATAGCAGCACTTGAAATAATTATTGATGATGCACGCTCAGAACCAAAAGCTGTAGCAGATGCAACAGGTCTGCTAGCCACACTTAACACATTTGAGTTCATGTTCATGCTTAATTTCTGGAACATTGTTTTAGGAAAAACATATACTCTATCAAACTACCTTCAGAAAGAATCAATCGATTTAAACTCTGCAATTGAGCAAATTGACAGCTGTGCTATTGCTTTGAAAGATTTAAGATCTGAAGAGGGCTTTAATGATATTGAGGCATCTGCAAAAGAACAAGCAAAAGAATGTGACACATCCACCGAGTTCCAGGAGGTTAGAGTTCGAACGAGAAAATGTTTTGCAGACGAACTGGCCACAGATGAGCCTATACCTGACAGTAGAAGACGTTTTAAGGTGGAGACATTTTATTACATTTTAGATGTATTTGACCAACAGTTTGTGACACGTTTTGCAGACCTTCGCAACACAGCTGCTAAATTTCAAGTCCTTAGTGAAAAGCACTTTTTTGACCCAAATTCAGTTGAGAGGATAAATGAATTGGGACAGTTTTATTCAGAGGATCTGAATGATGCAGAAAGTCTTGTTGATGAATATTGTGCTTTCATGGACGTTTTCAAAGGCATGGTCCCCGATGGAGCAGGGCTTTTCACTGCAGCGATTCTGCCCTTTATCATTGCAAATGACCTGCACCGGGCCTATCCGAACCTTGAAAAATTATATAGGATCTATCTGACTGTTTCAATAAGCAGTGCACAGGCAGAGCGCACTTTCAGTCGCCTTAAACTAATTAAATCATACCTGCGCTCAACAATGAGTGAGTCTCGTCTCTCAAACCTGGCATTACTTTTCATTGAGAGAGACCTTACTGAGAGGGCTAACTTTAACGATGTTGTTGAGACATTTGCTAGGATGAAGAAAAGAAGAACAAAGTTCTAGGCTAAGTCAAATAGTGGCAGAAATGCAAAGTTCTGAACTCATTTATTTTGTATTTTTTCAATAGCCCTTTTTGCTGTCATGCAGCTGCACTTTTATGTTAACCAATGTTTACTGAAGTTATTCTTAGATTTCTATGCCTGGTGGTGCAATGGCACCTTGAGTTGTTTATTGGAGCCAAGTTTTATTTTGTGTATTGTATTGGGAAAGTGTTGATATGCCCGTCACGGGAGTGTAATGGCACCATAAGTTATTTTATTGTAATTTTATTTTGTGTATTTATTTGTATCGGGACTGTGTTGGGAAAATGTTATTTATGTGTTGTTATTTATGTTATGGTGGTCATGTATGTCATTTATTTATTTATTAATTTAATTTGCCTGTTTGTATAGGGTCTGGGGAAAGGGTGGGAATGGATGGCAATAAAACAAGGCAGCTATTGCAATTCTAATCACTGTCATGGTCTATTCCTGACTTACTTACTCCTTACTTTTTTGGCTTTTTTCTGTCCTCTATTCGAGTGTGCAATGTCGGGCCCCTTTGACCTCAAAACCCATGTGGAATACAGCCCAGTTACGCCACTGGTCTTCACTGTTACCATTTCTGCCTGGACCAGAGATTTAGTAATGGCATTTGACCTTCTTCTTCCAGTACATGGTCATCCTTTAGTCCCTTTGCAAACCATTCAGATTACACAGTGTTTGACTTCCTTGTTCTATGTAGACAGTTGGAGTCAAAGCACATCACTAGTGACACAATGGTTGTCAACAGCTTGTCAGCTTATTGGAGGGTGAGGAGCATCTCAGCAATCTCTGTGTTCTGACTTGTCATGGGGTGGAGTTGGCAGTGGTTTTCATCATAGTAACAATGATTGGAAGGAAGCTAAGGAATGGTGCTGAGTAAGGAGTGGGAGCTTGGTTGGTCCTCACAGTCAGAATGCTGACATTCAGCCAGGCCCTGGCCCAAAGTTATTCTGTGGGTCTGGGCGTACTTGATCTGGATGTTGTAGCCTTGCAGCACCATCATCCAGGCAGTGATGCAGCTGTTGCTGGATACTTGTCCTTCTATCAGCCACTAGCTATTAAGGAAGGTGATAAGTTGGTGTCAAGTCTCAATGATGACATTTTGCCCCTCATTGTAGCTGCACAAATGTCCCACAACCCAGTGGGAAGGCCATAGAACTGCCCTTAGGACCCCCCCCCCACATGAAACCTTATCCTTACAAAAGAGTTCCATGAGGGATCTGGCTATCTCCATGTAGAAATTTTCTGAATTCATCATATTGATTATCACCAGACAATATCCTACACCACTATACCACTTGGTCGGGTTGAGGATAAATTCTTGTTTTGGGTTAAAAAAGAAAAAAAAAGGACTTTGTTACTTATGTCACGTGACATAAGCATATCAAGTTGCAACAAAAAAAAAAAAGAAGAAATCACATGACAATCACGTGACAAAACGTCAGTATTGGATGACTCAGGAATGAGAACTGGCTGGATCTTGCACAACTTCTAATTTAAGTATAACATCCTATAACAATGTCTTAATGTAGTATATTTTGTGTTTCATATGGTATTATATATGCTTTCTAATTACAGTTTATTTTAGGTGTATGTTGTCTAATTAGTGTGTAATTGTTTGTTTACTGTCTAATAAAGAAGATATTATTTCTAGTTTCTGTCTACTTTGTTTATAAATTCTGGTTGGTCATGTCTTTGCGTTTTGTAAAATAAAGTGTGGCCCCAAAGTACCAAAACAAAGTCCTTGTTTGTGAAAACCTGTGGTCATTAGCCAGATTTCCATTGTGATGAACTTTGATATCGTAGAGTATAAAGTGTTATTGTGGGGTCAAACTTTGACTTCAGGCCTCCAGAGCTTCATGAAGTTCTCTACACATTAGTGTCTGTTTTGATGGAAAGTTTAATGAGATCCTTGGAGGGTGAAGCAATCTTATAAAAACTTTCGTCTGATTCACACAGTTCACTTTGTGAACTTTGAAGATGAACACACACACACCATGTCCAGGTCAAGGTCAGGTATCAGTGCATGAATGAGACGCTCCAGTGCAGGTTGAATGTTAATGTTATCATGAAAATGAGAGTTCATTTTAAATGTTCAGTCATCTATGCTGCTTTTGTAATATACCTGTTTTACTAAACTTTTATTTTAGGTAATAGTAATGGATGATGACCTTAATTCAACATATATAACACTTGGTGGGCATGTGGATGTGCACAAATACAGATATCTTTATTTTTTTTTTCACATTTTCAGTATATATTCTAATAATCTGCTGTAATGTTACCATTGTTTGTCTTATTTGGATTCACAAAAACCTCCATGAGCCTATGTACATTTTCATTGCAGCTTTACTACTGAACTCTGTTGTTTACAGCACTGCTATCTACCCAAAGTTGTTGATGGACTTTTTATCCGAACAACAAATCATATCATATCCAGCCTGCCTCTTTCAGTTTTTTTTATTGTATGCTTTAGGTGGTTCAGAGTTCTCATTGTTATCAGCCATGGCCTATGACAGGTATGTGTCTATATGTAAACCTCTGCAATATCCAACTATCATGAGAAAAACCACAGTGAGTATTTTTCTGCTTCTGGCTTGGCTTGTGCCTGCTTGTCAGATTGCAGTCCCAGTGATACTGAGTGCTCACATGAAACTCTGTCATTTAACTTTAGAAGGAATATTTTGTACCAATTCGATTTATGATCTCCACTGTGTGAGTTCAAGAGTTCTGTCTCTATTTGGCATTGTTGGTCTGCTAAGCATTGCAGTTTTACCTTTTGTCTTCATACTCTTTACATACACCAGGATACTTTTAATATCCTATAAAAGTAGTCGAGAAGTCAAGACAAAAGCTGCACAGACCTGTTTACCCCACCTGTTGGTTTTAATCAGCTTTTCCTGTTTATCTGCATATGATATCATTATCGCTCGACTTGGATCAGATTTTCCAAAAACTGCCCGTTTAATAATGACTTTGCAAAACATTCTGTATCATCCTCTCTTCAATCCAATTATATATGGACTGAAAATGAAAGAAATCTCCAAACACCTGAAGAAGTTGTTCTGTCACTATCAAGCCAAAGTGATCTAATGCAGTGTTTCCCAAACTTTTTTTTCCCCTGGGAACCCACTTTTTAAAAATGACAAACCATCACAACAGACTTTATCAATAAATGTTGGGACGAGTTAATTTGTGCATAAATTAACATTTCTGACCAGTTTTACTGACATTTCTGCACAACCTTATATTATCTTGATGCATGCATATACACATGTTCAATACTGAATAAATGAGAAATAAATGCATTCAGTTAACAGGTCACCTCATTGTTTTTATTTCCTCTCAAAAAAAATCCTGTAGAAAAGACCAGAACAATCTTACCACTAACTAAACTAAACCATAAAATGTTTTGCAGACCTATAATCTTTAGTTGAGATAATTTACTTTTCCTCTTTAGATAAACTTGAAACTTTGGGGTTTGGAAACTCAAAAAAAAAAAAAAGTAGTTCAGAAATTGTTCACAGTGAACTTAAATGGTTTTAAATAAAAATTTTAAATTACTAAGCATTATTCATTTCACTTCAATGTATTTACTCAATTTTTGAAATGCAATTCTGGGGGTTTTCTAATATTAAAATATTCAATTTTAAGGAAAAGGAAATTATCTCAACAAAACATTCTGTGGGTAAAACTGTCAGAGCTTAAGCGTATGAGTTGGGCTCAAAATGATAAAAATTTCAGTCAGACGACTCACGTTTAGAATGTTTATTCAGCAGCAGAACATGATTTGAGTTTGGCGTCTAGGCTCCGACTTCATCAACCCCCGCAGCTTAAGTTACACAGAGATAAGGGGAGTGATGAGCAAATTCTTGAACCCCCCAAAACAGCATGACTTGGAGCCTGACGCTATACTTCGTGAAACTGCTATGTGTGAGCCCGGGGACCAGCCACCTAGAGGCGATTCCCAACGATCAGCCCTGACAGAAGGGAATATACTACCTAGTGAGACCACTATGTTTTGCTATTCCCCTCAGCTAGCAACCATGAGGGGAATGTTCTGCTTAGTGAAAACAGCCCTGCCGACGAAGAACAGAACGCAAAGATGAATGAATACAACATACCCAGCAACCACCTGATATGCAACAATAGAATTAGATATTGAGCAAATACAATTGTTTGATGTTAGGGGGTGCAGGAACTCATAGCTGATGCAGTCAAAGTCATTTTGGAGTCTGCTGTAGCAGGTGAGCAGAGGATGACCAGCAGCCCAGGGACTTCAGGGTTGATGAAGGCAGGTGGAGCGCCGAGCTATAGCCGTGCCAATTCTTAGGGAATGAAGGGGGGTAGCACTTAGGGTAGGCTGCAGCTCAGGTGGGATCACACAGCTTGATGAGACCCATCAGCTGGGATTGATGGAGGAATTTCATCATGGAAGAGAAAGGACAGAAAGTGGTATTAGTCTTTCCAAAGATAATAGAGTGCCTTGACAAAATCTATCATACCTTAAGTGCTTTAACTTTAGAAGAGCACTTGTATTCACTTTCCTCAACAGAGTAGGTGAGATCATGGTGAGGGTTGAAGGAAAGAGACTGTAAAGTCACCAAACCTGGGAAACCCCTAGAAAGCCATCAACAGAACTGCTTCCAGCATGCTCGCAGTACAGTGAGAAACAACCTTAACTTGAGCTGGACACCAACTTATGCACCAGTGGAATAGTGAGAAGCAGTCTTATCGTTGCCTGAATAGAGCGCCTTAAGGACGTTGAGGAGCAGTTGAAAGAAGGGATCGGCATCGAATATAAGCTTAATTCCTGCTAGCTTGGCTTGGTACTTGCAATTAAAGTAGTAGTAGAACTCAAGCTGAATCAAAGGCTATACTGTGCTTTTGGCTAAACCCAATATCATGCATTTGGATGCAGCGTACAACAAATCGTACAGCAGCTTGAATGTGCTTAATTGAGAGTCACCTGATTGAATAAATGGCAGGCTAAAGAACACATAGTTAATATTCCTGAAATTTAAAGCATGAGAGCATCAGCTACACAATTTCATGACCAGGGATGGAAGAGGCTTGTTGTTCAAGACATGACCAAGTCAACAGTCACATGAGGTATTTATTATTGGCTTTTAGACTGAATTCAGTTTGCCAGATATCCGCCACTCATTATTGAAGAAGCCCCCAAACCAACAGAAGCAGCTGCATGAGGAAATCTGAAGGCTCAGATTAAAGGGAATGGATGTTCTTGGTGGCTAATCTCCCTGTTGATTAAATGCAAATCAAATTTAGACTAGTCTAACAGTGAGAAAACACCCAGAAAGCAGTTAAAATTGAACGCAGTTATTAATCGATTATGTTTAACTCTGTCCAAACTCCTGTGTGTTAAGACCTTGAAGCTGTTTGCCACAGTCTACAATTTTTTTTTTAATGTTGGTGAAATGTGGCACTACACCCTGCAATACAAAGATTGTACATTAGCCTACAAACAGGACAACAACTCACTTACTGCATCACTTTTCGGACTGACACGGATAACTGTGACTGCAGGCAAATGACATTGTTACTCAGAGCCAATATCAGCCACCAGGCTGTTCCACAGTGTGGCTAACGACAGCAGTGCTAGCAGCAGCCACTCTGCTTGCTGGTTAATGTCCGTATCTGTGTTGAATATAGTCGTATGAAGCTCCAGTCGAGTGTTTATACCAGTTATTCTGTCACAGCCTGTAATTCGGCGTTATTCTATTTCCTATGTCAGAACACTGACAAAACCATGCTGTTACGAGCTGTCAACTGCCTGACTTGCTGAGAAAACATCTGGGGTAATATGGGCAACACACTGGTGAGAAGGGCTGCCGTCTGACAGGACTACAGCCCCAACTAATAGCAGGTGGCTGCAAAACCTTCTAGGCAGCAGATAACTGCAATGTGCATGAATGAAAACTAATAAATAGTTTAGCCGACTAGTATTTCTGGTGCCACTTAGCAAGGGTGGTGACATTTATGTGTATTGTCGACTAATTGCGCACATCCCTAATGAAAGACAGAAATACTGTTACATACATGCCATGCTAGGCCAGACCAGCAGACAACGACAGTCTTCGTCTACGACCAGTGTCTTAGATTTACAGAAGTAGCCAATACTCGCGAGCGTGAAAGAATGGCTGCATCAGAAGGAATTTGGAGCTTCAGATGCAAGACAGCTTGTCCTATGCTAGAGATGCCTGCATAGCAAACTAATGAGAGTTATACCAAGAAAAGTCAGGCATGAGGAAGGGCCTGCACATGCCTGATCTGAAAGACGTACGCCTTACTCCTAAAAGCTCTAACTGGACATGTTGTGAATTGGCGGGAAAGAGGGAAATACAACCACTAAAAATTCATCCTAAAGATGAAAGACGGATAAAGGGACATTTGCAGGTGTAGTACTGAATCCAATGTAGTGCCTCTGACAAGGTGACAGAGATGTGAGGGCTAATGTTGCAACCAAATATTGATTTGACAGATCATTGAATGTCATAACGCCGGCAGAGTGAGGCCGGAAATTAGTTCTGAACAATTCATTGGAATTTGACGAAATCACAATAAGGCAGTTCCTAGTTGCATGAGATGTAATTGTGTTGAATATGAAATGTGTGAAAAACTATTTAAATATCATGCTGGACACGTCCTGCCTACACAGCATATTTTACAGACTAAGAAAATGTTTGTTTGATACAACTCCTAGCACAAATAACTCCATAAAGAATAGGTTCTAGATGAATATGAGGAGGATGTAAAATCTGCATCTTTATATATCTAACATTATAGTGCAGATGCAACATCAAAATAGTCAAATTTTGTGTCAAAATAAATGCAATTAAATATTACAAAATGTTCAGCCGTATCTGAAGTAATAGACAAATAGGTGTCTAACTCCACCCTATGCTACAGGGAGCCTTGGCATATGGTGTCTCTGAAGTCATAAAAGGCAACATTGAACTCTGCCCAAGTTACCAAAGAACTATGGAACAATCGGTGCAATCTTCAGATCTTTGTTGCAGATTAGGACCTGCATAACAGGAAGCTGACTTGATTATTTACTCATTTATTTTCTCCTGTAAAATATTGATGTAATATCAATCGACCCGCACGCCGAAGAATGAGAGCGTAGCAACGACAGAAGATAAGATGACAATCGCATGAGCAACAAGAGCTGATTTACCAATACGCTGGAATTATGAGTGAGCAGGCAGCAACACTAGTGCAGGGCAACAATACATTGGCAGGCAGGGGGAGAAATAGGAGGTTCAGCAGTTTAAATAGACCGCAAGATTGGAAGTGTGCGTTTGGTTTGTAGTATTGAGAATGAGGTATGTCACGTGAGGTTGGAGGAGCAGCTCGAGTTGACTGCCTGAACTCACAGGCGTCACCACATTTATTTAGTAAATTGCCTTGAAATTTTGAGTTTTCTCAACATTTTACAGCGTCCGACATTTTAGTCTATTTCATAAACGAGACAAAATTAACATGCTCTTTTTTCCTCTCTCATCAGTAAAACAATAAACATACTTTAACCACTTTATAAAAAGGTGTATTGCAGATATACTACTACTATATAACTTTGCCGAATTTCCTCCATATTTGTTTGGTGGCACAACTAAAATCTCCTGTGACCCATCTGTGGGCCACGACCCAGTCTTTGGGGATGACTGATCTAATGTATTAAAAGTGACGTTAATAGCGATGTGAACGATGCTTGTGTAAAAGTCTTTATTTTGTAATGAATTAAAAATAGACAGTGACCACTGAATGAGACCAGCCATCCATCTACAGTCACCTCAGGCCCTGGATTGTAGTTCAGTGGCAAAAGATCCTCCCTGTTCCCCAAACATGTCAAATTTTATTTATATAGCCCATAGACTGTATATAGAAGTGGACGGAGCTTCCGGCTCTGAAAAATGAAGCCAATGCGGAAGTGCAGTAACGCTGTATTCTCACCGAAATCCAGCAGGGGGCGCGCGAGCTGGTTGCAAAAAGAAGCCCGGTTCCATTGACACCCGTTCTAAAATGCCGAACTTAAAGCTGAAATAAACATATTTATAGCCCGTGTCAAAAAACGATTTTGGTCTCTATCGCTAATATCCCCCACCATGTTCACTGAACCAGACTTGAATTTTCATTTAAGTCATTCGTTGATTTTATATTAAGGCTTAAAGTTCTGTAAAATTAGGGGCGTGGTTTCGTGATTGACAGGTGTAGTGCCCTATGGTAGTGCCACTCACTCGCTCCCTTAGACTATACCGTCTATGCTCGCCCCCCACCACCCCACCCGGTTCCCCCGCTTGTTAATTTTGGATCTCGGTTGTCCATTTCACGGAGCCAAGTTGACGTGCAGTGATGGCCTCGCCCGACCTCGCCTATGCCTCGCCCACACAGTCTATGGTCCCGCGTATGGTCCCGCCCTGCTCCACCATCTCAACCAATCATATTCACATCCGGTTTCAAAACTGTCAAAATGGCGCTGGCCAAATCTGAAACTCGAGGCTTCAAAACGGGTGTTCAGAAACCAATGGGTGACGTCACGAAGGCTCCGTCCACTTCTATATACAGTCTATGATATAGCCACATATCACTAATCACAATTTCCCTTATTTTTGTAATAATAATAATTTAGACCTTTAACAGGTTTGAAGTTTTTCTTGTAAGGATTTACTTCTAAATGTATATTCAGTTTAAACCATATGTCTCTATCACCATCACTAATATTTTGTAGTTATTAAAAAGGATGTTTTCATCAATGTCAGCTGCAGCCATCAATCCAGCCAACTGAGGTGGTCACTTTGAACGGCCTCCCCCAAGGTTTCTCCCACTTGGGGTTTTTAAATTCAAAAGTGAACATATTGTGCTCATTTTCAGCTCTATATTTTCATTTGGGGATTCCACTAGAGGAAGCTTTCCATGATTCAAAGACATCCTTATTTATTTTCTAGTGGCCCTTTATGCAGCCCCTCTGTTCACCCTCTGTCTGAAAGGAGACATTTTAGCTCCTGTCTCTTGAAGGCCTTCCTCCCTAAAAGCCAACTTCTTGGAAGTTTGCTGAGAGGCTGCACCGTCTGCTGGTGACATAGCAGAGTGTTTCTGGGGACTAATTACTGCACACAAGCACATAACTTTCTAAATTAATTCACTGATTTTGGTGAAACTGGATCATAAATGTTTTCTATTTTGTCCTCTGATGTCTTCCAGCTTGTCTGCCTCAACTTTAGGTGAATTATGGAGTTTCCTGATGGACAAAGCTTTACTTATTGTTATTGTTAGCAGACACACCCAGTTCAGACAGTGTGCACGTGAACGCAGCTCCAAGCTAAAGACCTACAGTGAAGATTCAGACTAAAAACATGGTGTAAATGACTTTTTTTTCTGCCAACTTGGCATGTTGGGGCTTTAGGAGACTTGGATTACACCAGATGAGCAGTATGGAGGCATTTTATGCTTTTATTCTTCAACAGTTTTCCTGTAAAACTCCAGCAGTGTTTTGTGGACTAACCAAATAACCCCAACCTTTAATCAGAACATGAGTGAGTAGATAATGACTGAATTTCCATTTTTGGGTAACTAACAAATAAGAATGTACAGAGGGGCACTGACTGCTGAGGCCAAAGTTTGTAATCCACACTGCATGCAAAGGAAAACCAAAAAATCAGCAACAATAAGAAATAAGAGTACATGTCTTGGGATGAAGATATAAGTGTTGGAGATGAGTCTGCCTACAGGTGGAAGACTGGCCATCTGGAGGTCTGGTGTGGACAGAACAACATGGAGCTGAATGCTCTAAAGACAGGTTTCACCCTGTCACTGCCCAGCCAACACTGTGGAGTCCCTCCACTTCCTGGACACCATCATCACCCAGGATCTCAAGTGGAAGCCAAACATCTGCTCCCTCTCCAACAAGGCAGAGCAGAGGATGTACTTCCTGTGGCAGCTGAAGAAGTTTGATTTCCCAAAGTCAAGATGGTGAACTTCTAGAGTTCATGATGGTTCATGAGGTGCCAACCTAAGTATCCAGCCTTGCCCACTGAAAACTACTGAGGAAGAGACACCAGTACTGCCCTAACAAAAAGGGAGGCAGCTCCCGGGTCAAGTAAAAGGTTATGGTTGCATCTGTGTAGTGTGGCTAACCTTAGCTGTGTGTGTCCCCCATCCTCGGGATGAAACACCCCGTCTGAGAGGCCCAGGGGCTACAGCACAAGCAGCCTCGCTCTGTGCCAGGGTCAGGGTGCTCTCTGCATCTGGATCTAAATAACATCATATTCTTCTTCTGCTGCTGAATTCTAACAGCTCTCTTCTTCTTCGAGTGGCAGATATTGTCTGATGATCCATCACAGCGTCCCCTACCGCCTGGCAGTGAAAACAGCAATGGACAGAAAATCTCGTCATTGGCGAGGAAGCGTTGTGTCTTAAATGATGGAATATCTCATCATTGGCAAAGAAAGAGTTAATAAAGAAAACAAATTATTTGTCTGTGTTTAATTTGTTCCAAGATATGGTTTGTTATGTCTTCGTTGTGTGCTGTAAAATAAAGTGTGACCACTTTTTCTCACTGTTATTCACCAAAGTACCAAGACAAAGTCCTCATTTGTGAAAACCTGTAGTCATTAGCCAGATTTCCATAGTGATGAACTTTGATATCGTAGAGTATAAAGTTTTATTGTGGGGTCAAACTTTGACTTCAGGCCTCCAGAGCTTCATGAAGTTCTCTACACATTAGTGTCTGTTTTGATGGAAAGTTTAATGAGATCCTTGGAGGGTGAAGCAATCTTATAAAAAACTTTCGTCTGATTCACACAGTTCACTTTGTGAACTTTGAAGATGAACACACACACACCATGTCCAGGTCAAGGTCAGGTATCAGTGCATGAATGAGACGCTCCAGTGCAGGTTGAATGTTAATGTTATCATGAAAATGAGAGTTCATTTTAAATGTTCAGTCATCTATGCTGCTTTTGTAATATACCTGTTTTACTAAACTTTTATTTTAGGTAATGGTAATGGATGATGACCTTAATTCAACATATATAACACTTGGTGGGCATGTGGACGTGCACAAATACAGATATCTTTATTTTTTGATCATGTTTACAGTATATATTCTAATAATCTGCTGTAATTTCACCATTGTTTGTCTTATTTGGATTCACAAAAACCTTCATGAGCCTATGTACATTTTCATTGCAGCTTTGTTGATCAATTCTGTTCTTTACAGCACTAATATCTACCCAAAGCTTTTGATTGACTTTTTATCAGAAAAACAGATTATATCTTATCCAGCCTGTCTCTTTCAGTTTTTTCTATTTTACTCTTTAGGTGGTTCAGAGTTCTCATTGTTATCAGCCATGGCCTATGACAGGTATGTGTCTATATGTAAACCTCTGCAATATCCAACTATCATGAGAAAAACCACAGTGAGTATTTTCCTGCTTCTGGCTTGGCTTGTGCCTGCTTGTCAGATTGCAGTCCAAGTGATACTGAGTGCTCACATGAAACTCTGTCATTTAACTTTAGAAGGAATATTTTGTAATAATTCAATTTACAATCTCCAATGTGTGAATTCAAGAACAATAACCATATTTGGCATTGTTGCTCTGATAAACATTGCGATTTTGCCTTTTGTCTTCATACTCTTTACATACACCAGGATACTTTTAATATCCTATAAAAGTAGTCGAGAAGTCAGGACAAAAGCTGCACAGACCTGTTTACCCCACCTGTTGGTTTTAATTAGCTTTTCCTGTTTATGTGCATATGATATCATTATCGTTCGACTTAGATCTGATTTTCCAAAAACTGCCCGTTTAATAATGACTTTACAAGCAGTTCTGTATCATCCTCTCTTCAATCCAATTATATATGGACTGAAAATGAAAGAAATCTCCAAACACCTGAAGAAGTTGTTCTATCACTGTCAAGCCAAAGTGATCTAATGCAGTGTTTCCCAAACTTTTTTTTTTCCCTGGGGACCCACTTGAAACTTGAAACTTTGGGGTTTGGAAACTCGAAAAAAAAGAAAAAAAAAAAAAA
>JAWZSL010000013.1:31103891-31341391 GCA_034769285.1 Lutjanus argentimaculatus | reverse complement strand
AATTCTTGTTATTATTATTGAATTCTTGAATTCCCTCATCTCATCTCTCCTCTCTCTCCCCTCATCTCTCGCTCTCTGCTTAAAGTGTGTGCGGAAGTATGGTGTTGTCTTGAGTTTTGCCATGTTTACAACAAGTAGTTCCTGTACTCAAAAGACCAAGATTCCTTGCGAATAGAACATGCACAGAACACAAATTAATGTTCCTACCGATGGGGATATCCCGATAGGCGTATACATGACCAAATATTCGGGTTAGAAAAGGAGTAACCCAGGGGTCATTTTCAAGTTTTTAAAAACCAGAATATGAGCATATTCCGGTTTTTCAAAAGGGTTACTGGTGTTTACATGGCCGTGCGCAACCGGGTTATTGCTAATATTTCGGTTATGAAAGGGTTATTGACTGCATGTAAAAGTAGTCACAGACACCCAGAGACAGAGCCTCCTGCTAGGATGACAGATTTGGGTGAAACTGGATCATATTTCACAGACAAAACATTTTGTGACCTTCTGTGTGATGTCCTCCAGTTTCTCTGCCTGAACTTTCAGTGACTTGTGTTGCAGATTTTCTGATCATCAGACAGATTGACATGATGTTAGTGGCTGGTGGCTGGTGAGCTCAGAGATACAACTGACTATGCAGGACTACAGCCAGGGTTCGAATTACACAATGGCTTTCGGGCGAGCCCTATTGCAATCCCCCCCACCACCACCACCACCACACACACACACACACACACACACACACACACTCCATGCGGGTGTTTCTTTTTTTTTTTTTATTACCTTGTTTCAGGTGTAGCTACAGCTCCATCAGCATCCTCACGTCCATGACCCTTTTTTTTATTCCATTTAACTCTCCTCAAACACGTAAAGCGGGTGCAGAAAAAAATCCTCTGGTCCTGATTTCACGCTCCAAAATGTAAACAAGTTCGGAGTGGAGGCGTTAAGGCAAATTGACGCGCATCAAGATGCTCTCAGTGCGCGTTCTGCCGAGTCAGACGCCATCAGTGCGTTTTGGCCTCAATATTAACGTCATAATCTGATCTTTGTGATGTAAACTAATGTGGAGAGATCTTAAATCAAAATTAACTCACATTTGATTTTGCATGGGACAACTTTATGAAATGTCATAGACACAGAGAAACAGCTGTTCTGCTGTGTGCATCTCTCTCTCACACACTCTTCTCCTTACTGACTGTCCTTTCGGCTCACTGTCGTTTCCCTTCTGTCTGTGGATTGTTAGAATCAGGAGAAAGTGGAATTCAGACCAAAAGTTCAATTTGCAACAACAAAAAGCAAACAGGAACCGAAGTAACATGTTAAGTCTATCAGTCACCTCTGCTCCGTGTCAGAACCACGGACAGCGCAGCGGTCACGGTGGCGCACACAACAGCGCACACAGCATCGTGTTAATTAGTGACAATACATAAAATGTGTGAATAAACACAAAACTTTGCCATATTTTCACTGTTATTATTTATTTCAGGACCATCATATATTAGAGCTCCCCCCAAATGTCCCAAATGAGGCTTTTGGGGGAGCCCATGTCCTTTTCAGGTGAGCCCAGCTCCCCCTAGCTCCCCCGTAATTCGAACTATGACTACAGCACACATGGAAAATAGTGAAGTAGGTACTGAATGTGATTAATTTATCAAACCACACATGAGATTAGAATTAGGTTGGAAAAACTGATGAAAGCAGCCTGAGCAGAGTGTTTCTGGGGACTAATTACTGCACACAAGCACATAACTTTCTAAATTAATTCACTGATTTTGGTGAAACTGGATCATAAATGTTTTCTATTTTTTCCTCTGATGTCTTCCAGCTTGTCTGCCTCAACTTTAGGTGAATTACGGAGTTCCCTGATGGACAAAGCTTTACTTATTGTTAGCAGTTAGCTACTTTACCTGCTAACTGTTAGTTAGCTACATGAAGCTGACTCAAACACTGGGGCAGTGCATAGCTAACTAGTAGTAGCAGTTTGCTACATTAGCAACAAGTAAAGATGCCTGTCCATCAGAAACTCTGTACATCACAGAGAGTCAAGCAGCCGGAGGACATAAGAGAAAAAAAAAAAGTCTCCTAACGTCCCAACATGCTGTTTGCACACCGTCACACCACACACACCCAGTTCAGACAGTGTGCACGTGAACGCAGCTCCAAGCTAAAGATCTACAGTGAAGATTCAGACTAAAGACATGGTGTAAATAACTTTTTTTTTTTTCTGCCAACTTGGCATGTTGGGGCTTTAGGAGACTTGGATTACACCAGACGAGCAGTATGGAGGCATTTTATGCTTTTATTCTTCAACAGTTTTCCTGTGAAACTCCAGCAGTGTTTTGTGGACTAACCAAATAACCCCAACCTTTAATCGGAACATGAGTGAGTAGATAATGACTGAATTTCCATTTTTGGGTAACTAACAAATAAGAATGTACAGAGGGGCACTGACTGCTGAGGCCAAAGTTTGTAATCCACACTGCATGCAAAGGAAAACCAAAAAATCAGCAACAATAAGAAATAAGAGTACATGTCTTGGGATGAAGATATAAGTGTTGGAGATGAGTCTGCCTACAGGTGGAAGACTGGCCATCTGGAGGTCTGGTGTGGACAGAACAACATGGAGCTGAATGCTCTAAAGACAGGTTTCACCCTGTCACTGCCCAGCCAACACTGTGGAGTCCCTCCACTTCCTGGACACCATCATCACCCAGGACCTCAAGTGGAAGCCGAACATCTGCTCCCTCTCCAACAAGGCAGAGCAGAGGATGTACTTCCTGTGGCAGCTGAAGAAGTTTGATTTCCCAAAGTCAAGATGGTGAACTTCTAGAGTTCATGATGGTTCATGAGGTGCCAACCTAAGTATCCAGCCTTGCCCACTGAAAACTACTGAGGAAGAGACACCAGTACTGCCCTAACAAAAAGGGAGGCAGCTCCCGGGTCAAGTAAAAGGTTATGGTTGCATCTGTGTAGTGTGGCTAACCTTAGCTGTGTGTGTCCCCCATCCTCGGGATGAAACACCCCGTCTGAGAGGCCCAGGGGTTACAGCACAAGCAGCCTCGCTCTGTGCCAGGGTCAGGGTGCTCTCTGCATCTGGATCTAAATAACATCATATTCTTCTTCTGCTGCTGAATTCTAACAGCTCTCTTCTTCTTCGAGTGGCAGATATTGTCTGATGATCCATCACAGCGTCCCCTACCGCCTGGCAGTGAAAACAGCAATGGACAGAAAATCTCGTCATTGGCGAGGAAGCGTTGTGTCTTAAATGATGGAATATCTCATCATTGGCAAGGAAAGAGTTAATAAAGAAAACAAATTATTTGTCTGTGTTTAATTTGTTCCAAGATATGGTTTGTTATGTCTTCGTTGTGTGCTGTAAAATAAAGTGTGACCACTTTTTTTCACTGTTATTCACCAAAGTACCAAGACAAAGTCCTTGTTTGTGAAAACCTGTGGTCATTAGCCAGATTTCCATTGTGATGAACTTTGATATCGTAGAGTATAAAGTTTTATTGTGGGGTCAAACTTTGACTTCAGGCCTCCAGAGCTTCATGAAGTTCTCTACACATTAGTGTCTGTTTTGATGGAAAGTTTAATGAGATCCTTGGAGGGTGAAGCAATCTTATAAAAAACTTTCGTCTGATTCACACAGTTCACTTTGTGAACTTTGAAGATGAACACACACACACCATGTCCAGGTCAAGGTCAGGTATCAGTGCATGAATGAGACGCTCCAGTGCAGGTTGAATGTTAATGTTATTATGAAAATGAGAGTTCATTTTAAATGTTCAGTCATCTATGCTGCTTTTGTAATATACCTATTTTACTAAACTTTTATTTTAGGTAATGGTAATGGATGATGACCTTAATTCAACATATATAACACTTGGTGGGCATGTGGACGTGCACAAATACAGATATCTTTATTTTTGTATCATATTTACAGTATATATTCTAATAATCTGCTGTAATTTCACCATTGTTTGTCTTATTTGGATTCACAAAAACCTCCATGAGCCTATGTACATTTTCATTGCAGCTTTGTTGATCAATTCTGTTCTTTTCAGCACTAATATCTACCCAAAGCTTTTGATTGACTTTTTATCAGAAAAACAGATTATATCTTATCCAGCCTGTCTCTTTCAGTTTTTTCTATTTTACTCTTTAGGTGGTTCAGAGTTCTCATTGTTGGCAGCCATGGCCTATGACAGGTATGTGTCTATATGTAAACCTCTGCAATATCCAACTATCATGAGAAAAACCACAGTGAGTATTTTCCTGCTTCTGGCTTGGCTTGTGCCTGCTTGTCAGATTGCTGTTGCAGCAATACTCAGTGCTCACATGAAACTCTGTCATTTAACTTTAGAAGGAATATTTTGTAATAATTCGATTTATGATCTCCACTGTGTGAGTTCAAGAGTTCTGTCTGTATTTGGCATTGTTGGTCTGCTAAGCATTGCAGTTTTACCTTTTGTCTTCATACTCTTTACATACACCAGGATACTTTTAATATCCTATAAAAGTAGTCGAGAAGTCAAGACAAAAGCTGCACAGACGTGTTTACCCCACCTGTTGGTTTTAATCAGCTATTCCTGTTTATGTGCATGTGATATCATTATCGCTCGACTTGGATCGGATTTTCCAAAAACTGCCCGTTTAATAATGACTTTGCAAATCATTCTGTATCATCCTCTCTTTAATCCAATTATATATGGGCTGAAAATGAAAGAAATCTCCAAACACCTGAAGAGGTTGTTCTGTCACTATCAAGCCAAAGTGACCTGATGTATTAAAAGTGATGTTGCAGTAACAGTGATGTGTGTAAAAGTCTTTATTTTTTAACGATAATACAGACCTGTGACAGGTTTGAAGGTATTAATTGTAAGGTTTTAATTCTAAGTGTGTCTTCAGTTTACAGTATATCACTATCACCATCAAAGGATGCTTTTTGTCTTAGTCAGTGATGGGCAATCAGCCAAATGAGGAGGTCACTTTGAATGGCCTCCCCCAAGGTTTCTCCCATTACATTCCATGCATACCTCTTCCTTGCATGACACACTTTTCAGATCATATTTTCAAAGCTTACTGGAATTGTATTGTCTACAGTGGACATGGAGCTCTGAATGGGACCATCCATCCATCTACAGTGACTTGAGGTCAGAGATTGTAGGTCAGTGGCAAGTGATGCACACTTTTGTTCCAGCAATGTCAAGTCAAATTTTATATATTTAGCTCACCAATCACTATTTGAGTCAGGAGATTTTGAGTCTGTACATTGTGCGACACCCGTCTGTCCTGTAGACTCTCAAAATAGTACAGAAAAAAAAAAAACTATTTAACAGGGAAAAAATGTAAGAAACATCAGGGGGGGATCCCTGATGTTTCCAAGGACGGACAGACAATGCAGTGTAATCAATCTTAAGTGCACAGACCAGGGCAGGAAAATCACAATAAATACAGATTTTGATGAGCAAATTTCTGACTCATAAAATTAAATATAATAGTATATGTAAGAAAAAATACCAATCCTGGAGGACATTGAACAACTTAATGTGTCGCCCATGAGACCTGAGCCATTCAACCTCCTCTCCACCATTGAGACCTGGAGGAGGACAAGGCCACAAAATCCCATTAAGCACAACATTTTGGTAACAAAGTTTCTGAACATCTTGTTGTCTTGCTGAAAAGGGGACAAGCAGTTAAAGGTTAACTGGCTTACTCATGGAAAAGGTTGGGCAGAGGAACTGGAAACCTGCTTGTTCAACAGGCAGCAGTCAATTGTCAATTATTACCATTCACCAGTCAGTCAACAGCGACCATTCAACAGTCAGTCAATAGCGACCATTCAACAGTCAGTCAACAGCGACCATTCAACAGTCAGTCAACAGCGACCATTCAACAGTCAGTCAAAGCGACCATTCAACAGTCAGCAACAGCGACCATTCAACAGTCAGTCAACAGCGACCATTCAACAGTCAGTCAACAGCGACCATATCAACAGTCAGTCAACAGCGACCATTCAACAGTAAGTCAACAGCGACCAAACTGGTGAACTGAAGGTCAAGTTGCAATCCCTGATATTCTGCTCCTGCAGCAACTTGTTGGGGATCTTTTTATTATCTTTTCTATATAGAAATGTTGGTGGCACACTTGGATCAAAGGGGATGAGAACTGTGTGCAGCTTCGTGACTCCACATTCCTGAGAGCTCTTTGAGAACATAGACTGGAAATTGCAGAATAATTCCTGTGGCTCATCTGTCTGGTCCTCCGTTGCCTTTGTGAGCTGCTGATCAAACTTGCACTCAAAGCCGGAGTAAGGTTCCTCTGGTGGGCGACAGGTGCCGTGGCCACCTGCGGTCATGTCTGTGGCCTGAGTCACAAGAACTTCCACAGCCATGTCACCTCCAGTGCCCAGGGCTGTGCTGCAGGGCTTGCTTTGTTTTGTAGTGTTCTGTGGTGAGCAATGATGATGATTTTGGTCAGAAAGGTGAAGAGGGTGTTGTCCAGGTCATTGTCTCTGGCTGAAGATGGGGGATCTCTCCAGTGACAGTCACTGTCAGTTCTAAGTCATGGAAAGAGCTGTCGACCAGTATCCCTACTGGTTGCCATGTTGTCACCTAAATCGGGACATGTGTCAGCCCCAGTGCAGTCACTGCAGACCCTCCTCAAGACAAATGGGATATGCACGCTTTCGGTAGAGACTGACCAAGACCGTATCCTGCAGGCCTGGGTCACCTGACTCCTGAGGAGCTTTAGCTCCTAATCTAAGGGGGGTTGGAGTTACTAATTTTACTCCTCAAGTAAGAGGTGACACCCAGTGGTCCAAGTTACTTGTAATGATGGGGAAAGCTGCAATAAGGCTAATGTGGATGCAGACTTTTGGCTTACAAGCTGAAGTGTTAGATGATAATTACTTTAATGTAACTTATCTGATTAGATGGTAGATGAGGGGACTCAGCAGTAGTTGTTTGACAGTGTGTGTGTGTGGGATCTCAAAACTGAACAAAATGGTTTTGAGACAATAAAATTGCTAACCACTGGGCAAATCACATGAAAATTAATCTTCTGAAATAAAAAAAAAAAGAAAATTAATTATTCAGAATCAATAATTCTGGACTGTCAGGCATAATAGAGTCTCACACAGGGCACCAGAACTATTACCAGATAGTAACGCTAATTACCAATATCAAGACAATTATTAATGAATGTTTAATATGTACTGTTTCTAATTGCTGTATAAATGTTGTTTATGGGGTATAATTAGGGTGTGTTTGTTGCTGTTTTACTGTTGCCCACCAGCGTTTTTTTTCAGACACACACAAAAAAGTTTTGTTTGAGCTTCATTCAGCACTTGAATGTTGGTTGGCTGCATCAAAAAATCCACTTTTCAGACAAAAAACTTTTTTTCAGACAAAAAAAACTCCGAAAACATCACTTCATATTACGTGTGTGACATCACTGTCACCAGTGTGGCTAACTTTAGTTGTGTGTGTCCCCCACCCGGGGACGGGACCACACACACAGCTAAAATTAGGCTCTGTCTGACTGGGGGACTGGAGGGTTCTCTGCCTCGGCTGTGGCATGGGTCCCAGGGGATGCAGCGTGAACAGAATTACAGCAGTTCTCTTCTTCTTTGAGTGACAAATTTTTGTCCCCTACCACCTGGCGCTGGAAACAGTTGTGGTGGGGAATTGGTGGGGAAGCCTTGTGTCTTAAATGACAGAATATCTCGTTAATGGCAGGGAAAGAGTTAATAAAGAAAAACATATTATTTCTAGTTTTTCTCTGTGTTTATTGTGTTAAAGATATGGCTTGTTATGTTACTTAGTTATGTTATGTCTTAGTTGTGTACTGTGAACAAAGGAACACTGCACATCTATTAGATGAGACACTGTGGGGTCAAACTTTGACTTCAGGCCTCCAGAGCTTCATGAAGTTCTTTACACATTAGAATCTGTTTTGAAGGAAAGTTTAATGAGATCCTTGGAGGGTGAAGCAATCTTATAAAAAAAAACTTTCCACTGACTCACACAGTTCACTTTATGAATTTTTAAGGTGTGAACACACACCAAGTCCAGGTCAGATACCTTGGCATGAATAAGAGGTTGAAGGTTAGTATTATCATGAAAATGAGAATTCTTTTTAAATTGTCATTCATCTGTGCTGCTGATGTAATCTGTCTGTTTAATAACTAAACACTTATTTTAGAGAACATTAATGGATTATGAACTTAATATAACATATATAACACTTGGTGGACATGTGGAGGTGCACAAATACAGATATCTTTATTTTTTGATCATGTTTACAGTATATATTCTTATAATCTGCTGTAATTTCACCATTGTGTGTCTTATTTGGATTCACAAAAACCTTCATGAGCCTATGTACATTTTCATTGCAGCTTTACTGCTGAACTCTGTTGTTTTCAGCACTGCTCTGTACCCAAAGTTGTTGATTGACTTTTTATCTGAACAACAAATCATATCATATAGCCCTGTCTCTTTCAGTTTTATGTATTTTACACTTTAAGTGGTTCAGAGTTCTTACTGTTATCAGCCATGGCCTATGACAGGTATGTGTCTATATGTAAACCTCTGCAATATCCAACTATCATGAGAAAAAACCACAGTAAGTATTTTCCTGGTTTTAGCTTGGCTTGTGCCTGCTTGTCAGATTGCTGTTGCAGCAATACTCAGTGCTCACATGAAACTCTGTAATTTAACTTTAAAAGGAATATTCTGTAACAATTCAATTTACAATCTCCACTGTGTGAGTTCAAGAATAATAACTATATTTGGCATTGTTGCTCTGTTAAACACTGGGCTTTTGCCTTTTCTCTTCATAGTCTTTACATACACCAGAATACTTATAATATCATATCAGAGTTGCAGAGAAGTCAAGACAAAAGCTGCACAGACGTGTTTACCCCACCTGTTGGTTTTGATCAGCTTTTCCTCTTTGTGTGCATATGATGTCACTATAGTTCGACTTGGATCTGACTTTCCAAAAACTGCACGTTTAATAATGACTTTACAAGCAGTTCTGTATCATCCTCTCTTTAATCCAATTATATATGGACTGAAAATGAAAGAAATCTCCAAACACCTGAAGAGGTTGTTCTGTCATTGTCAAGCCAAAGTGATCTAATGTATTAAAAGTGATGTTGCAGTAAAGTTGATGCTGATGTACAAGTGTGTATTTTGTAATAATAATGCAGAGGTTTGACAGTTTTGAAGGTATTTATTAGGAGGATTTACCTCCAAGAGTATCTTTAATTTAAACAATATATCATAACTAATATGCTGCAGTTATTGAAAATCATGTTTTTGTCAGTGTTGTCAAATGCAGCCGTCAGTGATGGGCAGTCCAGCCAGTTGAACAGGGAGCAGGTCACTGTGAATGTTGAATGCCAAGATTTCTCTTATTTGTGTGACCACTTTCCTATTATGTTCATTTCCAGATCTATATTTTCATTCTGGGACTCCACCAGAGTAGCTTTGCATGATTCACAGTTCAAAGACGTCCTTATTTATTTGATACTGGCCATTTATACAGTCCCTCCATTCACCCTCTGTCTGAAACAGGCTGTTTTAGGTCTTGTCTTTAAGGGCCCCTTCCCTAAAAGCACAGTTTCTTCTGATTGTCCAACTTCTTGGAAGCTGGCTGAGGGGCATGAACCATGCTTGTGAGTTCCATTATGATCCACAGACTGTGGATTGTTGGCTGCAGTCGATTTCTGTACAAAAATAAATTTTTTCACTGCTATGCACACGCTGCTATGAATGCTGCTATGCACACTGTGCTGTGCACGCTGTAGTGTACCTGGAGCGGTTGGTATGTAGTATCTTTATTTATGTGGTCAAAGTCAGCTGTCATTGAAAGTAGAAAAAAAAAAACATTGAAAATATTGCATTCAGAGCAGTTTTGGTCACAGGGGTTATTTTTATATATGTTTACCACATTATTTGACACTGTGACCATATTTAATATGAACATCCATACTGTAACATTATACAGGGTGTCCACAAAGTCTCTTTACAATTTAAAACATTTATTACAAAAGCAATTGATGAGATATGTTAATCAGATTTGTTCTATGTACTCAGTGGTTATCAAAGTTTTTAATCACAATGCCATTTCTTGAGGAGTAGCCATTTTTTTAGGGGTTTATTTAACAGAACCTATTTCATCAACAGCGTACCTGAAATACACAAATGCAGTGTGTATCATGGTTTATCGAAACAAAATCGGATACACAGACTCAGCGAAACTACAGGATTAAGTCTGGAAGACATCCACCGTCACGTCTGTCAATTCGTGCAAAAGATCACAGATGCCATTGCCACCATTGATGAGGCTATGCTACAGTGAACATGGCAAGAAATCGAGTACCGTCTTGATGTGCTTCGTGCAACTAATGGTGCCCATATAGAGGTGTATTAAATGAGGAAAAAAACATCAATATCTACTTTTCATTTTGTAATAATTTCCACGGATTTGTCTCTTCATTTGCTTTTGTAATAAATTTGTTAAATTGTAAAGAGACCAGCTTGTTGGAGGATCAGAATGAGAAATATTTGATTGATCCCCAGGGGGAATTTGTTCACATTACAGGTGCTCCTTACAAGAATAGAAAAAATATATTGCATAGTGCGATTAGAAGAGAAATTCTAAAAAAAGATATAACAAGATGTTTAAAAAATATGTACAGTAAACTATGAAATATACAGTGACACAAAAGGGCAATAATAGACAATAAAAACAGAATATATACAGTAAAAGTAAAGGTATGTGCTTCGTTTTCTGAACAATAATATACTGGTATTATACAGTGGTGCATCTTGGTGGGATAAGCCTCTCACTGAAAGTACTCTTGTGCCTGACCAGCACAGAGTGGAGTGGTGTGTGAGACAATGTCCAAGATAGTCCCTGGCTTGGATAGCATCCTCCTCTCTGACACCAACATCAGAGCGTCAAACTCCAGTCCCACAACATCACTGGCCTTGTGGATCAGTTTGTTGAGTCTGTTGGCGTCTGCCACCCTCAGCCTGCTGCCTCAGCACATAACAGCATAGAGAATGGCACTAGCCACCACAGACTCATAGAAGATCCTGAGCATAGTCCGGCAGATATTAAAGGACCTCAGCTGCCTCAGAAAATAGAGACAGCCCTGGCCCTTCCTGTAGAGAGCGTCAGTGTTCTTTGCCCAGTCCAGTTTATTGTCAGTGTGTACCCCACGGTACTTATAGTCCTCCACAATGTCCACACTGACCCCCTTGATGGAAACTAGTTGTGGACCTGAGAAAGCCAAGGCACCAGTGACCCCTGTTCCTTTGTCTTTGTCACATGGTGTGAGCAGAACCATCTGCAGCTCAGTGTGGCAAAGTTGTTCCCACAGTAGCCCTGTACTCATCCTCATCACCTCTACTGATACAACCAACTATCACAGAGTCATCAGAAAACTTCTGAAGATGGCAGGTCTCTGTGCAATAGTGCAAGTCTGTGGTGTAAAGGACAAAGAGAAAGGGAGAGAGGACAGTCCCCTGTGGGGTCCCGGTGTTGCTGACCACTCCGTCTGACACACGGGGCCCTATCTTACACCCGGCGCAAGGCGCAAGGCGCAAGCTGCTGGCGCAATGGATTTAATATATTCAAGGAGTGTCCAAACCCTCTTTTGCTGTCTCCCCCCGGAGATGCGAGTGATATTTTGTCCTGCCCCGCCCACTGCGCCACCGGCGCAAAGCAGCATACACCTATCAGGTGTGCCCAAGTGCCCTCATTAATTCACCGGCAAGTTTAGGCTGAACATGCAATAAACCAATCAGAAAGCCAGCTCTCATCACGTGTAAGAGGTAGGCGCACCAGCGGCGCAAGCACTGCAAGCATGACGGCGGATTTACAAGGAGGAAATAAAGAGAAAAGATTGACAAAGCGAGGAGACAGATCTCCTGGTTCGAGAAGTGAAAGCGTGAGAGCGCGCAATATATGGAGACACGTCTCCAAAGCAGCTTCATTTGTACATAGTTTATTTTACACCTGCAAAACTATTACAATAAATGAACCACAAATGTCATGCAAATATGTAACTGGTTAGTTTTACACTAAAGCACCTTGAAATTGTGTTGTATTTTATAATTAGACAAAAAATTAGACACGAATATATGATCGTGAATTGTACATTTTGTATGTTACAGATCATAATTGTTTAATCCTTGTTTTTCTGGATCACAACAAACATGCAGACAAACAGCTGTCATGCTGACTCATCTGATAAAGACGATCTGACAGCCGTGATCACCTCCCGTGCGCACTTTACATGTCTGTTTAGATTTATTAGGCTTTATACTCATAAATTACTTTGTTTTTCCTTATTAGTTAGTTTAGCTTTAAAGAAACACACGCGCGCGCATGGCTATTTAACATTAATGAAAGGTGTTCTGTGATTGTGGAGACGTGTGTGCGCCTCAGCCAAACGCGAGACACACGCGCACGCTGTTAACATTAATATTTACACTTTATTGCTGATGGATAATATGTTCAAAGGACACCTTAATAATCGACACTCCTGTGTAAAAAAAGACTGAACGTTAATCAAGGTGTTTTGTGATTGTGGAGCCGTTGCGCAGGTGACTTACACCCAGCGTAAGTGCCGTTTTTGCCATGTCTGCAAGATAGCAAACTCACTTGCGCCGGGTCTGATCCGCCGTGGGCGGGAGGTGTAAACATGAAGGCAAAACGAAGGCGTGGCCCGGCGCGTTTGCTATCTTGTGCTCGGCGCATTGGAGTAATTGCGCATTGCGCTTTAGACCAGCTAAAAGCTGGTCTAAAGCGCCCGGCGTGTTTGGCCGACACACACACACGTCTTCACAATTACAAAACACCTTGATTTTAGAGTGTGGATTAGTAAAGTGTCATTTAAACATATTTTCTATCAGCAATAAAGTGTAAATATTGAAGTTAAAGGCGTGCGTGTGTCTCGCATTTGGCTGAGGCGCACACACGTCTCCACAATCACAGAACACCTTTCATAAGTGTTAAACAGCCATGCGCGAGTGTGTCTTGTAAGATAAACTCACTAATAAGGAAAAAGAAATTATTTATAATTATAAAGCCTGATAAATCTAAACAGACTAGTAAAGTGTGCACGGGATCACAGCTGTCAGATCATCTTTATCAGATGAGTCAGCATGACAGCTGTTTGTGTCTGCCTGTTTGTTGTGATCCAGAAAAACAAGGATTAAACACTTATGATCTGTAACATACAAGATACAATATTTGACCGCACAGTCCTGCCCAACCCGGAGAGAAAAGGGTATGTGTGCTTTAAACGGAGCTGGTTGGATATATCAGTGCGTAATTTTGCGCACTTCAGGTGCAGGTGGGAGGTAATGATTAATTATAAAATACAACACAATTTCAAGGTGCTTCAATGTAAAACATGACCAGTCTGCATGACATTTGCGGTTCATTTATTGTGATGGTTTTTGCAGGTGTTGATGTAAAATAAACTATTTACACATGTAGCTGCTTTGGAGACGTGTCTCCATATATTGCGCGCTCTCGCGCTTCCACTTCTCGAACCAGAAGATCTGTCTCCTCGCTGTGCAAATCTTTTCTCTTTGTTTCCTCCTTATGAATCCGCCATCATGCTTGCGCCGCCGGCGCACCTACCTCTTACAGGCGATGAGAGCTGACTTTCTGATTGGTTTATTGCTTGTTCGGCCTAAACTCGCTGGTGAATTAATGAGGGCACTTGGGCACACCTGATAGGTGTATGCTGCTTTGCGCTGGTGGCGCAGTGGGCGGGGCAGGGCAAAATATCACTCGTACTCCTGGGAGGAGACAGCAAAGGAGGATTTGGACACACCTTGAATAAATTAAATCCATTGCGCTTCAGACCGGCGTAAGATAGGGCTCTAAGGCCCAAGTGGTTTTTACTCCAGTGCGCCGAGCACAAGATAGCAAACGCGCCGGGCCACGCCTTCGTTTTGCCTTCATGTTTAGACCTCCCGCCCACGGCGGATCAGACCCGGCGCAAGTGAGTTTGCTATCTTGCAGACATGGCAAAAACGGCACTTGCGCTGGGTGTAAGATAGCAAAGTCACTTGCGCTGGCGGCGCAAAGGCATTGCGCCGGGTGTAAGATAGGGCCCACAGTGTTGCAAGCGCACATACTGTGGTCTGCCAGTCAGGTAGTCTACAATCCAGGACACCAGGGGGCATCCACCTGCAGTGTTGTCAGCTTGTCACCAAGTAGAGCCGGACAGATGGTGTTGAGCGCACTGGAGAAGTCAAAAAACATGACTCTCACAATGCTCAGTGGCTTGTCCAGGTGGGCGTAGACGTGGTCAAGCAGGTAGATAATGGCATCCTCAACTCCAAGTTGGGGCTGATAGGTGAACTAGAGTGGGTCCAAGAGTGGCTTGACCATGGGTTGGAGCTGCTCCAGGACAAGTCTCTCCAGGGTCTTCATCATGTGGGAGGTCAATGCCATGGGCCTGTAGTCCTTGGCGTCACTGGGATGTGACGTCTTTGGCACAGGAACAAGGCAGGTCATCTTCCACAGCACAGGGACCCTCTGAAGACTCAGGCTCATGTTGAAGACATAATGAAGTACTCCACACAGCTGGAGGGGACAGGCTTTGAGTAGTCTGGGGCTGACACCATCAGGGCCATCAGGGGCTGCAGCCTTGCTTGAGTGGAGTCTCATCAGCTGCACCACGCTGCCCTCAACTCCCTAGTTGTTGGCCATCCTGAAGCCAGTGATGGCTTCAGACCTCTCTCATGTTGTTCTGCTGGAGTTTCCACTCCAGCTTCCTCCTGTACTTCTCTTTAGCCTCCTTGATCTTTACCTGCACTCCCCCCTGTACTGTTCTCACCTTCTCCCTGTTACCAGCTCTGAAAGCCCTCTTCTTCACATTGAGGATGGATTTCATGTCCTTTGTCACCCATGGCTTGTTATTTGGGTAACAATGGACAGTCCTGGCTGGGGCAGTGGAGTCCACACTAATACACTCAGTGAGCCCATCAATGTCCTCTCCATGCGGCTCACAGAGTGCCTGCCACTCTGTCACCTCAAAACAGCCCTGCAGTGTCTCGTAGGTCTCCTCTGACCATCTCCTCACTGTCCTCTTGGTCGCATGCTGACTCTTCACTAGAGGCACATAGCAGGGGTTGAGGTGCACAGGTTGTGGTGCAGAGAACAGCTATATGCATCCTTGGCATTGGCATACAGCAAGTCCAGGCTTCTCCTCTCTGTGGTAGGACAGCTCACATACTGAGAAAAGTTGGGCAGTGTTGTTGCCATGGTGACGTGGTTGACGTCACCCGAGATAGCGATGAATGCACTTGGGTGTTGAATCTGCAAAAAGGCTATGGCACAGTGAATGACATCAAATACCAATGTGTCAGGTTGGTTTGGGGGGATGGGAACAGTTACAATAATGGCATGTGAATGCTGTTGGACTTAAGCCGCATTATTTGTCCAGAGAGCTAACAGTTCAATGTCCGGGCAGTGGATACATTCCATGATAGTAATGTGGGCAGGACTAAACTATCGGTTGTTGACTAGAACAACAAGCCCACCTCCTTTGCGCTTACTGCTCTCGGTGCAATCCTGGTCGGCCCGAACAGTCTGAAAGCCGTTGATGGAAACTTTGTTGTCGGGTATGCCCTCGTGCAGCCATGTCTCCATAAAGCACATCAGACTACATACCTGGTATTCCCTGTGACTCCTGGCTAGTGCTGTTAGCTCATCTGTCTTATTTGCCAACGACCTCATGTTGCCCATGATGAGAGAGGGGAGACACAGCTTATATCTCCTCTTCTCCATAAGCCTCCGCTGTCTCAACCCATCTTTTTTCTGCTGCTGTTTAAATCCTCCCCTGCATCCTCTGTGTGTTTTCCTCCAGATTTCAGCAGGGATGTCTGATGTTCTGGTTGCCAAGCCAGCTGGCCTCAGCATGATCAACTGATCTCTGGAGTAAACAATGCGGCTATGAAATTGTTGCACAACGGTGTCGTGTCCAAATAAAAGTAATAATTCCAGAGTGAAGAAACAGACAAGATCTCTCTCTCAACCAGCATGTTTGGAGAAGGCGCAGCTTCAAAAAGTTAGTCATAAAATTACAAGAGGTATGGTAAAATAATAAAGCAAAGAAGTTAGGAAGACTTAGAAAACAAGCAGGAGTGACTGCAACTGGCTGCATGCATGGTTGGTGCATGCACACTAATTGCAGCGATAACTGCAGCGATCTCTGCCTCTACCTCTCTCTGACTTGTCATGGGACTGAGTTGGCAGTATTTCAGTTTGTCACTGTGGTAGTTGAACCACACAATGACAACTCCAGCCCAGATGTGGCTTTCATGGTGGAATGAACAGCTGTCCACATAGACCTTTGACAGGTCTCAGCAAACATTCTCATCTAATAATGATTCGAAGAAAGCGATGCTGACATTCAGCCAGGTCCTGGCCCAAGGCCGTCTTGTGGTTGTAGGTGCACTTGACCTTGATGTCGTACACTTAAAACGCTATCATCGAGGAGGCAATCTGGCTGCTGGATAGTTGTCCATTTCTCAGCCGCTGGCTGACAAGTTGTAATGATCACCTTCTGGCCCCCGGTGTAGATGTGAAAATGTTCCACAGCCCAGACAGTGGCAAGAAGGGCTTTCTCTAAGTTGGAGAACCTTATCTCAGTGCTGCTCAGAGATCAGCTCAAGTGGGCGCTGATGCACTTATAGATGTCATAATGTGAAATGGGAAGAGAAGGTTGCCTAAAGGTGAGACTCTTTGTCCTTGTCTGGGTAGGACAAACAAGGTGTTAAAGGTGTAGAGCAGAGCAAAGCTTCTTCTTCACTAGAAGAGGGACTGATCACGGGATTCCACACACTCACAGGGCTTATCCCTGCAGAGGACTTCTGTGAGGAGTCTGGCCATGTCTGCTTAATCCTCAATGATCTGAGACTGGTTGCAGTCCTGATCCTGATTGTGAATTTCCGCCCATTTCCATAGTGATGAACTTTGATATCGTAGAGTATAAAGTGTTATTGTGGGGTCAAACTTTGACTTCAGACCTCCAGAGCTTCATGAAGTTCTTTACATATTAGTATCTATTTTGAAGGAAAGTTTAATGAGATCCTTGGAGGGTGAAGCAATCTTATAAAAACTTTCCACTGACTCACACAGTTCACTTTACAAATTTTTAAGGTGAGCACACACTGAGTCCAGGTCCAGGTCAGGTACAGAGTACAGGCTGAATGTTAGTATTATCATGAATGTGATCTTTTTAAATTGTCATTCATCTGTGCTGCTGATGTAATCTGTCTGTTTAATAACTAAACACTTATTTTAGAGAACATTAATGGATTATGAACTTAATATAACATATATAACACTTGGTGGACATGTGGAGGTGCACAAATACAGATATCTTTATTTTTTTATAATGTTTACAGTATATATTCTTATAATCTGCTGTAATTTCACCATTGTTTGTCTTATTTGGATTCACAAAAACCTTCATGAGCCTATGTACATTTTCATTGCAGCTTTACTGCTGAACTCTGTTGTTTTCAGCACTGCTCTGTACCCAAAGTTGTTGATTGACTTTTTATCTGAACAACAAATCATATCATATCCAGCCTGTCTCTTTCAATTTTTTATAATTTACTTTTTAAGTGGTTCAGAGTTCTTGCTGTTGGCAGTCATGGCCTATGACAGGTATGTGTCTATATGTAAACCTCTGCAATATCCAACTATCATGAGAAAAACCACAGTAAGTATTTTCCTGGTTTTAGCTTGGCTTGTGCCTGCTTGTCAGATTGCTGTTGCAGCAATACTCAGTGCTCACATGAAACTCTGTAATTTAACTTTAAAAGGAATAATTTGTAACAATTCAATTTACAATCTCCACTGTGTGAGTTCAAGAATAATAACTATATTTGGCATCGTTGCTCTGCTAAACATTGGGCTTTTGCCTTTTCTCTTCATAGTCTTTACATACACCAGAATACTTATAATATCATATCAGAGTTGCAGAGAAGTCAAGACAAAAGCTGCACAGACCTGTTTACCCCACCTGTTGGTTTTGATCAGCTTTTCCTCTTTGTGTGCATATGATGTCACTATAGTTCGACTTGGATCTGACTTTCCAAAAACTGCACGTTTAATAATGACTTTGCAAAATATTTTGTATCATCCTCTCTTTAATCCAATTATATATGGACTGAAAATGAAAGAAATCTTCAAACACCTGAAGAGGTTGTTCTGTCACTGTCAAGCCAAAGTGATCTAATGTATTAAAAGTGATGTTGCAGTAAAGTTGATGCTGATGTACAAGTGTGTATTTTGTAATAATAATGCAGAGGTTTGACAGGTTTGAAGGTATTTATTAGGAGGATTTACCTCCAAGAGTATCTTTAATTTAAACAATATATCATAACTAATATGCTGCAGTTATTGAAAATCATGTTTTTGTCAGTGTTGTCAAATGCAGCCGTCAGTGATGGGCAGTCCAGCCAGCTGAACAGGGAGCAGGTCACTGTGAATGTTGAATGCCAAGATTTCTCTTATTTGTGTGACCATTTTCCTTTTTAAATTTAAAGGGAACCTATTATGTTCATTTCCAGATCTATATTTTCATTCTGGGACTCCACCAGAGTAGCTTTGCATGATTCACAGTTCAAAGACGTCCTTATTTATTTGATACTGGCCATTTATACAGTCCCTCCATTCACCCTCTGTCTGAAACAGGCTGTTTTAGGTCTTGTCTTTAAGGGCCCCTTCCCTAAAAGCACAGTTTCTTCTGATTGTCCAACTTCTTGGAAGCTGGCTGAGGGGCATGAACCATGCTTGTGAGTTCCATTATGATCCACAGACTGTGGATTGTTGGCTGCAGTTGATTTCTGTACAAAAATACATTTTTTCCACTGATTTTGTTGAAACTCAATTTTCTGAAGGAAATATTTTCTGGTCCTCCCTGTGATGTCACCCAGCTGGTCTGCCCAGACTTTTAGCAATTTACTCTACAGAGTTTTCTGATTGCCAGATGGATTTTCAATTTATGCTTGTTGGCTAGTTAGCTCACAGGTAGGACTCAGTGCTGTACTGATATGGAGAAATGAATTTGATTAATTTACTGTTTATCAGACCACAAATGAGAAAAGAATTAGGTTGGAAAAATGATAGCAGAGTGTTTCTTGTTGTGTGCTAATTAATGTACACAAGCACCAAACTTTACAACTTTATTCACTGATTTTGGTGAAAGTCCATCATATTTCATGGAGGAAGTATTTTCTGCTTTTCCCTCTGATGTCTGGTTCAACTATCAGTGAATCATCAAGTTTCCTGATGGACAACGTTGTTGATAGCTGTTAGCTATTTTAGTCACGAACTGCTAGTTTCCTCGGTGAGACTTCATGTAGCTGACTTTGTCCAGACTGAGAACTCAAACACAGGAGAAGTGCATGGCTAACTAGCTGTAGCAGTTAGCTACTTTAGCAACAAGAAAAGATACCTGTCCATCAGAAACTCTGCAAATCAAAGACAGGTGAGCGGCAGCAGGACACCAGGAAGAGAAAACTAGAAAATATGACACTCTTTCAAAAAGCCCTTTATGTGAGACACTGAACATGAACATAATCCTGATCAGAGCAGTCGAATGAAGACTGACTAAGTTGGTTGGCATGCTGTGCACGCTATGCTGTGCACACGCTGCTGTGCACACTGTTGCACACGCTGCTGTGCACACTGTGCTGTACCTGGAGCAGTTAGTCACACTCCTCACAGAAGCCCTACTTTCGTTGACAGCTGACTGTTACATAGCATCTTTGTTATATGGCCATGTCTGCCTAGTCTTCAGTGAAGTGGGACTGGTCTCAAACATCTAAGAAGCTCCTGAGTTTCCACATTCCTGTTGATTCTTTAATGTCTTTGATGACTTGAAGCCTACCAGTCCAGGGATCAGTGGCATCATCATCCACCATAAGACCAATGTACTCTATCTCTGTGTGGCACTATTGGCCTTTGGTGGGTGCCAGTTTTACTTCTGCAACAGAGAGCTGGTTGAGGACGTGCCGGACCTTGGTCAGGTGTTCATCTGTGGTTCTTCTTCACTGGAGGAGACCAGCAACCCTATTCTGCAGGATTCCTGGGCAGGTTTATCTCCGGGCCTAGGGGGGTCGTGGTTACTCATTTTACTTCTCTGGTTACAGGAGACACCCAGTGTCCTTAGTTACTTGTTGTGATGGGGAAAGTTGCTATGAGGTTAATGTGAATGCAGAGGTGAGAGGCTTCAACTTGTTCCTTACATGCTGAAGTGTTCAATGCTAGTTACTCTACTGCAGCCTATCCTGTTAAAGGGTTACTGAGGTGACTTCAGTGAATAATAGTGGTGTTACAGTGTGTTTGGGATCTCTAAAATTGTTATGGAAACAATAAAATTGCTAACCATTAGTACACACTGAAGCAACTCATGGCTGATTAGTTGCTTGTCAAATCCAACAACATATTCATCTTCTGAAACCAACATTTGGTAAAATTATTAATTCAGAATGAATAATAAAATGAATGATAAGAACTGGGAGAAGCAGGTTTGGTTATTATCAGTTATTAGTTACAAAAGTCACATAGTGCATATAATGTTTTATACCTTAATACTTTAATAATGTGATGGTTTGACAATGGACACAAACCACGGCATCCTGATTTTTAATTGGCAATGACAAAATTAAGGACAACAAACAAACAAAAAAAGAATAGTGACACTACTACTACTAATAATGATAATTATAAGACAGCCCAAACCCAACATAAGCCCATGAAATATGTGAGAAATACTGTCCGACCCAACCCAAACCCGTTGTGTCCTGTTAGGTTCTGTTGGGTTTGGGCACAGACCTCAAGTTCTAATTCATCCACCCACCACCTCCATACATGGACTTTATCACTCTTTGTACTACATCACCTTTAAACTGAAGTAACTTGAAAGGCTGGTGTGTTTCACACAGCAAATAAAGAATATATTTTGTGTCTGTATGAGTCACTGAGTGAAGTGACAAAACATCAGTATTGGATGACTTAAGAATGAGAACTGGCTGGGTCTTGCACAGTTTTTAACTTTAGTATTATATGGCATAATATTGTCTAAATATAATATATTCTGTGGTTAATACATCATTATATGCAGTTTCCAGTTGCTACATAATATTGCTGTTTAGTGTCTAATTAGGGAATAAATCTGTTTATTTAATAAACAAAATATTATTTCTATTTTTTGTCTAATTTCTTCCAAGATTCAACTTTCCTTGTATGTGAAAGTCAATGGCAATAAACCTGATCCTGATTGTGAATTTCAGCCCATTTCCATTGTGATGAACTTTGATATCGTAGAGTATAAAGTGTTATTGTGGGGTCAAACTTTGACTTCAGGCCTCCAGAGCTTCATGAAGTTCTTTACACATTAGTATCTATTTTGAATGAAAGTTTAATGAGATCCTTGGAGGGTGAAGCAATCTTATAAAAACTTTCCACTGACTCACACAGTTCACTTTACAAATTTTTAAGGTGAGCACACACTGAGTCCAGGTCCAGGTCAGGTACAGAGTACAGGCTGAATGTTAGTATTATCATGAATGTGATCTTTTTAAATTGTCATTCATCTGTGCTGCTGATGTAATCTGTCTGTTTAATAACTAAACACTTATTTTAGAGAACATTAATGGATTATGAACTTAATATAACATATATAACACTTGGTGGACATGTGGAGGTGCACAAATACAGATATCTTTATTTTTTTATAATGTTTACAGTATATATTCTTATAATCTGCTGTAATTTCACCATTGTTTGTCTTATTTGGATTCACAAAAACCTTCATGAGCCTATGTACATTTTCATTGCAGCTTTACTGCTGAACTCTGTTGTTTTCAGCACTGCTCTGTACCCAAAGTTGTTGATTGACTTTTTATCTGAACAACAAATCATATCATATCCAGCCTGTCTCTTTCAATTTTATGTATTTTACTCTTTAAGTGGTTCAGAGTTCTTACTGTTGGCAGCCATGGCCTATGACAGGTATGTGTCTATATGTAAACCTCTGCAATATCCAACTATCATGAGAAAAACCACAGTGAGTATTTTCCTGTTCTTTGCTTGGCTCTTGCCTGCTTGTCAGACTGCAGTTGCAGTAATACTGAGCGCTCAAATGAAACTGTGCAACTTAACTTTAAAAGGAATATTTTGTAATAATTCAATATACAATCTCCACTGTGTGAGTTCAAGAGTTCTGTCTATATTTGGCATTTTCGCTCTGCTGGATGTTGGGCTTTTGCCTTTTCTCTTCATACTCTTTACATACACCAGGATACTTGTAATATCCTACAAAAGCTGCAGAGAAGTCAAGACAAAAGCTGCACAGACCTGTTTACCCCATCTGTTGGTTTTAATCAGCTTTTCCTGTTTATGTGCATATGATATCATTATTGCTCGACTTGGATCTGATTTCCCAAAAACTGCCCGATTGATAATGACTTTACAAGCAGTTCTGTATCATCCTCTCTTTAATCCAATTATATATGGACTGAAAATGAAAGAAATCTCCAAACACCTGAAGAGGTTGTTCTGTCACTATCAAGCCAAAGTGATCTAATGTATTAAAAGTGATGTTACAGTAATACTGATGTTGGTGATGCTGGTGTACAATTGTTCTTTTTGCAATAATAATGCAAAGATGTGCATGTTTTGAGGGTATTTATTTTAAGGATTTACTACCAAGAGGTGTGTTAAAACAATATGTTGGGACTAATATCCATCCATCCAACTTCTTCCGCTTATCCGGGTCCGGGTCGCGGGGACAGCAGTCTAAGCAGGGATACCCAGACTTCCCTCTCCCCAGACACTTCCTCCAGCTCTTCCGGGGGAATCCCGAGGCGTTCCCAGGCCAGCCGAGTGATATAGTCCCTCCAGCATGTCCTGGGTCTTCCCCGGGGCCTCCTCCCGTTGGGACATGCCCGGAACACCCTCCCAGGAAGGCGTCCAGGAGGCATCCGGTATAGATGCCCGAGCCACCTCAGCTGGCTCCTCTCGATGTGGAGGAGCAGCGGCTCTACTCTGAGCTCCTCCCGGGTGACAGAGCTCCTCACCCTATCTCTAAGGGAGCGCCCCGCCACCCTGCGGAGGAAACTCATTTCGGCCGCTTGTATCCAAGATCTCGTTCTTTCGGTCATGACCCAGAGTTCATGACCATAGGTGAGGGTAGGAACGTAGATTGACCGGTAAATCGAGAGCTTCGCCTTTCGGCTCAGCTCCTTCTTCACCACGACAGACCGGTACAATGACTGCATTACTGCTGCCGCTGCACCGATCCGCCTGTCAATCTCACGCTCCATCCTCCCCTCACTCGTGAACAAGACCCCAAGATACTTGAACTCCTCCACTTGAGGCAGGAGCTCTCCTCCAACCCGGAGGGAGCAAAACCACCTTTTTCCGGTCGAGCACCATGGCCTCGGACTTGGAGGTGCTAATTCTCATCCCAGCCGCTTCGCACTTGGCTGCAAACCGCCCCAGCACATGCTGAAGGTCCTGATTCGAGGGAGCCAACAGGACAACATCATCCGCAAAAAGCAGAAATGAGATCCCGTGGTCCCCAAACCGGACTCCCTCCGGCCCCTGGCTGCGCCTAGAAATTCTGTCCATAAAAATAATGAACAGAACTGGTGACAAAGGGCAGCCCTGCCGGAGTCCAACATGCACCGGGAACAGGTCTGACTTACTGCCGGCAATGCGAACCAAGCTCCTGCTCCGGTCATACAGACACCGCACAGCCCTTAGCAAAGGGCCCCGGACTCCATACTCCCGAAGCACCTCCCACAGAATGCCACGAGGGACACGGTCGAATGCCTTCTCCAAGTCCACAAAACACATGTGAACTGGTTGGGCAAACTCCCATGAACCCTCAAGCACCCTGCGGAGGGTATAGAGCTGGTCCAGTGTTCCACGACCAGGACGAAAACCGCATTGTTCCTCCTGAATCCGAGGTTCGACTATCGGCCGAATTCTCCTCTCCAGTACCCTGGAATAGACTTTACCAGGGAGGCTGAGAAGTGTGATCCCCCTATAGTTGGAGCACACCCTCCGGTCCCCCTTCTTAAATAGAGGGACCACCACCCTGGTCTGCCAGTCCAGAGGCACTGTCCCCAACTGCCACGCGATGTTGCAGAGGCGTGTCAACCAAAACAGCCCTGCAACATCCAGAGACTTAAGGTACTCAGGGTGGATCTCATCCACCCCCGGTGCCTTGCCACCGAGGAGCTTCCGAACTACCTCGGTGACTTCAGCCTGAGTGATGGATGAATCAACCTCTGGGTCCCCAGCCTCTGCTTCCTCTACAGAAGGCGTGACAGTGGGATTGAGGAGATCCTCGAAGTATTCCTTCCACCGCCCGACAATATCCAAGTCAACAGCTCCCCACCTCCACTGTAAACAGTGTTGGCAGGGTACTGCTTCCCCCTTCTGAGGCGCCGGACGGTTTGCCAGAATCTCTTCGAGGCCGACCGGTAATCCTCCTCCATGGCCTCCCCGAACTTTTCCCATACCCGAGTTTTTGCTTCCGCAACCGCCTGGGCTGCAGCACGCTTAGCCTGCCGGTACCTGTCAGCTGTCTCAGGAGTCCCACGAGCCAAACAAGCTCGATAGGACTCCTTCTTCAGCTTGACGGCATCCCTTACTTCCGGTGTCCACCACCGGGTTCGGGGATTGCCGCCGCGGCAGGCACTGGAGACCTTACGGCCACAGCTCCGAACGGCCGCGTCAACAATGGAGGCGGAGAACATGGTCCATTCGGACTCAATGTCTCCAGCCTCCCTCGGGATCTGGTCAAAGCTCTCCCGGAGGTGGGAGTTGAAAACCTCTCTGACAGAGGGTTCCGCCAGACGTTCCCAGCAGACCCTCACAACACGTTTGGGCCTGCCAAGTCTGTCCAGCTTCCTCCTCCGCCAGCGGATCCAACTCACCACCAGGTGGTGATCAGTTGACAGCTCAGCCCCTCTCTTCACCCGAGTGTCCAAGACATAAGGCCGAAGATCAGATGACACGACCACAAAGTCGATCATTGATCTCCGGCCTCGGGTGTCCTCGTGCCACGTGCACTGATGGACACCCTAATGCTTGAACATGGTGTTTGTTATGGACAAACCGTGACTAGCACAGAAGTCCAATAACAAAACACCACTCGGGTTTAGATCGGGGAGGCCGTTCCTCCCAATCACGCCCCTCCAGGTAACACTGTCATTGCCCACGTGAGCGTTGAAGTCCCCCAGTAGAACGATGGAGTCCCCAGTCGGGGCACTTTCCAGCACCCCTCCCAAGGACCCCAAGAAGGCCGGGTACTCTACACTGCCATTCGGCCCATAAGCCGAAATGACAGTGAGGCACCTGCCCCCAACCCGAAGGCGCAGGGCAACGACCCTCTCGTTCACCGGGGAAAACTCCAACACATGGCGGCTAAGGTGGGGAGCTATAAACAAGCCCACACCAGCCTGCCGCCTCTCACCGCGGGCAACTCCAGAGTGGAGGAGAGTCCAACCTCTCTCAAGGAGTTGGGTTCCAGAGCCCAGACTGTGCGTGGAGGTGAGCCCGACTATCTGTAGCCGGTAACCGCTCAACCTCCTGCACTAGCTCAGGCTCCTTTCCCCTCAGCGAGGTGACATTCCATGTCCCCATAGCCAGATTCTGTGTCCAGGGATTGGGCCGTCGGGACCCCCGCCCATGACCGCCACCCAAACCACAATGCATCGGCCCCTTCTGAACCCTCCCGTGGGTGATGGGCCTACGGGAAGGCGGGCCCACGTCGCTCCTTCGGGCTGTGCCCGGCCGGGTCCCGTGGGCACAGACCCGGCCACCAGGCGCTCGCCTGCGAGCCCCAACCCCAGGCCTGGCTCCAGGGTGGGGCCCCGGTGACGCCAATCCGGACGACGTAAGCTTCCTCGTGTGTTCATCTATCATCAGGGGCTTTGGAACCGCTCTTAGTCTGACCCGTCACCTAGGACCTGTTTGCCTTGGGAGACCCTACCAGGGGCAATAAGCCCCAGACAACATAGCTCCTAGGATCATTCAAGTACTCAAACTCCTCCACCACAATAAGGTGGCGGTTCAAGGAGGAGTAATATAGGACTAATATGCTGCAGTTATTGAAAAACATGATTTTTGTCGGTGTCAGCTGCAGCTCATCATTGGCCATCTAGCCAGTTGAAGAGGGAGTTTGTCACTTTAAATGGCCTTTCCCAAGATTTCTCCCATTTTTCTTAAGGGTTTTGTTGTTTATTTACCTTGTCTTGTTAGAAAGACTTGAAGGCGTATAACGGTCTCTGAAATTAAGATATAATTGTGATACTGTGTTATACAAAAGTTATACCTCCACATGTTTCAGCCACAAAAATTGTTCCCAGCCTCAGGCCTGTGAGACCCTGAGCCAGCAGAAAACACACTGTGGAGCAAAGAAAAAAAGAATGCGAGAAAATTGTGCTTGTGCACAGATTTATTCAGTCATCCACAAAATAATACAACTTGCAAATAAGCATTCTCAATCCACATCATCCACATCCACATCTTGTTAGAAAGACTTGGCTGGGTTTGAAATGTGGGCATATGACTATTAATGACTGGTCATACAAAAGTGATACTGGGCTACACTGTCCACATGTTTCAGCCACATAAATTGTGTAAATGTAGGCAGGGGTGGGTGGGTTGGCATGTAAACTGTTACTACTCTCAGGCCCCTGAGAGCCTGGGCCTGCAGCAAACATACAGTGAAGCGAAGAAAAAAGGGATGCAGGAAAATGCTGCAGTCAGCACAGATTTATTCTGGTGTTCACAAGAAAAACATACAATTTGCAAATAAACATTCCTAATCCATATTTCATTCTTATGTTTTACACGGTCACTCATGAATATCAAACACAAACTCACTTCATTCCTATCACACAATACTCAAATCTGAATACTTTTTTAAATTCCCTTTTTAATCCATAGGTGGCAAAGTGCATATTAGTTCTGAACGTATTTTTATTCCTTACCCAGTTATCAAAGTAAAATTATTACTCAAAGGAAATGTAACTGTTGTACTTCAGTTATACAGCTGTAATTCTGTGACACAAGTGGTAATCCTTCATTTTATAGGTCACCAATTTCATGGCACGTTGGTGGTAATTAGCAGGTGACATGTTTGAAATTTCTACAAAATCACACCAAAATTACCTCAACATTTATGCCCAAATTTCATATATTTTCCAGACCTGTAGTGATACCATCCATCCATCCATCTTCAACCGCTTATCCGAAATCGGGTTGCAGAGGTAACATTTCCAGTAGGGGACCCCAGACTTCCCTTGTCCCGGCTACATTAGCCAGTTCTGACTGGCAGATCCTGAGGCGTTTGCAGGCCAGAGCTGAGATATAATCCCTCCACCTAGTCCTCAGTCTGCCCTGTTGCCTCCTCCTAGCTGGGCGTGCCTGGAACACCTCCCTAGGGAGGTGACCAGGTGGCATCCTTACAAGATGCCCGAACCACCTCAACTGGCTCCTTTCTACATAAAGGAGCAGTGGCTCTACTCTGAGTCCCTCGCAGATGACTGAGCTTCTCACCCTATTCCTAAGAAAGATTCCAGTCACCACCCAAAACCCAATCGCAATCTTGTTCTTTCGTTCAAGACCTACCCTTCATGACCATAGGTGAGAGTAGGAACGAAGATTGACTGGTAGATCGAGAGCTTCGCCTTCTGGCTAAGCTCTCTTTTTGTCACAATGGTGCGGTAAAGCGAATGCAATACCGCTTTTGCTGCTCCGATTCTCTGGCCCATCTCACACTCCGGAGTAGACAATCCACCTGTTTCCTGCTAAGACCCATTACCTCAGACTGCTGATCCTCATACCAGCCACCTGACACTCTGATGTGAACCGGTCCAGCGATTACTGGAGGTCACAGACCGATTATACCATCAGAACCAGCTTTGCGATCCTCAGGCCACTGAACTGCATGCCCTTCCTTCTATGACTATGCCTTGAGATCCTGTCCATGAATGTCACAAACAGGATTGGTGATAAGGTGCAGCCCTGACAAAGGCCAACCCTCACCAGACAAGAGTCCGTCTTACTGCCAAGAACCCAGACACAGCTTTCACTTTGGTGTGTACAGAGATTGGACGGTCCTGAGCAGTGACTCCCTCACCCCATACTCCCGCAGCACCTCCCACAATGTCTCCCATGGAACCTGGTCATACAACTTCTCCAAATCCACAAAACACATGTAGACTGGATGGGCGTACTCCCAGCCCCCCCCCCCACAAATCTTGCAAGAGTGAAAAGCTGGGCATACTCCCAGCCCCCCCATGATCTTGTGAGAGTGAAAAGCTGGTCTGTTGTTCCATGAGCAGGATGGAACCTGCATTGTTCCTCTTTGAGCTGAGGTTTGGCTATTGGCCTGACCCTCCTTTCCAGCACCTTAGAGTAAACTTTCCCTGGGAGGCTGAGTAATGTGATGCCTCTATGATTGGCACACTCTCTCTGGTCCCCGTTTTTGAAAAGGGGAACCACCACCCTGGTCTGTCACTCCTTAGGCACTGTCCCAGACTCCCATGCAATCTTGAAGAGATGTATCATCCATGACAGCCCCTGAACACCCAAAGCCTTCACCATTTCTGGGCAAATCTCATCAATCCCTAGGGCTTTGCCACTGTGGAACTGTTTGACTACCTCAGTAACTTCCTCCAGGGAAATTGGCGCTGATCCCATATCATCCTCCAGCTCTGCCTCTACCATAGAGGATGGGTCAATTGGGTTCAGAAGTTCCTCAGAGTACTTTTTCCATCACTGGATTACCTCCTTATCTGAAGTCAACAGCATCCCATCCTTGCTATATACAGCTTGGATGTCCCCCGTCTCCCTCTCCTGAGGTGCTGCACAGTTTTCCAGAAGCATTTTGGTGCCGACCGAAAGTCCTTCTCCATGGCTTCTCCAAACTCCTCCCACACCTGCTGCTTTGCCTCTGTCACGGCCAAGGCTGCCATCCTTCAGGCCTGTCGGTACCTTGCAACTGCCTCTGGAGTCCCCCGAGATAGCATATCCCGTATGGCCTCCTTCTTCAGTCGGACAGCTTCCCTGACCACTGGTGTCCACCACGATGTTCAAGGGTTGGACCTATGGACGTAGGAAGGCGACCCTCTCGTCCAGCAGGGTAAGCTCCAACATAGTGGCACTCGGCCAGGGGCTTGTGATTATCCCCACACCCACCTGGCGCCTCGCACCCAGGGAATCTCCAGAGAAGAACAGAGTCCAACCCCTATCCAGGAGTACGGTTCCAGAGCTGAGGCTGTGCAGTGATTTAAGCTCCACCAGATCTAGCTGATAGTGCTCCACCTCCCGCACAAGCTCCGGCTCCTTTCCCATCAGAGAGGTGAGGTTCCACTTCCCCAGAGCCAGCCTCTGCTGCCCGGGTCCAATCTGTCGCAACCCCCTACCTTCCTTCACTGTCACCCAATGGGTAGCACACCCAACCCCAGTGGTTCCTCCTGCAGATAGTGGGCCCACAGGATGGAGGAGCATTTGTTATGTTGCTTGTTTGGACTGTGCCCGGCCGGGCTCTGTGGCATGCCTGGCCACTAGGCACTCGCTGAATGGCCCCCCTTCGAGGCCTGGCTCCAGATGGGGGCCCAGGCTTCCTCCGGGCAGGGTGACTTTGCTCCTTCCTTGTACTTCCATGGGGTTTTTGAACCATTCATAGTCTGGAACCTTGCCTGAGACCAATTTACCATAGGAGTCCCTACCAGGAGCACTAGGCTCCAGACAGCACAGCCTCCAGGTTCATAGGGACGTGCAAAACTCTCCACCACGATAAGGTGATGGCTTCCGGAGATACCATTGTGATACCATTTACATAAACAACAACACATATGGCCCTCTGTGTTAACTAAATCGTATCACTACTGATTGGATCTCTGGAAAATATATAGAAATTTGGGGGTAAATGTTAGGGTATTTTCAAGGTAAAGGGTTAACCCAGAAATGTCAGCCTGTTTACATAGTGCCAAGCTTTGTACAACTACAATGGGGTCAAACATTCACCTCAGGCCTCCAGAGCTTGATGAAATTCTTTACACATTAATATCTAATATTTTGTTTGAGAAGTTTAATGAGATCCTTGGAGGGTGAAGCAATGTTATAAAAACTTCCACTGACCTCAGATAGGTTCATTTTCTGAATTTCTAAGATGAACACACACCAAGTCCATGTCAAGATCAAATACCTTTGAATGAACAAGAATACAGGTTGATAGTGTTATCATGACAGGGAGAGTTCTTCTGTAATCCGCCTGTTTTATTACTGAATATTTACATTAGGCAGCATTAATGGATACCACCATCCCCACACACAATCTGTCTTTTTAAATAATAATAATCACAATAATAATAATGATAATAATAGCAATAGCTGCTTGTTGCTACTGTTAGAGTTTGCATTGTTGTACAGGCCAGTATGTTATCAGACTGCAGAAGATAGATAGATAGAAGATAGATAGATAGATAGATAGATAGATAAAGTCATCAAACATAGTACATGGACAGTAAATATACATGTAAACACCAAAAGAAAAAAAAAGATTGAAAAATAAAATATCTGAGAATATAGAAAATATACACACGAATAAAACAATACTATGCAAGTAGTGTACAAAACACTGTACAAAAATATAAAAAATGCAGAAATAGAATAACACTTGTAAAATAAGATGATGAGCAGTGAGACAGAGTGGGATTGGAACAAAATGTGCAAAACAGCTAGTAGGTGTGCAATTAGCAATGATCATGGTAATGAAGGTGTAATAAGCAGCAGTTCAACTTAGAGAAGTTTGGTTGAACTGAAACTATAAAGAACCAACTGTAGAGAATTCAGAGTGTTTTCTGTCAGACAGAGGTGAGGTGTTATAGAGGGTTATTGCCTGGGGCAGGAAAGATTTCCTGTATCGGTTCTTGTGACAGTTTGAGGAAGAGCTCCACTGTCTGTCCAGTCTGTGATGGAGAGGGTGGTCAGAGTCATCCATCATGGATAGCAGTGTGCTCAACATCCTCCTCTCCACCACTGCTTCAAATGAGTCTGGTTTGCATCCAATCACAGAGCCAGCATTCCTAATCAGTTTATTGAGTCTGTTTGTCTCATTGATTCTGATGCTGCTTCCCCAACAGACTACAGCGACGTAAAGTCCACTGGCCACAACAGACTGATAAAAGAATGTATTGCTGCTCATGTTGAAAGATCTCAGCTTCCACAGGAAATAGTCTTCTCATCCCTGTCTGTTACACAGCCTCAGTGTTGGCCTTCTAATTCAATCTGTTGTTGATGTGAATGCTAAGGCACTTGTAGTCCTCCACCACATCAACATCCTCTCCCCATATGCACAGGAGTTGAGAAACTGTTCTCTTCTCTCTGAAGTCGATCACCATCTCCCTGGTCTTGGCCACATTCAGCAACAGGCGATTTCTTCCAGCCTGCTCCACGAAATCATCTACCAGTGCTCTGTACTCTTCCTCCTGTCCATCAGTGAGTAGTCAGAGAGCCCGGAGTCATACTGAAAATCTGTGGTGTAGAAGGTGAACAGAAAGGGAGACAGCAGAGTCCCCTGTGGAACTCCTGCTCAGTCGGAAAGAACTGTGGTCTGTCTGTCAGGTCTGGTCAGTAATTCAGGAAATGGTGGATGTGTCGACCCTCATCGCCTGCAGGTTCTCCCTCAGTAGGAGTGGCTGGATGGTGCTGAATGCACTGGAGAAATCAAAGAATGTGATTCTCACAGTGCCATGTGTTGGCCAACTTGGCAGAAGTTAGTCAGAAAGTCTCTGTTAAGTAAACGGTATCACTACTGATCTGATCTGATTTTCATTGCTAATCATCAATTACTTATCATGCAATGAGGGGCAAATATGAGGGTGATTTCGGAGTAAAGTGTTGACCAGAAAAATCAGCCTGTTTACAAAGTGATGAGCTGTGTACAACTAGAACGGGGTCAAACTTTGACTTCAGGCCTCCAGAGCTTCATGAAGTTCTCTACACATTAGTGTCTGTTTTGATGGAAAGTTTAATGAGATCCTTGGAGGGTGAAGTAATCTTATAAAAACTTTCCATTGACTCACACGATCACTTTATGAATTTTTAAAATGAACACACATCAAGTCCATGTCCAGGTCAAATGCCTTTGAATGAATAAGAGTACAGGTTGTTATGACAGGGAGAATTCTTTGTAATCTGCCTGTTTTTATTACTGAACAATTTATTTTAAACAACATTAATGGATGATGAACTTAATGTAACATATATAACACTTGATGGACGTGGACGTGCACAAATACAGATATCTTTATTTTTTGATCATGTTTTCAATATATATTCTAATAATCTGCTGTAATTTCACCATTGTTTGTCTTATTTGGATTCACAAAAACCTTCATGAGCCTATGTACATTTTCATTGCAGCTTTACTGCTGAACTCTGTTGTTTTCAGCACTGCTCTGTACCCAAAGTTGTTGATTGACTTTTTATCTGAACAACAAATCATATCATATCCAGCCTGTCTCTTTCAATTTTTCACAATTTACTTTTTAAGTGGTTCAGAGTTCTTACTGTTGGCAGCCATGGCCTATGACAGGTATGTGTCTATATGTAAACCTCTGCAATATCCAACTATCATGAGAAAAACCACAGTGAGTATTTTCCTGTTCTTTGCTTGGCTCTTGCCTGCTTGTCAGACTGCAGTTGCAGTAATACTGAGCGCTCAAATGAAACTGTGCAACTTAACTTTAAAAGGAATCATTTGTAATAATTCAATATACAATCTCCACTGTGTGAGTTCAAGAGTTCTGTCTATATTTGGCATTTTCGCTCTGCTGGATGTTGGGCTTTTGCCTTTTCTCTTCATACTCTTTACATACACCAGGATACTCGTAATATCCTACAAAAGCTGCAGAGAAGTCAAGACAAAAGCTGCACAGACCTGTTTACCCCACCTGTTGGTTTTAATCAGCTTTTCCTCTTTGTGTGCATATGATATCATTATTGCTCGACTTGGATCTAATTTGCCAAAAACCGCACGTTTAATAATGACTTTGCAAAATATTTTGTATCATCCTCTCTTTAATCCAATTATATATGGACTGAAAATGAAAGAAATCTCCAAACACCTGAAGAAGTTGTTTCACTGTCAAGCTAAATTGATCTAATGTATTAAAAATGATGTTACAGTAATACTGATGTTGGTGATGCTGATGTACAAATGTTTATTTTACAATAATAATGAATGTGAATGGTTTTCTGTTATTGGTTTTTGGGGGTTTTACTTTGTCTTCTTACAAAAGCTAGGATTGGATTTAAAATTGCTAATGTGAACATGTAATGTCCATTGAAACAGTGTGATTCTGGGTTATATTGTCCACATGTTTCAGCTACATTAAATGTGGAGAGAGATGGAGATCAGTGGGTTGACATGCAAATGTTATCAGCTGCAGGTCAAGGGAAAACTGGGCCAGCAGAAAAAACAGTGTAGTAAAGACAAAAGGAACACAAACACTGCTGTCAGTTAGACAGGGCTGGATTTAAACTAGTGCTAATGTGGACATGTAATGAGTTATACAAAAGTGACACTGGGCTATAGTGTCCACATTTTTCAGCCACAGGAATTGTCAAGAGGGAGGGGGGGGGGGGGGGGGGGGGGGGCAGGGGTGGATGGGCTGACATGCAACTGTTGCCAGTGTCAGGCCTGGGGGAGTTTGGGGCCTGTAGTAAACATGCTGTGAAGCAAAGAAAAAAGGAACACAATACTGTTGTCATCTCATGCACAAATTTATTCTGGTGTGCACAAAATAAGACAATTTGCAAAGAAGCCTTCCTAATTCATATTTCATTTTACACATTCACTCATGAACATTAGGGCTGTCCCCAAATAAGATTTTCTTCAGCCAATAAGATTTGGACGTCCTGTAAGAATATTCAACGATTCAGCTTTTTTTTTTTTTTTTTACAGTGCAGTGTTCCAGAGTAAATTCCTATGTGAGCTTTTATGAGTGTGTTTCTCAGTCATGTTTAGCTTTCGACATGTGTTTATAGATGTCGTTTTTAACTAAGATCATGTCAAATGCTTGTAGATGTGACAATATCAGATTTTCACACAGTCAGAGAAAGGTTTAGGTTTATTATTTAGACACATCAAAGATCAATGTGCAAGGAGGGAACGAAGCCCAATGGCTTGTACAGGAGTTCCACCCCTTTCAGTAAATTACAATCAATTTAAATTTATAAAGGCTAACAAAAAAACTTTGATTATTTTGTACTTTGTCTCCTTATTTTTCAGTGTTAAATGAAAAAAGACAATATAAACAAAATGCATAATATTCATTGTAAATGAAAGATGTATATGATAGTGATCGTGGAGAAAAGGCATAGAATAAAGATGTGAGGCAATGGAGAGGGCAGGAAGTGACAGATGTGATGAAGATGTTTTATTAAGCTGCTTTTTAAGGAGTGAGTGGGAAGATATGGATCTTAAAGGGGGAGGTAATCCATTCCAGAGCATAGGGCCTCTATAGGACATGTTGAATTGATGATGTGTTGTGCAGGTAATGGGTAAATATAGATTATTATTATTACTGTTTCTAGTACAGTAAGAATGTACATCTGAAGAGAAGGTAAAGAAATTTTGAAAAGTGTCGGGGAGATCTATGTTTCTGTAAATAAACTTGTGAATGAACAAACATATCTGATAGATATTCAATTTATGAATTGGTAAAATAGAATATTTTATGAAAAGCGGTGCTGATGGAGCATATCTGTTAGAATGTGAGATGAATCTTAAGAACCTCTTCTGAATGAGACATAATTTCTTGAGATGGTTGGGATATGAGGCTGCCCAGACGATATTACAGTAGTTCAAATTAGGAAACAAAAAACTATAGTATAATGTTAAATGAGCAGAAGTATGGATTAGAGGACACACTTTTCTTAATATGCCCATCATCTTCGTGGACCTTTTGCAAACAAGGTCTATGTGAGTTGACCAGTTAAGTCTTTCATCAACTACTATTCCCAAAAATTTAGTAGCTTTTACTTGCATGATTTCTGATCCATTAATGTATAATTTCGCTTGCTCTATGGGGTAGACTTATTGATGCTGCAAAAGATCACGAAGTTACATTTCTTCACGTTAAGTGTTAATTTATTGAGTTGAAACCATTTAAAAATAGATGATAATTCATCATTCACACAGTCAATCAAATAGTTGAAATCATTATGAGTTGCTATAAGATTGGTATCATCAGCAAATAATTCTGGTAGAAGATGTTTGCAAGATATGGCTAAATCATTTATATAAATCAAAAACAATAAAGGGCCCAAGATTGAGCCTTGAGGCACCCCCTGTATGATTCTGGATTTGGTAGAAGAGTAGCCATTCAGCGACACGCATTGTTCTCTGTTAATTAAATAATTTGTAAACCAGTTCTGGGCAATATCCTCCACTCCATATCTATTTAATTTGGAGATCAGAATACTGTGATCGACAGTATCAAATGCTTTGCTTAGGTCTAAAAAGATCCCAAGGGCAAGCTTTCTTTGGTCCATGGTGGTTGAAATTATGTTGGTTAGCTGGAGTAATGCATGCCCTGTGGAATGTTTTTTATGGAATCCATACTGGTGAGCATATAGGATGTTATTTTCAACTAAATGCTTGGATATTTGTGAATAAACTAATTTCTCCAATACTTTAGAGATGCAGGGGAGGATGGATATAGGTTGATAATTGCCAAAGTCATCAGTACCACCTGTTTTAAAAATGGGGATAACTTTAGCAATTTTAAGATCAAGGGGAATAATACCAGATTGGAGTGATAAAGAGAGAATGTGGGTTAAAGGTTGAATTAGATGGTTTCTTTCATCAAAATGCTCTTTATGCCATCATGACCTGGGGCTGAATTCTTTAATTCCATGATGATATTATGGACTTCCTGTATAGTTGGAGGATCAAAGGTATTGAAGGGAGGATATTGCCCCTTAATCAAGTTGCAAGGATTGTCATTGGTATCCAAAATACTCGATGCCAGAACAGAGCCAACATGAACAAAAAAGTTGTTAAAACCATCAGCTATTTCATTAGGGTTTGAAAGAATACTCTCTTTCCCACGCATCTCTGTAGGTGCAGCTGCTGCAGATTTTTTATGATTCAGCAAATGATTGATGAGGCTCCAAGTTGACTTGATGTCATTTGAAGCTTGTGTGAATTTATCTGCATAGTACCTTTTTTTTTTTTTTTTTAAATCAGCTGTGAAGTTATTTTTATATTTCTTATAAATTTCTATGTTTAAAGGGGTGGGGTTTATAGTAGCTTTCCTATAAAGTTTTTTTTTTTTATGGGAGTGTTTCTTTAAATCTTCAGTGATCCAAGGTTTCCCTATAGATGAATTAATCTTAGATTTTGAGATGATCAATGGAAAAGATGATTCTAAAGCAGAATTAATATGTCCTAGGAATAAATGATAAGTTGCATCATCTTTTAGCCCTAGAACCTCATCCCAAGAGATGTAACTGGTTGCTGTTATAAAAGATTACAAGTTCTTTCTGGTGAAATTACGAAATTTAAATTGGCCACAGGCAGAATTAGTCCCTTTAAAGTTTGGAGAATCAATCTCATATACAATCTGGAATACCGGGAGATGATCTGAAATATCACACATCAATAGACCCGAAGTGATTTCAAAGTCCAGAGAATTGAAAAGGATGTTATCGATTAATGAGGCTGATGATCTAGTAATTCGAGATGGGTTTGTAATTAAAGGATAAAAATTTACAGAGTAAAGTGTGTTCAGAAAGTCTGTTGTTGATACCAGTTCATCTTTAAGCAAATTAATGTTAAAATCCCCCATAAGGGCACACAGTTTAAGTTCCTTGTTAATGATTTCTAGAGTAGAGTACAATGCGTCATTAAACGTATTTATATCAGAGTCGGGTGGTCTATAAATACATCCGACTATAATGTTTTTTCTACCAAATGCAATATCAATAAATACAGATTCCACAAGCGTCGTGTCAGAGTCAGCACTCAAATCCTTTCTACTGGTAAAATTATAAGCACTGGATACATACAATGAGACATCTCCTGGGGGGAGTGAATGGAATTATAATTCGATAGAGGAAAAAGACTGAGAATATTGTCATTTAACCATGTTTCAGAAAAAGCTAAGACTGAAAAGGAGTGTGTCAAAGTTGATAAATAAATTTTCAGACAATCATAGTTTTTAGACAAGCTGCGGATATTTAAGTGAAAAGTAGAAAAGACATTGGTGTCACCCTCATGAAACAGATTATTGAACTGGCTTTCCGTAAAGTATTTACACGAGAGTTTTGCAGTTTGAGTCAATATAATTCATATCGGGATTAAAGAAAGTCTCATAAATTCCATCATTGTCCGTATTGTGCTCAAAGGGCCTGAAAGTATTAGAGACTGTGGGGGTAATCGCCCCGAAGTTTAAGGGGAGTGAGTCAATGGAGGTCATAGAAAAAAAGATGATCCGTACCTGTAGAGCAGGTCAACATAAAGATCCATTTAGAGCAGTCATTGGCGATGTCGCAGTTCATACCTAAATAAAATGTAATAGATCCTTTTGATGTTCATGGCAGTGGGTCTACTGCAGTGACTGACAGACAGACCGTCACTTTTTGTCATACTGCTTCAGTTCCTTGATCTCTCTTATAGCAAACACCTTTTCTCCCTCCAGTGACGCTCCATTCAGTCTTATGAAAACTTTGCAATTCCTTATTCAAGTTGCCTTGATCTTTTTTCTTTCTCGAGTCTGCGGGCTTCACTAGCGATGTCAGCATTTTTTTTCATGAGGTGCTCATTCAGGTAAACATCGGTTCCCTTCAGCTTGCGTCCTGGCTTCAGTAACTCGGATTTGTGTTTTCTGTTCACAAACCATATTATGATCGCTGGAGGCTGCTGCGCGTTGGTTTGTTTTCGGAGTAGAGTGTGACAAGCTGCAATGTGTTGGCTTTGAATGGGCAAGTTCTTACCAGTGAGGAATTGAACGACCTGGGTCTCCAGCATCTCCAACTCGGCCTGCGGGGAATCTCCGCCAGCTTCAGGCGAGGCTGTGGTGTTTGCATAGGAGCAGGGTCTGGTCTTCAATCCAGTGATAATCACATCATTCATGCGTGAGTATTGTTCCATTTCGTCGATTCTCCCTTTAAAGTTTTCTATTTCCCGGTCCTTCTCTTTGTTCTTGTTTTTGAGACTGTCCACTTGTTCAATCAGCTTGAGAATCTGTGTTTGCTGGGTGACAATTTTGCCAATCTCCTGTTGTATAGTGCTCAGAGATTGCTTTATTTCATCCATCTCTTCTTTTGCCTTTTTGATGACACTCTCCTCTCAAAAAATATCTTGAAGAAGTAGGGAACTATTGAACTCCAAACTTTAGTTTAAACAACTCAGACGACCTGCACAGGTAACACAGGTAACCTCAGTGTCAGCCATCTTCAGAAAGCAAAAGTGTGTCCTCCTGTAGTTCAGTTATAAAACCACTAGACATGTGGAGCTTCTCTCCTGAAGCTGCAGTTGCTGTCCAGCATCACCTGCATGCTCAATGCTCCTTTACACTTTGCATGATCAGCAGAAGTTAAGCAAAAACTAGTTGGAAGTTAAGCTGCAACAACTCACGCCGATGTAGTGCCAGTAGAAGCTGAAGTTTGACAGAAACTAGCTGGAAGTTAACGTGGCACCAACAACAGAATTTAGATAGAAACTACTTGGAAGTTAAGCTCCATGATGAGTAGAAGTTAGCTGGAAATTAAGCTGCAGTAATTCATTCCAATTTAGTGATCTGCCCAGCAGAAGTTAGGCAAGAACTAGTTTGAAGTTAAGCTTATATGGTCAGCATGAGTTAGACAGAAACTAGTTGGTAATTAAAGGATAACTTCGGTATTTTTCAACCTGGGCCCTATTTCCCCATGTGTATGTGTGTGTATGATTGACAGGTACAACTCGTTTTAAAATTGGTTCAGTATTGAGGGACGCGGATGCAGCCGGCAGCCGCGAAACGAGTTATAACGGTAGATATCGGGGCAAATTCGTCCGTAAAAGTTTGTGCATTAAACGTGCTTTTTTTCGCCACAAACCGGATCACATCACCAGTGTAATCTCTGTCAACAGCATGCAAAGCGTCTCTCTTACCGTCCACTCTGTGACGACATCTCACAGGATCTTTGTTTGTTGAAGAATGTCTTCGTTGCAGTGAGTGGGACAGCTGTTTTCTTGAGGTGTGTTTGGTGAAGTGTTACAGGATTGGATGTCTTCTCTTCTTGGGCTGGCAGTAGTCATCTTGAGAAAAGTGTGCACTGCAGACACGACGTCTGCAAGGCGCAGTGTCTGGACAGGAGCGTTAGCATCCAGTTGTAGCACAATTAGCCACAACTTCAGCATGTTGCTGTCCAACAAAGACAGCCTATGAAAGCTGTACGGGGTGTTGCACGACATCCTGTTCTTGCACTTCGGCGAAGCAAAAACACGAACCATTGTTTTTAATAGTTGCAGTAAAACTTTCAACTGAACTCCAGGACAGATAACTCCGCTCTGACCGGCTCTCAGCATGACCTTGTTTTCTTCCGGCAACAAACAAGATCCCGCACGTTTAATGCACAAACTTTTACGGACGAATTTGCCCAGATATCTACCGCTATATCTCGTTTCGCGGCTGCCGGCTGCATCCACGTCCCTCAATACTGAACCAATTTTAAAACGAGTTGTACCTATCAATCATACACACACATACACATGGGGAAATAGGGCCCAGGTTGAAAAATACCGAAGTTATCCTTTAAGCTGGCATGATCAGCTGAAATTGGGCCAAAACTAGATGGAAGTTGAGCTTGTATGATCACCAGAAGTAAGACTGAAACTAGTTGGAAATTAGGTTGCCACATCTCACTTAAATGTAGAGGCCTGATCAGCAAAAGTTTGACAGAAATTAGATTCAAGTTAACCTGGCACCATCAGCAGCAGAGGTGAGTCAGAAACTAGTTGAAGTTAACCTGGCACCACCAGCAGAAGTTAGAAACTAGTTAGATTTTAGGCTGTAACAATACATGCCTGTTCTGCAGAAGTTATATATAAGGTAAGCAGTTACAATTCATCCCCTGCTGCCCAGAGAATATTACGTAGATATAAATGAAGTGTCTGTGTTAAATAAATGGTATCACTACTGATCTGATCTCTGGAAAATATATAGAAATTCTGGAGTAACTGTTAAGAGTAATTTGGGGGTAATTTCATAGAAAATTCAACTGTTACTTGCTGATTATCACTTACTTACTATGCACTTTAGGGTAAATGTTGGAGTAATTTCAGGCCAACATGTTTGCTCTTCAAATGAAGGTGTTTCCTAAACCGATATGGCAATTAAACTGAAATATCAGCCCATTTCCATCATGATGAACTGGGATGCAGTAGAGTGTGTAAAACTATAATAGGGTCAAACTTTGACTTCAGGCCTCCAGAGCTTCATGAAGTTCTTCATACATTAGTATCTGTTTTGATGGAAAGTTTAATGAGATCCTTTGAGGGTAAAGCAATCTGATAAAAACTTTCCACGGACCTCAGATAGTTCAGTTTCTAAATGTTCGAGATGAACACACACCAAGTCTGCTTCAGGTATCTGTGCATGAATGATGCTCCAGTACAGGTTGAAGGTTAGTATTATAATGAAGTGTTAAAACAGTTCTTTTGAAAATTTCATTCATCTATGCTGCGTATGTATTCTGACCATTTATTTTAAACAACATTAATGGATGATGAACTTAATGTGACATATATAACACTTGGTGGACATGTGGACGTGCACAAATACAGATATCTTTATTTTTTGATCATGTTTACAGTATATATTCTAATAATCTGCTGTAATTTCACCATTGTGTGTCTTATTTGGAGACACAAAAACCTTCATGAGCCTATGTACATTTTCATTGCAGCTTTACTGCTGAACTCTGTTGTTTTCAGCACTGCTCTGTACCCAAAGTTGTTGATTGACTTTTTATCTGAAGAACAAATCATATCACATCCAGCCTGCCTCCTTCAATATTTTATATTTTACTCTTTAAGTGGTTCAGAGTTCTTGCTGTTATCAGCCATGGCCTATGACAGGTATGTGTCTATATGTAAACCTCTGCAATATCCAACTGTGATGAGAAAAACCACAGTGAGTATTTTCCTGGTTTTAGCTTGGCTTCTGCCTGCTTGTCAGGCTATAGCTCCAACAATTCTGAGTGCTCAAATGAAACTCTGTAATTTAACTTTAAGGGGAATTTTTTGCAACAATTCAATTTACACTCTCCACTGTGCAAGTTCAAGAGCATTATCTGTAATTGGTGTTGCTGCTCTCCTAGACATGGGGCTTTTGCCTTTTCTCTTCATCATCTTTACATACACCAGGATACTCGTAATATCCTTTCAAAGTCTTAGACACGTCAGGACAAAAGCTGCACAGACCTGTTTACCCCACTTGTTGGTGTTAATCAGCTTTTCCTGTTTATGTGCATATGATATCATTATAGTTCGACTTGGATCTGATTTTCCAAAAACTGCCCGTTTAATAATGACTTTACAAGCAGTTTTGTATCATCCTCTCTTCAATCCAATTATATATGGACTGAAAATGAAAGAAATCTCTAAACACCTGAAGAAGTTGTTCTGTCACTGTCAAGCCAAAGTGATCTAATGTATTAAAAGTGATGCTACAGTAATGCTGATGTTGGTGATGCTGGTGTACAATTGTTTATTTTGCAATAAAAATGCAGAGATGTGACAGGTTTGAAGGAATTTATTCAAGAGTATCTTCAGCTCAAACAATATGTTATGTCTAATATGCTGCAGCTATTGAAAAATATGTTTTTGTCAGTGTCACCTGCAGCATCGTTAGTCAGTCAATAGCTGTCCAGTCATCTGAAGATGGAGTTTGTCACTTTGAATGGCCTCTCTCAAGGTTTCTACCACTCTCCTTATGGGCTTTGTGGGGTTTTATTTTGCCTTGCTACAAAGACTAGCCTGGGCTTGAAATGTTACTAATGTGGACATGTAATGCCCATTGAAATGATGTGATTCTGGGTCATTTTGTCCACATGTTTCAGCTACATAAATTGTGGAAAGAGATGGAGATGAGTAGGTTGACATGCAAACATTATCAGCTGCAGGTCAAGTTGAACCTGGGCCGGCAGAAAAAACACACTGTGGAGTAAAGACAAAAGGAACACAGACAAATACTGCTGTCAGTTTGTGTGCAGAGTTATTCCGACGTGCACAAAATATCTATTTTTACCAATCAAGGTGCCTAATCCATATGTCCCTCTTACTGTTACACATTCACTCATGAGTATCAAACACACAAACACTGACTTAATTCTTATCACACAGTGTTCTAATCTGAATACGTTTTATACTCCCCTTTTAATTTATATATGATAAAGTGCATATTAGTTATCCCTTTACAACATACCCTATCTTGTTATCAAAATAAAGTTATTGCTCAAAAAATATTAAACTGTTTTACTTCAGCTCTAAGTTTCTGACACACCCAAAATTATAGTCTACGGACTAAACCTTTAAAAGGAAACACAAGCATTAAACTCATTAAAACTAAAACAGGAGCAGGTGTGTTTCTAAAGGTACCGCTATATGTGGATGCTGGAAAACTACACATTAAACCCATTGTTCTAAAAAGTGAAAACAATTCAACACTTGTGACTTCCTGGAACCTGGGTATCAAATCTGTACATTGTAATCTATAAACCCCGATTACAAAAATGTTGCAAATTCTTTTTGACTTGTATTTAATTGAATATAGCAGGAAGACAAGATATTTATTGTTCAAACTGATTAACTTTACTTTTTTTTTTCGTAAATATACATTCATCTGAAGTTGATGCCTGTAACCAACTCCAACAAAGTTGAGACAGGGCCAACAAAAGATTGAGAAAGTTGTGGAACACTCCAAAAACACCTGTTTGGAACATTCCCCAAGTAAACAGGTGAATTAGTAACAGGTGACAGTATCATGATTGGTTATTAAAGGGGCGTCCTCGAGAGGCTCAGTGGCTCACAAGCATGGATGGAGTGAGTTTGTAAAAAACTGTTTGGGCAAATAGTCCAACAGCTTCAGAACAATGCTTCTCAACATAAAACTGCAGGAACTTAGGAATTTCACCATCTACAATCCATAATATCATTAAAAGATTCAGAGAATCCAGGCAAGGCTTGTGACCTTTGACCCATCGAGCAGCACAGCATTATAAATTGATATGATATGCTAAAGAGTATCATTTCAGGAACACATTGGTAAAGTTGCTGCATCTACAAATGCAAGTTAAGACTCTACCATGCAGGGAGAAAGACATATATCAACAACATCCAGAAACACTGCAGACTTCTCTGGGCCCGAGCTCATCTGAGATGGACTGACGCAAAGTGGAAAAGTGTGCTGTGGTCTGACGAGTCCACATTTCAGATTGTTTTCACAAATCATGGACGCTATGTCTTCCAGGCTGAAGAGGAAAAGGATGTGTTAGTGCCCATGGCATCATGGGTAACGGTTACATTTGGAAAGCCCAGTTCATGCTGAAAGGCACATACAGGTATTGGAGCAATAGAGTGCCAGAGTTTCTAGGCACCTCTCTGTCATCTGAAAGAGGGATCCTGGGGCACCCCTGTAGATCGGTTGGTAGAGCGTGTGCCCCATGTACTGAGGCTATCAGTATCCTGCAGTGGCTGATGGTTTGACTCCCTCCTGTGTCCCTTTGCTGCATGTCATCCCCTCTCTCTCTACCCCCTTTCCTGTCATATCTTAAGCTGTCACCTATCAAATAAAGGCAAAATGTGAAAAAAAAAAAAAATCTTTAAAAAAGAAAGAGGGAAAAGAAAGAGGGATTCTATAGTGGCACTGGATATGGCCTCTTCCAGGTCAGCCTCCCAGGTTCACCATTCCAGCTTACTGTGTTTCTCCACAATCTCCCAGCTCCTCCCTGAAACTGTCAAATAGCCAGTCAGCTAGTCTCCAGTCTGCATCTTTTCCAGCTAGCATAGGGCCCACTAGCCTCCAGCCACAATCCCGGTCAGCTGGCATCCAGCTGGATTCCCAGTCTGCTAGCATCCAACTTGCTGGCCTATAGAATGCTAACCACCAGCATGACAGAGTCACGCCCATCAAGTGCAACACCTTGATCCTGGTGGAGCAGGTCTCTGAGATGTGGGCACAACAGTGTCTTTGCCCTTTCCTGTTGCTTGACCAGCCTTAGTACCATTTTGTCTGTTTCATTTTCCTGAGTGAACATTAGCCAGGTTCAGCCTTTAAGTGATATTCCACCCCAGAATGATAATCCACTCAATATGTACTCACCACTATGCCGATGTGAGGATGGGTGAAGATCTTCAGTTCACAAAACAATCCTGGAGTTTCAGCAGAAAACAGGGTTGCAGCCAAATCCAGTACAATGGCAGTGAATGGAGACCACGGATAAAATGTTAAAAAAAAAGAACACAAAACAAACACAAAATGTCTCCATCCTGCTCGTGTGGTGTAATCCAAGTGTCAGTGAGCCACGACATTAAAATTTAACCACAAAAGACACCATTTACGCCATGTTTTTAGCTGAAATGTCAACTGTAGAATATAGCAGGTAGCATGTAAACATGGCGTCGATCTTGCGAGACTTTGTATATCTCTTAATGGATGCACTTGTGAAAATATGGCTTTGTCAATCAACTCTGTTCTTTTCAGTTCTGCTATCTACCCAAAGCTTTTGGGTGACTTTTTCCTCCAACACTAATAGTTCATCCTAAGCTGGGCATGAATGTCTGAATCAAACTGCATGATAGTTGCAACCAATAGTTGAAGATATTTCACTCAAATTGAAGCTGTCTTGCAGAGTTTAGAATAGAATAGAATCTTTATTGTCATGTACAACGAAATTAAAATGCCAAACCAGTCAGTGCATCATTCAGGTCATAAAAAACTATAAGACTATAAAACTGTAAAAGCATATATATGTGTGTGTGTGTATATTATTATGTATATATATATATATATATATATATATATATATACATACATGTATATAAATAAGTAGTAACACAAATAAACACACAACCATGTATTCATCTGTTAATTGCACAATCCCTTATTGCACTAGCAGCAAGTGTTACGTTTTGGATTTATTGAGTGTGGTTATTGCTGTGGGGTAAAAGCTGTCTCTGAATCTCTTTGTCCTTGTTTTGATTGATCTGTACCATCTGCCTGACGGCAGCAGTTCAAACACAGAGTGACCAGGGTGTGTAGTGTCCTTTATAATGTTCTTGGCTTTTTTGAGACAGCGGGAACTGTGCAGTTCTTCCAGTGTGACGAGAGGGCAGCTGACAATCTTCTGGGCCGTGTTTGACCCTCTGGAGCGCTTTCCTCTGAGCCACTGTGCAGCTGGTGTACCACACACATATACAGTATATCAGTATGCTCTCTATGGAGCACCGGTAGAAGGACACCAGCAGTCTCTGGGTGATGTAGTTCTTCCTGAGCACCCTCAGAAAATATAGTCTCTGCTGGGCCTTTTTCAGCAGCTCAGAGGTGTTGACACTCCAGGTCAAGTTCTCCTCAATGTGGACTCCCAGGAAGCGGAAGTTGGCCACCCTCCCCACACAGTCCCTGCTGATGATTAAAGGTGGGATGACCGTTTTCTTCTTCCTGAAGTCTATTATCAGCTCCTTGGTCTTTGAGGTTTTGAGGAGCAGGTTGTTCTCCCTGCACCACCCTGTTAGCTGCTCCACCTCGTTCATGTAGGCGGACTCATTCCCTCTGGAGATGAGGCCCACCACTGTGGTGTCGTCCGCAAACTTGACGATGGTGTTGCTGCGGTGGGTGGGGGTGCAGTCGTAGGTGTAGAGGGTGTAGACCAGGGGGCTCAGCACACAGCCCTGTGGGGAGTCGGTGCTGAGGCTGAGGGCTGTAGATGTGTGGTGGTCCACTCTGACTCTCTGGCTGCGTCCATACAGGAAGCTGTTTATCCACATGCAGGTGGAGTGTGGACTTGTAAGTCCCAGGTCCCCCAATTTGTCCACCAGTTTGTGGGGGAGGATGGTGTTAAACGCAGAGCTGTAGTCAACAAAAAGCAGCTGCACATAGCTTCCCTGCTGCTCCAGGTGGGACAGTGCAGCATGGAGAGCTGTGGCTACGCTCAGGGCAGTGTGCCCTGAGGACCAGGGTTGGGAAACACTGGGTGAGTGCAACTGGCCAGTAGTCGTTGAGGCTGGAGATGTGGGGTTTCTTGGGCAGGAGGATTATGGTGGAGGACTTCAGACAGGGTGGGACAGTGGACTGGGACAAGGACTGGTTGAAAATCCTGGTGAAGACTCCAGCCAGCTGGTCCATGCAGTCCTTTAACACACGTACTGAGATGCCATTGGGTCTGGGTTGATGGCCTGCAGCATGCACCTCACCTCATGCTCCTCTACTGTGAGGGTGAAGCTGCTGTAGACTGTGGGGTGTAGTGTAGTTGCCTCTGGTGGCTCCACCTCAAAGCGGGCAAAGAAGAGGTTCAGGTCCTCTGCCAGCATGGTGTCGCCTTCAGCAGCTCCAAGGTTGGTCCTGTAATTGGTGAGATGCTGGACACCTTGCCACACCTGCCTGCTGTTGTTGCTGTCCAGGTGATCCTCAATTCTCCTCCTGTAGTCTGACTTGGCCTCTTTGATGCCTCTCTTCAGGTTAGCTCGGGCTGAGCTGTAGAGAGCCCTGTTGCCAGACCTGAAGGCGATGTTCCTCTCCCTCAACAGCCGCTGGACCTCCCGGGTCATCCAAGGCTTCTGGTTGGGGTAAACCTGGATGCGTTTATCCACTGTGACAGTGTCTATGCAGTTCTTAATGTCACACAGAACACTGTCCGTGAACACTTCCAGGTCTGGGTGTTCAAAAACATCCCACTGTTAGGTTTGCACTTGTGTTTGTCTTTTCCTCCTGTTTCCCCCCTCCCTCCTTTCTGTCAGTAGGAGCAGGCAAGGTGTGGCTTCACTCTCCTTCCACTCACCTGCAGGCGGTCGGCAATTATCTACTCACCTGCTCTCACTCTGCAATCATCCTGGAGTATATAGATCGGCTCTTCCCTTCAGTCGTCGCCAGTTCGTTGCAAACCCTTTGTGCTGTCTATACCCTGCCGCTGACCTGCCTCGCCTGCCACTGCCTTTACCTGCTCCGCTCCAGCCTCTGCCTGCAAACACCTCAGCAGTCTGCCCAGCTTCAACTCCTGACAACCATTCCTGGAAATCTCACCCTGCCTCTGCCAAGCTCCGTCTTCCCCCTTCTGGACCTCCTCCACCTCTGTCAAGCTCCATCCCTCTTCGACACCCCCCCCCCCCCCGGGTTCCGCACTATCACTGGAACCCGCCAGCAGTGAACCAGTTCCCTCGTGGTCCTCCGGCAGTGTCCCCGCCTGTCACACCAGAGACCTGGGTTCGAAACCCACTCAGACTCTAAGTATCCAGACTTCATTGTAAATAAATCTGTTGAACTAAGCTCTGCAGGTTTGCATTTTTTGAGTCCACCTTTCGTTCCTGAGCATAACACCCAGTTGGTCCCGTCGAAGCAGTCTCTGGCCAAGTCTTCACAGTCTTTGTGGTGGTAAGAGCATTTTTCCTTGGGGGGGCATATGCAGGGAGCAGGAGCAGGGCCACATTTCAACCATGCCTCTTTCAGCATTCCTATAAATTCCCACCTAAACAGGTTTCAGCAAGTACTTGGCTCAAACTAGTATCCGGTACTTTTACGTGTATTAGTATCATCATCAGTAAAAAGTGTCAATATCTGTGCTCTCTATGATGGAAAATCCTCATGGGGTAGCTAATACTGCCTGTGTGACATTTGTGTGCATTTGTGCAAGTTGAATATTCAACTTGAGCAAAAGAAAATTGCGTTTACCAAAGGTGCTGAGTGTTTAGTGGAGAGGACTGAAGTAGACCTGAGGCACACGCCGACAGGCAGCTGTTGGGAGCTGGGGAGCTGTGGAGAGGAGAGCCAGGGACAGACAGTCTCTGGAGTTATTAGTCTCTTTGTCCTGCTGACCAGATGAGAAATGCATTTGAAAGTTATTTTGTGAGAATACTGAAAGGAGAAGGTAAAGAGAGAGACAGGAGGAGGCTTCCCTGGTGAGTGCTATCAGAGGCTGAAACACACATGCAGCTGGTGCCTGCCAGCTGGTGTTCACTGGCCGTTAGCATGTTGCTCATTAGCTTACGGCTGCTTGTTTGGAGAGAATAAACACACTCATGTGACAGCTGTAGGCACAGAAAACAGGAATTAGCAATACAGCTACACACAAAACACACACACACAGACTCCTGCTAGGATGAAGCAGAGGGCATGATATCACCAGGGATATGTACGAGGCTTTCCCACAAGACATGTTGACTAGGTTCAGGAGTTCTTTAAAGTGCTCCTTCCGCTCTATCCCCAGTCTGGGTCAGCAGTCCTTCCTGACTGAAGACAGCGGTTTGCCAGAACTCCATTGAGGTCAACCAGAAGTCCTTCTCCATACCTTACATCTAGCTGGTACCACTCCACCTACCACACCTGCTCTGGTTCCATCCCTGTCAGAGAGGTGACACTGCACGTCCCCAGAACCCAGACCCCAGCCTCAGTCTGCATCTCAGCCAGGTTGCATAAAGGTTCCCTTTCAGCAGCCCGGCTGACACCTGCTCCTGGTTTCCAGTTGTCTGCGTGGTCATACCTTGTCTGCTGAACAACAGCAGTGACCAGTTAGATACTTCCCTAAAGCCAACCAAGTCGTGCTCACGTCTAAATCTAACCAAACTTTAAGCACTGAATTGTCAGTTATGAAACAGATTTGTTTTCCAACAGTAATGTTTAACAATTTTGGAAGTAACAAAGAAATGATAATGATAATGAAAATGAGCGTATGGTATCGTCAGATCAGAAAACACTTCTACGTGGCATTTTGCATGCATGGTCATCAATGTGGTTTGCCGTTTTATTTGTAGGAGTTGTTTGCTGTGCATATATTTACACATCTTCATAAACAAACAGTCATTTACTTAAAGCTACTACAAGGAGGTTTCAACTGCTTATGAAACTGTCTTAATTTATTACTGATGCCTCTATGACCTAAATGAGGTGGTGAAAATGCTTTTATCCAAAATCGACATAACATGAAAGTTTCTTGTTATAGCTTTAAATTGTTGTTTTGTTCTATTTATTATTCAAAATAGGTCTTTGTGTTCCCCAACTCTTTAGACTGTTTCCTGTATGACTTCCTTCTTCTTTCCAAAGATTAATAAAGTCTTCTGAGATGAATGGGCAGTGTGCTGTTTATCATTGTGCGTAGGATGGCAAACTTTAAGTTGAACATGACCTGCAGTATCTATGTCCGTTGTAGTCAAAGGAAATGATGCAGGTCAAGTGATTCGGGCCTTGTACCAACCCTGTGGTGACTCTAAATGGAATGTGGTATAACTGTTCTTTGAGGAGGCGCTGAGAGTGAAATCAAAGTTTAACACGTGGGTTCAGGCCTTCAGTGTTTGATGAAGCTGTTCACATGACAGCATCACTTGGTGGAGGAGTTAATGAGATCCATGGGGGGTGAAGAGGTGTCATAAAATCTGAACTCTAACTGTTCACCTTCTCAAATCTGGAGATGTTCAGGTGTCTGTCACATTCTAAATGTATGAAATCCTCATAGTGAGATTTGTTTTCTTGTTTTTTTATGTGCATCTTATAAAATCTTATTCATTAATGTTATAATTTGTGGCAATATTAATGGATGATGAATTAAATATAACATATATAACTATTGATGGATATGTGGAAGTTGACAAATACAGATATCTGTATTTTGTGATCATGTTCACAGCATATATTCTAATAATCTGCAGTAATTCTACGATTGTTTGTCTTATCTGGATTCACCGAAACCTCCATGAGCCTATGTACATTTTCATTGCAGCTTTGTTGCTGAACTCTGTTCTTTTCAGCACTGCTGTCTACCCAAAGCTTTTGATTGACTTTTTATCAGAGAAACAGGTCATATCATATTCAGCGTGTCTCTTTCAGGGATTTCTGTATTACTCTTTTGGTGGTTCAGAGTTTTTTTTATTGGCAGTCATGTCCTATGACAGGTATGTTTCTATATGTAAACCTCTGCAATATTCAACTATCATGAAGAAAACGACAGTCTGTATTTTATTGGCTTTAGCCTGGCTGCTGCCTGCCGGTCAGATCGCAGTGCCAGCTCTACTGAATGCAACTAAAAAACTCTGTAAATTTACTTTCAAAGGAATAATTTGTAACAGCACAGTTTACAGACTTCACTGTGTGAGTTCAAGTGCGCAATCTGTGTATGGTGTGGTTATTTTGTTCAATGTCACTCTTCTCCCTGTGTTTTTTATACTTTTCACATACGCCAGAATACTTCTAGTATCTTACCAGAGTTGTAAAGAAGTCAGGAGAAAAGCTGCACAGACCTGTTTGCCTCACCTGTTGGTTTTAATCAGCTTTTCCTGCTTGAGTGCATATAATGTCATTATACTTAGAGCAGAATCAGATTTTCCAAAAACTGTGCGTTTTATAATGATGTTACAAATACTTCTGTATCATCCTCTCTTCAATCCAATCATATACGGACTGAAAATGAAAGAAATCTCTAAACACCTCAAGAAGCTGTTCTGTGAAGACAAGTTGAACAAACATGTCAAAACTGACATCTGATAGTCATTTCTTCTGTAATATAAATTCAGAGATCTTTAGATGGTCTTTAATGTGAGCATTTCTTTCTCTGCCTAATATTACTGTCAGCTTTTATCATATTATATAAAGGAATTAACAAAAAACAATTCGAAATGCAACATTTTTATTGCATGTTTCATTTTAATTTTTCATGAATAGTACAACATGGCATTGCAATTTATCACTTATATATCAGTTGATAGTAATAATACATATATTATTATAATATTTGATATGGTGTGTTTTGCTTAACTTTTTCTTTACTTGTTATTATAGTATATATAATATAGCATATCATAGTATACTTTATAGAATTGTATTATTATTGTAAAGTCTATATTTTATTATTCATACTTATTCCTATATACCCACTTACAGTATATTATGTATAGTACACACATCATGGCTGCCAGAGTTGCACTATCCGTGTAAATAGTATATAATGTATATAGTGAGGTAGCACAATATATATAATGTATATTATTTTTAATTTCATTTCTTTAATTTATTTGTTTGGGGTTTTTTTGTTTTGTTTGTTTTTTGTTTTGTTTTTTTTGTTTTTTGCTAATTTTAATCAAATCTATTTTCTTACCTGTTGGTTAATCTTAGAGCCTTATTACCAGTATTGACATCTATTACTTTTTAATTTTGTGTCATTATCTCCCATCAATAAAAATCATTATGGTCATAAAGTGAAGTTGTCCTCATTTTAAATTAAGGCCTGTGTCATGTTACATATTTTTCTTAAGGTACTAATTAATGTACAGTAATGAAATACTGATTTCAGTGAAATACACTGAAATCAGGCCTGTAGAGTTTGGTGAAGTTGTTCACATGGCAGCAGCTCTTGGAGGAGTGTGTGTGTGTGTGTGTGTGTGTGTGTGTGTGTGTGTGTGCGTGCGTGCGTGCGTGCGTGTGTGTGTAGGGGGTGTTGAAGAATGATCTATATATATGGTTGTTGCATGAAGGAACATAAACCCTCATTTCATTGTACAACCCTGTGTTGTGTAGTGATAATAAATGATCTTGAGACGTTGATAGCAGTCAGAATGTGATATCTGATACCTGACACAATCAGGTCATCTCCAGACTTCAGAAAGCAATCAGTGTTTTTATAGTGACACTTTGTTTGTAAGCTTTTCTATGCGTCTTATAGAATTTGCCTGATTTATTTATTAATGTTATAATTTGTGGCAATATTAATGGATGATGAATTAAATATAACATATATAACTATTGATGGATATGTGGAAGTTGACAAATACAGGTATCTCTATTTTGTGGTCATGTTCACAGCATATATTTTAATAATCTGCAGTAATTCTACAATTGTTTGTCTTATTTGGATTCACAAAAACCTCCATGAGCCTATGTACATTTTCATTGCAGCTTTGTCACTGAACTCTGTTGTTTTCAGCACTAATATCTACCCAAAGCTTTTGATTGACATTTTATCTGAGAAACAGATCATATCTTATTCAGCGTGTCTCTTTCAGTGTTTTCTTTATTACTCTTTAGGTGGTTCAGAGTTCTTATTGTTGGCAGCCATGTCCTATGACAGGTATGTGTCTATATGTAAACCTCTGCAATATCCGACTATCATGAAGAAAACAACAGTTAGCGTTTTATTGTTTTTGGCCTGGCTGCTGCCTGCCTGTCAGCTTGCAGTACCAGCTATATTAAATATTACTAAAAAACTCTGTAGCTTTACTTTAAAAGGAATTTTTTGCAACAATTCACTTAGCAAACTTCACTGTGTGAGCTCAAGAGCACAATCTGTATATGGTGTGGTTATTTTATTCAATGTTGCACTTCTCCCTGTATTTTACATACTTTTCACATACAGCAGGATATTTATAATAACTTACCAAAGTTGTAAAGAAGTCAGGAGAAAAGCTGCAGACACGTGTTTACCCCACCTGCTGGTTTTAATCAGCTTTTCCTGTTTGTGTGCATACGATGTCATTATTATTAGAGTGGAATCTGATTTTCCAAAAACTGCACATTTAATAATGACTTTCCAAGTGATTTTGTATCATCCTCTGTTTAATCCAATCATATATGGACTGAAAATGAAGGAAATCTCTAAACACCTGAAGAGGCTGTTCTGTCAGGTCATGTGAAAACATTGTCATTTCTTCTAAAATACAGATTCTTTAGATTGTATTTAATGTAAGCATTTTCTGTGCTCTATAACAGATTCAATGATGTAATGTAGAACATGTCATGGTTGTGTTTTTGGTTGGTTACTTCCTGTTTTATTTTGTCGTATTGGTTTTCCTTGTGTGTCCTTGTTGTTTTTACTTCCTGTCTTTGTCCTTTTCCCGCCCCTTTGTTGATTACTGATTTGGTTCACCTGTTGTTGTCCACCCACCTGTGTTTGATTACTTCCCTGTCTATTTAGTCCCTGTGTTTCTCTTTGTCTTTGTCAGTTCATCGTGTTGATTTGGTGTTTCAGTTTCTCGTGTGTTCTCCAGTGTTTTTGGTTTTCTCCCTTTTTGGATGGTTTATGTTTCACCAGTGTTTGTTGAATTTGTTTTTCCCCTTTTTGGATTTTTGGATTTTGGACTTCTGCCTGGCTCTGTTTTCTTTTGGATCCCTGCGTTCATGGAAGCCGGTGTTTTTTGTTACCTTTTGTTTTATGTATTAAAATTGTCATTTGAACTTGCACCAGTGCTCCCGTCTGCATTTTTGGGTCCACCACCTCCAGTGATTTTCGTTGACTTTACACCCACACGTAACAGAACAATTACTAAAGAATTTAAGTCAAAATGCAACATTTTTATTGCTGGTTTTAATCAACTGGATACGATTGAATAGTCGAATATTACAGTGCATATGTATATATACAGTTTTGCCCTTCACTGCTTTTCATATATGTCATTATTTCTCATTGTTTTAAATTAAAAGCCACCAACACAAGAACACGTGTGTGTATTTTCTGATACCAATTCATGTACAGTAGTTTAAATAGTCTTTGTCCTTTAAAGAAGTTTTAATGTTCTCATGATAAACAAGTATTATCTTACTGAATATTAAGTCTGCTTGCTGTTTCTTATCAGACTAACTTCACAGTAGATGGACTTATCTCACCCCGACTGTGCTCAGGCTTTTTCTTTTTTTTATTTACTTCAGCAACCACAGATGCCTCCAGTTTCTCAGTGTTTGCTCACCATCATGAGAAAGTCTTACACCAGTGACGACTGAGGTTAGAATAACTCATGAAAACGACACTAAAAACTAATAAAAAACATTTTAAGATAAGATAAAACATAATTTATTGACCCTACACTGGGGAAACTGGTTACAGCAGCTCAAACAGTACAGACAGAAGTGAGTGAGTGACAATAGATTACGTATGAAATAAAGATTTGACAAAACGATACACTCAAGACTATATACACTATATACACCTTTAACTACAGATATACAGTATATATGGATATGTTTATATGTATATATATATATATATATGTGTGTGTGTGTATATAAAAATATATATTTCACAGAAAAAATGTATAGAAGCTGGTATTAACTAAAATAAAAATACCATCCACACTAAACAACAAACAACCCCACTCTGGAATAACTGAAACTAAACTGAAAAAATGAAATGAAATAAAATAAACACTAATGAGAAACACTGAACTGTAATAACTCTGGTGATGGGACTCCTCGGTTCCTAAACGTAGCTTCAGCGGCTGCAGCCAGTGAGATAAGACTAATCTGGAGATACCTGAGGGCAGGAGCTGGTTTTGACAGGGGTTAGCAGCCTGCCCCAAATCACAGCTGCCCTGGATTAAGCCCTCAACTGTTCACCTCAACAGATATTTTTAATTCAGCTATTGCTCTGAGTTTTCCAGTTGTCTTTTGATTAACTGCAGAAAAACAGAACCATGTGACAGGTGCCAAGATATGCAGCAATGTTTGAGCAAAGAAAGGGAAGATTGCAACACACTACAGAAGCTGAGTATGTGTCAGTGTTTTGATCCTCTGCTGAACAGCTCTGTTATAAACTAACTTTTTATCAATTTTTTTCCCATATTTTTACGTTACACTTTTAAGATCATTTTTGTTTTTGTTTGTTTTTGCATTATTATATTATTGGAGTTTAAGACTTGGTTACTTTGTTGTTTATATACAGTATGTTTCATTTATGTGTTTGGTTAGAGGTAGCTATGGTTAAAATTGTAATTATGAAGAGGTAGTAGTAATAGGAGTGGACTGTTCTGTGCCAGGGTTCCCTTTGGGACCCTGACTTTATGGGGTGGGGTGGGGTGGGGGGGGGGGGGTCCCTTCTGTGGTACTGTTGTGTGCTCTGTGTCTTGCAGGTCCTCAGTTGGGTGGAGCTGGTGCATCATCAGGTAACTGAGAACACCTGGCCAGTCTTCCCAGGCTACTTAACCCCGCCTGCCCAGTCACCAGGCGGGTTCGGAAATCGCAGTAGCAGTCGTTGCAGACGTGGTTGCTGCCGTGTTCCCGTCGGTCCCCTCTCCCAAGCCATGCTGCCGTTACTTTTTACGTTTCTGTCTTTTGTTTTGCACTGACAACATGCACCTCACATTATTCAACACATCCATGCACCCTCACACTCCACTGATACTGACTTCCACACCCCATCGCAGTATTTATTGTTTGATATATTTAATAAATTCTGTTACTTTTTGGAGCCGCCCTGTCTACATCTCCCTCATTTGTTGCAGCCATTTGTTGTCGTAACAACTGTAGCTTTAAATCGGAGCAAGGATTTATAATGGACAAAAAGAACGGAACTAAACAAAAATAAAAACAGAAATGCTGCTGCTAGGGCCAAAATGCAAGAGAGAGGCAGTTTTTAACAGTTTTGGGAATTTGGCTCACCAAACCAAATCACAGGTTAATAGTCTTAGCGTCATATTGGACTCTGATTTAAGCTTTGAGGCCCACATTAGCAACGAGATGAAGACAGCATTCTTCCAGCTGAGAGATGTGGCCAAAGTAAGGCCTTTTCTAGCAAAGCAGGATGCTTCTCCTTGTTCCCTCCTGGTAGCACACTTGCTTCTTAGAGGTGATGAGAGCCAATATTCTTTATTGGTTTATTGCATGTTTGGCCTAAACTCACCCATGAGTTAATCAGGGCACTTGGGCACAGCTGGTAGGTGTATCCCACTGTGTGCTGCTGGCGCAAGGGGTAGGACAGGGCAGGACACCCCTGAACCCCTGGTGCAAGCTGGCAAAGGTGGATTTGGACACACCTTGAACAAATTAAATCCACTGCGCCTTGAACTTTCAACTTGCGCTTTAGATCAGTGTAAGATAGGGCCCTGAATGTGAGCAGAGAGAGGAGTCATTGCTGGTTTCTTTGTGCCTCAAATCCAAACAAAAGTTTGTCACCATTTTTACTGTTTCTTGGCAAACAACAGCCATGTATAATGTGCAAAAAATAATATGCAATGGTTAGGCCATTTCCATAGCAATGATTGTAACACAGTGGCAATTCTGATGAAAGGCAAGGCAAGGCAAGGCAAGGCATCTTTATTTATACAGCGCATTTCATACCAATAGGCAACTCAATGTGCTTTACATAAAGACAGAACATTTAACAGTAAGAGCAGAAAATGTAAAAAGAAAAGAACATGCAAAAACATTCAAAACCCTAACCCATATTAAAAATACAGTTAAAAGAAAGAAAGAGAAAAGAATATAGGAAGTACAAGAAAGAGTGCAAATCCAACAATTATAATTTAAAACTCTTGAGAGCTCAGCCATACGCACATGAAAAGAGAAACGTTTTTAACCTGGATTTAAAAGTGCTTACAGTTGGGGCTGATTTCAGTTCTGCTAGTAGTTTATTCCAGTTGTGTGCAGCATAACAGCTAAATGCTGCTTCACCATGTCTGGTTTGTACTCTGTGCTCCACTATCTGACCTGAGTTAGTAGATCTCAGAGCTCTACTGGGTTTATACTCTACTAACATGTCCTTCATGTATTCTGGACCTAAACCATTCAGTGATTTGTAGACCAGTAGCAGAACTTTAAAATCTATTCTGTAGCTGACTGGGAGCCAGTGTAAAGACTTAAGAACAGGGGTGATGTGCTCTGATCTCTTTGTTCTGGTTAAAACTCGAGCTGCTGCGTTCTGAATGAGCTGCAGTTGTTTAATACTTTTTTGGGGGAGTCCAGTCAGAAGACCATTACAGTAGTCAAGTCTGTTGGAGATGAAAGCATGAATCAGCTTCTCCTGATCTTTTTTGGACATGAAGCCCTTAATTCTTGATATATTCTTCAGTTGGTAAAAGGCTGTTTTGGTGACTGATTTGATATGACTGTTAAAGGTTAGGTCTGAGTCTATCAACACGCCAAGGTTCCGGACCTGGTCTTTAGTTTCTAGCGACAGTGACTCAAGGTGTTTACTGACAGCAACTCTCTCTCTTCTCTTTGTTGCCAAAAACAATTACCTCCGTTTTTTCTTGATTTAACTGAAGGAAATTTTGGTTCATCCAATTTTTAACTTGTTCTAAACAGTGACACAATGACTCTAAAGGACTGCAGTCATCTGGGGACAGTGCAAGATATATCTGTGTGTCATCTGCGTAACTATGATAGTTGATATTAGAATTCTGCAGAATTTGACCCAGAGGCAGCATATATAGGCTGAATAGAAGGGGTCCAAGAACTGACCCCTGAGGAACTCCACATGTCATAGCCACTTGATTGGATTGGTAACTTCCAATGGTCACAAAGTAACTCCGCTCCTCCAAGTAGGACTTGAACCATTTTAGGACTGTTCCGCTGAGTCCTGCCCAGGTTTCCAACCTGTTCAGCAGTATACTGTGATCCACAGTGTCAAACGCTGCACTGAGATCCAACAGGACCAGAACTGACACCAAGCCTGAGTCAGTGTTCAACCTTATGTCATTTAACACTCTAATAAGAGCTGTTTCTGTACTATGGTGAGGTCGGAAGCCTATTGAAATTTGTCAAAAAGACCACTGGAGTTCAAGAAGTTACTAAGTAGATTAAAAACCACTTTCTCAATGATCTTGTGCTATAAAAGGAAGATTTGAGATAGGTCTGTAGTTGGTTAATATGGAAGTATCCAACATTCTCTTTTTTAAGAGTGGCTTGATGGCAGCTACTTTTAGGGGTTTAGGAAACGTGCCTGATTGAAGTGAGCATTTATTATTTGCTGCAGATCTGTTTGGACAGATGCTTACAACAGTTTTAAAAAAGTCAGATGGCATTGTGTCAAGACAGCATGTCGATGGTTTAAGATGCTGAACTGTTTCTTCTACAGTTTTTTGGTCAACTACATTAAACTCTGACATCATATTTGATGTATACCTAGGTGGTATGATGATTCAGAGGAGGTGGGGGGGGGGCTCTGTGACCTTTGGTCGAGGGTTGTTTCCGAGGTGGTGGAGGGGGAGGGGCTATAGGAGGTGCCCCTCCCACTCCACTCCGCTGGGGGAGAGGTGGGAGGTTAAGGGGGGAAAATATGGGATTTTGGCGTGGTGTGAGTTGGATTCCAATATTGACAAGGCTCTTCATCCTGTCGGTGAAATCCAGAAGTGGGGAGTCCAGACTGAGTGGAGAGAGTTGGGGGTTGCTTGGGGTCTGGGGGGGTGAAGGTGAAGGTTGGGAGTCTCCTGTTGGGGCTGCGGGAGACTCCACTTGTCAGGCTGCTGGGGGTGGGGGAGACTCCTCTTGTTGGGGTGAGGATGATGACGTTGCAGGTTCTTTCTGAGTCCGCTGTCCTCCATGGTCAGTCCTTATCTCAGCGCTCTCACCAGAGCGCCGTCTTTGGAACGTCTTGTCTCTCGTCCTTGACAGGGACTGCTGGTGTCTGACGCAAAGAATAGAACATGTTGGAGCTTAGCAGCTGTGCTCCAGACTTGTTAAGATGAAATCCATCTGCCTTGAAGAGGTGCCTGCGTTCCCAAAAGATGTTGAAATTGTCAGTGAAGTTCATTGATTGAGCGGCACACGTATCTTTGAGCCATCTGTTTAGCATCATCAGCCTGCTGAATCTCTCATCTCCTCGCCGAACTGTCGGAGGTGGTCTACTGAAAAACACTTCAGTATTTAAACATCGAACTTTGTTTATCAGATCAATAAAGTCTTGTTTTAATACCTCGGATTGTTGCTTCACAACGTCAAGGGCTCCTGTGTGTATGATGAGAGATCTAGTATGGGCTCGGATGAGATCTTCTTTGAGATATCAGACACCATGTCGTTGGAAAAACAGAGTACTTTAGTGTTTTTCTTGCTGCAAAAGCGTTTTATCTCATTCACGGCTCCGTCCCCCACTATCAGAGTTTGAGGCCCAGTGGTTAGCTCTTTCTGTAGCTTTTTAGCATGTGGTTTAGCCTCATACCTTTTTTTGGTGCTGGAAGATGAGCCTTCTTTTGGGGAGTCAGGATTTTCTGAAAGTGGAGCAAATCTGTTCTGTAGTAGAATCCCTGTGTCTTGAGGAAGTTTGCTCCTAGTATTTGTTGTAGCCTCGGTCCATGGTTGCTTTCTCCTTGGTACTGGGGTTGAGGGGGCATTCCTGTGTGATGGCAGTGCAGGCCACTCGGTGTCTTCATGAGTCTCCAGGTGCTGGATTCTGCCTGATAACCGTCTTCCATGTCCAAGGGAGGCGATTTGTAATGCTTTGGCTTTGCACCAAGAGAGGTCCAGGGAGGACTGGTTGTTTTAGTGCCCTTTACACCAGGCTCCTGCCGCATTGTGGTGGTGCTAGTTAGCTTTCTGTTAGCCTGCTCCCTTTCACTGTTTTGGGACATTGGGATAGTAGTTTCATTCCCATATTGTCCATTTATCTCCACGTTCACTTCGAGTCGATGAATTTTTGTCTCCAGTACTGCTATCTTCTGGAGCAGTTTGTGATAATCATCCGTGGAAAAGGGAGGCATCTTGCTGCTAATTAGCTTCTGTTAGCTGAGTTTCTCGACCCAGTCGTGATAGTGCAGGCTTATGCTCTCTTCAGACGGGTGTCTTCCCCACCTCCTTTAAAATGGCGGTGGTGAAGCCCCTTCTGAAGAAGAGCAATGTAGACCCCACCATTCTTAATAATTATCGGCCAGTATTCAACTTACCATTTTTAAGTAAAATTTTAGAAAAACTGGTTTTTAACCAAGTAAATTATTTTTTAAATACAAATAACGCTTTGGAGAAGTTTCAGTCTGGTTTTAGGATGAACCACAGCACAGAGACAGCCCTTTTAAAGATTTTAAATGACACCAGGTTAAACTTAGATAACCATAAACTCACAGTCTTGGTACTACTGGATCTAACCGCCGCCTTCGACACAGTAGACCATCACATTTTACTAAACAGATTGAGGAACCTGGTCGGACTGTCTGGCACTGTTTTAAACTGGTTCACCTCTTATCTCACAGACCGAAGCTTCTTTGTAAGTATGGATACTTGTTCCTCAAGAATACATAAGATTAAGTGTGGGGTTCCCCAGGGGTCAATTTTAGGCCCAATTCTTTTTAATCTCTATATGCTTCCCCTGGGGGATGTCATCAGGAGGCACGGCATCAGTTTTCACAGCTATGCCGATGATACACAGCTGTACATCGCCGTGTCTCCTGATGACTCAGGGCCAATTGATGCCCTTTTTAATTGTATTTTAGACATTAAGTCATGGATGGCAGAGAATTTCCTTCAGCTCAACCAGGACAAAACTGAGGTTCTAGTCATTGGTCCTGAAGGCCAGAGAGAGAAACTTTTACTAAATTACAAAATTTTAAATCCTCACAATCTGTAAAAAATCTGGGTGTGATTTTTGACTCTGAGCTCAGTTTTATTCCACATATTAAAAACATAACAAAGGTAGGTTTTTACCACCTGAGGAATATAGCCAGAGTCCGCCCGTTTCTCTCTCAGGCCAGCACGGAGGTGCTGATGCATGCTTTTATCTCATGTAGGTTAGACTATTGTAATGCCCTGCTCTCTGGTCTTCCTAAAAAGAGTATCCATAACCTTCAATTGTTACAGAATTCAGCAGCACGAGTGCTGACGAGGACCAGAGGGCGGGAGCACATCACACCAATTTTAAAATCGCTGCATTGGCTCCCCGTCCGTTTCAGGATCGATTTTAAAGTTCTTTTATTAATTTTTAAATGTCTTAACGGTCTCGGGCCTTCTTATCTATCTGACCTGCTTTTATTATATCAACCCTCACGGACCCTGAGGTCCTCTGGCACTGGCCTTTTAAGCATGCCACAAATTAGATCTAGAACACACGGGGAGGCGGCTTTTAGTTATTATGGTCCCTGACTGTGGAACAGCCTGCCGCAGAACCTCAGGGCCGCAGAGACTGTTGATGTTTTTAAGAAGAGGCTTAAGACTCACCTTTTTAATCTGGCTTTTAACTGATCTTCTACTATTTTAGTTTATCTTATTTATTTTACTTTAGCAAGCTTTTAATTCATCTCTTTTATACATTTATTTAATTTTTGAGTATTTAAGATTAACTTTGGAATATTTTATCAATTTTACTGATTTTGTATACTTCTTACGTTATTTTACCATATCCTTGTTTTTATGTGTTTTCTTCAGTTTTAGCTCCAGTGTCTCCTCATGGGGGTTTTCCACACCGGGAGCGATGGGAGGTGCGGTCTGCCCGTGGAGGGCACTGGCCTGGGTGGCTTGGTGGGCTCCGCACCTTGATGTGGGGCCTCCTGTCTGCCCTGGCCTGAGTGGTCTCCGCGGTGGTGCTCCCAGTGGTCACAGGCCGTGGTCGCTCTCGGTGTGGTTGGCCCCCACATGTAGCATTGACCTCACCTCATGCCTCGTGCCCAGCCATGTCTCTTAATGTTGGTCAGTGTGTGTGGGTGTGTGTGTAGGTGTGTGTGTGCCCATGTATGTGTGTGCTTGTGTGTGTGGGTATGTATATATATGCTTTGTGTGTTTTATGTATTTATGTTAGGGTGGAGGGGTGGGTTTTTGGTCTCGGGATTTTTCTTTGTTGTTTTAGCCTCTGTGAGGCACTTTGTGTTACCATTGAGTATGAAAAGTGCCATATAAATAAATTTGAATTTGAATTTGAATTTATGCTGCTGATAAGCCCCACTGAAAAAGTAAAAAATAATAGCAGCCTTCGGTATAACAATCAAAAATTAAGCTCCCAGTGATATGTAGGTATCCAGGAACTGCTTTCCATAAATTGTTTTGCAAAATAAAAGGATTGCATTGAAAAAAAAAAGAGGGTAAAGCAGAGAGCAGGAGAGTGAAGCGTCTGCACTCAAGCAAAACAGGAAGTTAAGAAAGGGGGAAAAGAAAAATATGGCGGAGGTAAACAGCCCAGTACACAACCCTATGGGTCCAGGCCTCAAGAGTTTAACGAAGGTTTTCAGGTGATGGTAGCATTTAGTGGAGAGTTTAATGAGATCCATGGAGGGTGATGCAGGCTGATAAAAACAATCCACAAACTCAAACAGTTCACAATCTGAAGTTTGGACATCTGTGCTTATTGCAGCAAACACACAGGTGCATGTCAAGGTCAGGTACCAGTGAATAAAAGACAGTTTAATACACAATATTGTATGAAGTATGTTTATGTAATCTTCAAAGTGACAACAACTCTGATGGATTATCAAGAAAATATAACATTTATAATAATTGATGGTTATGTGGATCTGCACAAATACAGGTATCTCTATTTTGTAATCATGTTGACAGCATATATTCTAATAATCTGCAGTAATTCTACTATTGTTTGTCTTATCTGGATTCACCAAAACCTCCATGAGCCTATGTACATTTTCATTGCAGCTTTGTTAACCAACTCTGTTCTTTACAGCACTGCTTTCTACCCAAAGATTTTGATTGACATTTTATCTGAGAAACAGATCATATTATATTCAGCGTGTCTCTTTCAGTGGTTTGCGTATTACTCTTTATCCTGTTCAGAGTTTTTATTGTTAGCAGTCATGTCCTATGACAGGTATGTGTCTATATGTAAACCTCTGCAATATTCAACTATCATGAGGAAAACAACAGTCAATATTTTCTTGGCTTTAGCCTGGCTCCTGCCTGCTTGTCAGATTGTAGTGCCAGCTGTACTGAACACTAATAAAAAACTCTGTAACTTAAATTTCAAAGGAATAATATGTAACAGCACAGTTTACAGACTTCACTGTGTGAGTTCAAGACTGCTGAATATATATGGCTTGATCATTTTTTCAAATGCTGTGCTTCTCCCAGTGTTTTTTATACTGTTTACATATATTAAGATCTTTATAATTTTATATCGAAGTAGCAGAGAAGTGAGGAGAAAAGCTGCACAGACCTGTTTACCACACTTGATAGTATTGATCAACTTTTCCTGTTTGACTGCATATGATGTACTTCTCCTGCGACTGGAAGTTGAGTTTTCCCAAACTGTACGTTTCATAATGACGTTACAAAAAATCTTTTATCATCCACTCTTTAATCCAGTCATATATGGACTAAAAATGAAAGAAATTTACAAACAACTCAAGAGGTTGTTCTGCAGATTGGTCTAATGTGCTACTGATGATAACTGTACGGTCATTGTTTTGTGTCATAGCAATTTAGAGATGTAATGTCTGTGTTCCCTCAATTGTATGTTTCTGTAACACTAATGACTATTGGATAAGCAAAAAATAAGCAACTGTCTGCAGTTTCTCAAAAACCCTGAAGAGGTAAAGTGCATGTGTGACTCTTTCCTGCTTGTGGCCTTCTTCATGGTCACTTTGCCATTACAACAGATTTTTCTTTTTTAAAATCTACTGTCACTTTGAATTTTCTAGTTGCTTTTTAGGATTAACTGCAGAAACATAGTTTCAAACATAGACATACATAAGATCATCATATCATCATACACATCATACAAACAAACATACGAGTTTGTACTGATATCTTTCATGTTGGCATCATTTTTCCTGACTGTGCTATTGAAGTTCATAATCATCACTGAGTGAACATGTCAACATTTTAAATTAAAAGCATTGAAAGCAAGACCACATGCTTCAGACTGTGCTTTGGAACACTGTGAGACAAGCATTGAAATTCTATTAATAAAATAAACAACATAAACCACACTGCTGTTATCATAGTGCTAATATTTTGATTTCCCTATACAATCAAGTGATTTAAAGAGAAATTGCTTATTTCACCACAATTTCTCCCCCTCCTCCTAAAAATAAAGTCCTATTTCTTCCTTCATCTGAAACAATACATCTCCGAAGATCAGTTGGTGGTAATAACCTACCCAATGTTAAATTGTTTCCTCTTACCACAGATAGTAACAACAATATCAGTGATAATTGTAATTAAAATAATTATCAGCGTAGGTAATGGTTTGTGGTAAGTATGAACATTTGCATGTTTATGGGAGTGAGAGGAAAATATTCATTCATTCAGAAATATCCATATGATCCATACTAATAATCCTGGTACACAATAATAATCATCATTACCATTTATAATAATACTACAATATGTGTGACATAGAGGTCTTCATGGGTCCCCCCAAACCGAAAAACCCAAGACCCAATCATAGACCCATATGGGTTTGAATCCACGTTTTACACTGTATAGGGTCAATTGTATCCGGGTCAATTACTGTTCTGTTTCCGAAGGGTATGATACCCAAGTGGATCTGAGAAGACCCAGCCATGATCAGACACCAGATCGTGATGGAAGTGCTGTGTGTGCGAGTGTGCGAGTGTGTGTATTGCAACCTGTAACATTCAGCAACTGCAAGCAAACTGCAAAGTGCATCTGCGGCCACAAGGTGGTGCAGATTACCTGCATGACTGAATTATAATGACTGTCCGGTCATTGTCGGCTGTGTCTCAAAGGGTCAAAGAGTTTAGGTTATTTTTTATTATGCTAGAAGCAACAAAACTGCACAGCTGCTTCAAAACAAGTCACATTTGTCATGTGTCACGATGACAGCAAGTGGACTTGGTAAAATACATTGAGGTTTTCTGTTCTTCCTCTCTTGCTGATTTAAACAGCGTTGTTAATCCAGTTGTTATTTTAGCAAGTTTCTTGGCAAGAGGATGTATGTATGAGTCACAGCCAGGCACAGAGGAGAAGGTTGCTAGCATTACATCAGGAAGACACAAAGTTTTGCATTGACAACTTGTAAATAACCTTTTATATGACTGAAACTTGAAACTCAATAGTAAACTGGACCATCTAAGACTGCCTCTGACCACCCAGAAAGAATGGCAAACTGCTGTGCCCTTATGTTCACTGACATGTGGCTGCAGGAGGGTATCTCCAACTGTGCTATCCAGCAAGCCAGGCTAACCACTCTCTGGCTGGATGGGATTGCCTCATTGTCCAGTAAGACGCACAGCTTTGGCCTGTTGGCTTATTTCATTAAGTGTAAATAAAGATGGACGATGTGTCTCCGACTGTACAAAAATGATCCATACCAGACAGGAGCGCTGCTGTTGGTGACGTCAATTGGAGCCAGAGTCTGCGCAGTTGTGATCTGGGTTGGAGCAACAGTAATGAGTTCCTGCCTACACAGCCGGCCAGCTCAGTACCAATATGAAACTCCTCGTTTATACCATCAAACAACTAATTAACGGCATAATCTGCAGCATTTTCTAAAAAAGAAAATGTATAGACTGAATGTGTAGACTCTCCTGGTCCCAAGCCAATAAAGGGAGCAGGATTTATGACCTGTACTGCAGCCAGCCACCAGGGGGTGATTAAGATAGCATCACTGGAGGAGCTCTCATAGCCAGGTTACTGGGGCAGTATCCTGGAGCCTAAAAAAGGCCAGTTTGGGAACTGCAGCATCGCCCCCACTACTATTTATGTTAAGTGCAGATTGGTTTACCTGCTGCACCTTAGACGCCTGGGAAACAGCACTTCATCTCAAATATATACTTGAAAATGAATGGGTTGACAATAGAGTGAGTCAGAATAAGTTTGGTGAGAGAAGAAGAAGAAGGCAGAGCTCTTTAATCCCTCTTGGGGAAATTACATGTTGTTACTCTTATACACACAGGCCCAAAATAAACACACAGGGCCCATGCTGGACCGACAGACATGCATCAATGGATAGATGTCAGAGTGAAAGGGCTGCTACCTCAAGCAGTTAAGGGTTTGGCACCTTGCTCACAGGCGCCTCTCCAATGCTACACTATATATTGTGTTTGTTCTGCACTTGAGCCAGCCATCCTCCAATTCCTAAGCCAATTACTTATGGACTGAGCTATTTCCATCCCCAAAAGGTTCAGAAACACAACTATAGTCCATGATAAAGATGCAGTAGAGCTTAACAAATCGAAGGAATCATTGAAGCTGTTTAAGGGATGCTTTGGCCCACTCTGCCACTGCCTGAATCTTTGCAGGATCTATCTTCACTTGCCCACTCTCAAAGACGTACCACAGGAAAACAATAGATTTGATGTGAAATTCACATTTCTCTGTCTTAACATACAGCTTGTTGTCCAAGAGCCTTTGGAGCACCTGCCTGATGTGTTGGATGTGTTCCTCCAAGTTCTGGTAAGTCATTTAGAAAAACAAACAAAAAGTCAAAAAAAAAAAAAAAAAAAAAAGTCTCAAAGGACATCTTCAGAAGACATCTTCAACTCCTACGTTCAGAATCATTTCTTTCTGTGGTCAGAGGATCATCAGTACCTGTCATGACTGAAACCTAAGAACCTGCTGGTGGACACTTGCAATGAAGGATGCCTTTTTCAGGCTTGGTTGGTCCAGGGGTCTCCTGAAGAAGTAGGCAGGTACCTGGTGGCTAGAAGGGCTGTTGCTTTTGCAGTCACTGCAGCAGTTACACAGTGTGTCAAGGGAGTTTGGGGAGGGTATGGAGAAGGACATTCTGTTTGCCTAAAGGAAGTTCTGGTAACATTCACTGATTCAGGAAGTGAAAGCAGGGTTTTGCTCAGACTGTGATGAGTAGTGGAGGAGACCTTCTGACCCTCACTGGGGATACTGTCAAGCAGTGGTAAGGTCACTTTGAGGAGCTCCCGAACCTGCCCAACATATCCTCAATGGTGGTGGCAGAGTTTGAAGACTAAGGGTAAGCCTCAGCCACATCCCTGGTAGAGGTCTGTGAGAAAGTCAAGAAGCTCCTCAGGCACCTCATCCAAATGTAGCATCTTGCTTCTGAGATACTGAAGACCATGAACATTGCTGACCTGTCTTGGCTGACACATCTCCTCTGTGTTGCATGGAAGTCCAAGACAGTGCCTGTGGAGTGCAAGACCTAAAAAAGGGGCATTGGAGGGTTTGCTCCAATTATTAGTGTGTAACACTGCTCAGCCTGCCCAAGAATGTTTATTCTAGGGTTCTTGGCAAACAACAGCCAGGTGCAGTGTGCAGAAAATAAGATACAGCATTTAGTCTGTTTCTATAGCAATGAGGATTGTAATATAGTGGCAGGTCTGATAAAAGGGGCACAAGAAAATATGACAAACGGCCCAGTAAACAACACCTATGGGTCCTCGCCTCAAGAGTTTGATGAAGTTGTTTGACGATAGTTGTACTTGGTGGAGATTTTAATGAGATCCATGGAGGGTGACACAGGCTGATAAAAACAACCCTCAGACTCAAACAGTTCACTTTCTGAATTTTGGGTATCTATGTTTACACGTTAGCATCAGGTACCAGTGAATAAAAGACAATTTAATACACAGTACTGGATACACTGTGTTCATGTAATCTTCAAAGTGAGACTTTTCTCTTAATATTTTCTTGAGACAGTCTTAATGGATGATCAAGTAAATATAACATATATATTTATTGATGGGTATGTAGAAGTGCAAAAATACAGATATCTCTATTTTGTGATCATGTTCATAGCATATATTCTAATAATCTGCAGTAATTCTATTATTGTTTGTCTTATCTGGATTCACCAAAACCTCCATGAGCCTATGTACATTTTCATTGCAGCTTTGCTGATCAACTCTGTTCTTTACAGCACTGCTTTCTACCCAAAGATTTTGATTGACTTTTTATCAGAAAAACAGATCATATCTTATTCAGTGTGCCTTGTTCAATACTTCATGTTTTATGCTTTAGGTGGTTCAGAGTTTTTACTGTTAACAGTCATGTCCTATGACAGGTATGTGTGTATATGTAAACCTCTGAATATCCAACTATCATGAAGAAAATAAATGTGAGTATTTTACTTGGCTTTAGCCTGGCTGCTGCCTGCTTGTCAGGTTGCAGTACCAGCTCTACTGAATGCAAACAGAAAACTCTGTAAATTTAATTTCAAAGGAATAATCTGTAACAGCACAGTTTACAAACTTCACTGTGTGAGGTCAAGAATGATGAACATATACGGCTTGATTGTCTTTGTAAACCTTATAATTCTCCCTGTGCTCTTCATACTATTTACATACATCAGAATACTTATAATTTCCTATCGAAGTAGTAAAGAAGTGAGGAGAAAAGCTGCACAGACCTGTTTACCACACTTGATAGTTTTAATCAACTTTTCTTGTTTGACTACTTTCGATGTACTTCTACTGCGTCTAGAGACTGATTTTCCACAAATTATACGTTTAATAATAACATTACAAATAATAATGTATCACCCTCTCTTTAATCCAATCATATATGGAGTAAAAATGAAAGAAATTCATAAACACCTCAAGAGGTTGCTCTGCAACATTGTCAAATGTACTACCAATGATAACTGAACGGTCATTGTTTTGTGTCATAATAATTAGAGAGATGTAATTTGTTGTGTTCCTTCAATTGTATGTTTCTGTCACACCAATGCACAGTAAAGAGCATCATCGGCTTCATCAATATAATGACTAATGACTTAGCAATTGTCTGCACGTTTGAAAAACTCTGAAGTCACAAAAATTTATGTGGACACTTTTCTGCTTCTACTGTAGCCTTCATCAGGTGACTTTGCCATTACAACACATTTTTAAAATTATATTATTTCTGGTTGCATTGTTTTTTGTTTTTTTTTAAGATTATTTTTTAGGGCTTTTGCCTTTATTCATAGGACAGCTGAGGATATGATAGGAAAGGGGGTGGAGAGAGGGATGATGACACGCAACAAATGGGCCCAGGCGGGAGTCGAACCAGCAGCTGCTGCAGAGGACTAACAGCCTCAGCACATGGGGAGCATGCTCTACCAACTGAGCTATAGGGGCACTCCTGTGGTTGCACTGTTAAAATTATAATGGTCATGAAGTGAACATGCCACTATTTTTAATACAATAATGTGCTCCACACAGGTAATGGTACCCCAGATGCATTCAAAATTGCATTGGCAGCTAATTTTGATGATTCGCCATCAAACAGGAAATGGTTATATTAAGTTTGGTGCAGATCTGACCATGTATGCCAAAGTTATGTTTCATAATAGTCCCGCCCTGAACACATATGCATGACAATATTCCGCGATTGTCATAGCACCCCCTGCTGGTGACAGGAAATGTCATGTTTCAGACATTGAGATGCTGCTGTGCACACGTTGACCGTATCTCACTCAAATTTGGTGTGGAAGACCTTAATACCTTGGCAATGCTACGTTGTGAAAGTCGTAACATTTCGTCGAAGGGCTTCGCCCTGAGAGTGCGGCGTAGGTTGACGTTTTGTACAAACACATTAAATGGCATTAACTTTTGTGTACATGTTTGCATCACCATGAAACTTCACATGTATGTTAAAGGTCCTGCCCTGATTATATCACATGACTTTCGTTGATGGACGTGGCCAAACGCCTTGACCACGCCCTTTAAACAGCAGCCCTGGCGGGATGTTCCACCAACATGCACGAAAATCGGTACGCACGTGTATCACAGCCAGACGCACAAAAAAGTCTCTTGGAGCCATAGGCCAAACCAAACAGGAAGTCAACCATTTTGAATTTTGTCGTCAATTTTGGCGTTTTCCATGCATCCTATTTTAACAAACTCCTTGTACATAAATTATCCACTTCAGTTCAAAACTGGTGTGTACCTTCTACACAAGTGTGTAATCAAACTTCATTCAAAGATTTGGTGTGCGTTGAACAGTGTGCCTATGATGTGGCGTTGAGTTTTGAGGTCTCGCCATTAAACAGGAAATTGCTTTAACTTTGGTATAAATGGTCTAATCTGCACCAAACTTCACAGGTATGACAAAAGTACCACCCTGAACACATCCACATGATATTCAGGAGTCAAAGTCATAGTGCAAACTAGTAAAGACAGGAAGTGACATTTAATTCCTCCTACGATGTCTGAAATACGGTTTAATCCCAGAAAACAGGATCCATGGTAAATCTAATTTCACATTTCACATTTCCCGGGAAATGTAATGACAAGAAACGGGAAACATGTTTTTTATTTTTATTTTTTAAGCACAGAACATATTAGATATGTTCAGGAAAATGTAGGCTGACACTTTACTGTCATAAAACATGCAGCAGATATGTTTGTGTGTGTGCTGTGTGCCAGTAAAACAGAACACAGCCTATTAAGTAAGACACAGTGCTGATTAAAAAGCACATGCATGCTCAGAGTCTGAGTTGTGGCATTGCGCATATACTAACGCACAAACGCTGAAGTGAAAATAAAGAAATGATCTGTTAATTTTGAGTGATCATTGATTTTACTAGCCTACTTTGTATTGCTTTGTTATTACAGGAGGCTCGCACTTGCTGCGTCAGCTCGTACCAGCGAAGCAGCAGTACGATACAGATTTGCCTGGGATGAATCAGGCCACAAGGCCACGGCTGCAAGCACCCTGAGTTGCATGCGAGGGCCCATTCAACGCTGCTTGCAGCTTTAATTTTAATTAATCTTCATTTATTTGTTTTTATTTATTTTAATTATTGGATTCAATCTGTAGTGGCTTGAGGACAATGAGCTTACTTCTCATCATCCTCATGGGTTGAAGTAACATCATAAAAAGTCTGAAATATGAAAAAAGGAAGCTTAAGATAATGATGATTATCAGAATAAAATTCAAGTTGAAGAAACAACCACAAATTAAAAATTGGTATCAACCGTGATACCAAAAGTATTTATTAATCATCCTAAAAAATCCTTATTCCAAACGATTTTGAATGCATTTTCCCCTTCAATCAAAGCTTTATTTCACAGCAACATATTGTATATTCTGACAGCATTACATGGCCATTGAAACATTCAAGTATCCGTATTTAAAATGTAAGCCTTTACATCCGTATATCATAACATGAAGAGTGTTTTCATAAAATCATAATAATATTAATTTAAATATATCAATTACATTTTAATTGCTCACTCAAGAGGAGAGTTTAAAGTTTAGACGAGGCCCCTGTCTGGGAGACCTTTTCTGGCATCCCTGTGGAGGTTGGAGACACTGAACCAGAGTGGTCGATGTTCAAAACATCTATTGCTGAAACTGTGGCTGAGAGCTGTGGTCTCAAGGTCATGGGTGCCTCAAAGGGTGGCAACCCTTTGACGGCAGCCTCGGCTGTGACACAGGCAAAGCAGCAGGTGAGTTTTGAGAGGCAATGGAGAAGGACTTTCGGTCGACACTAAAGTGCTTCTGGAAAACTGTTCGGCACCTCTGGAGTGGGAAATGAGGAACCACCCAAGCTGCATATAGCAAGGATGGGATGCTGTTGAATGTCAAATGAGGAGGTAATCCAGCTGTGGAAGGAGCACTCTGAGGAACTTCTGAACCCGACTATCTCACCCTCTATAGTAGTAGAGGCAGAGCTGGAGGATGATGGGGGATCAGCATCAGTTTCCCTAGAGGAAGTCACTGAGGTAGTCAAATAACTCCACAGTGACAAACCCTGAGGATTGATGAGATCCAGGCAGAAATGCTGAAGGCTTTGGGTGTTGAAGGGCTGTTGTGGATGATACATTTTTTCAACATTGCTTGGAAGTCTGGGACAGTGCTTAAGGAGTGGCAGACTGGGGTGGTGGTTCCCCTTTTTAAAAAGGGGGACCAGAGGGTGTGTGCCAATTATAGAGGCATCACATTATTCAGCCTCCCAGGGAAAGTTTACTCTGAGGTGCTGGAAAGGATGGTCAGGGCAATAGTCAAACCTCAGATCGAAGAGGAGCAATATGGATTCCATCCCGGTTGTGGAACAGCAGACCAGCTTCAATAGATGATGTGTCTTAAAGTCTATACAGTGGAAGTGTGGTAGTGTGCGACATCTGCATTTCGCTGGACTGAATGCAGTGGGATAGGGCATGACTTACCATGCGTTCAGGACCACAGCTCATACAGCACATCTCATTTCTATTGTACTGTGTGTGTTATTTTACTCATTAACAACAGGTCTGCAAGCTCAACATGACAGAGTGCAGCAACATATCTCTGTTTCAACATATTACTGCAAAACTACTCAACTCTCAAACATGACACATTATCACCAAAGATTCACAGCACTCTTACCTCTCATACTGGGGTACATGCATATGTTTAGAGGAATATTAACCTATATGTGTAAACAAAGAGGCAAAAACTTGCATTCAGCTCCACTGCAGGACTTAATCTGCAGTGCTGCTCCTCGATGGGGTTTAATTTTCCTCCCAAGAGCTATGCGCCCACTGCTGACCTGCTTGAGTATCGTGCTAATACTGTAAAAAGTAAAGTACAATGAAATTGGCATTTAAAGACACAATAAAATAAAAAATATATAGTTCTGATGTTTGTCTACAAGAAAATTCCACAAGGCACCTTTAACTATTTAATAAAGGAAGAAGTCAAATGTACTTTGGCCAACTCACATGGAGCCGCAGGCCTCTCTGATAGTCTCTAGGGCAGGACACTGTTATCCCAGGAAAGATTAGAAAACAGCTCAAAGAATACTGAAGCATTCAGACCAAGGCAACAGAGTTTTATTATTTATCAGTAAAGAAACATCAGTCACTTCATGAGATGTCACAGCTGTCTGTGTACTGCAGTATTTTTGGACCTATTCTCCAAGTTTTTCTCCTGTTTAACTATTTCTTGGCAAACAACATCCAGGTGTAGTGTGCAGAAAAAAATATACAATCTAGAGGTCAACAGTAATTATGATTATAGTGGCAATTCTGATGAAAGGGGCAAAGGAAAGTCAAACAGCCCAGTAAACAACACCTGTGGGTCCAGGCCTCAAGAGTGTGATGATGATGTTGAGATGATGGTGAAGATTTAAATGATACCCATAGAGGGTGCGAAAACAGATGAAAAAGCAATCCACACACTCAAACTGTTCACTTTGTCTAATCTGTTTACTGGAATATTCATATCAAGGTCAGGTAACAGTGAATAAAGGTCAGCCAAGTACTGTCTATACTATATGCAAAGCTTGACTGTTCTCTTAACATTTTCTTGCAACCTTAATGGATAATAAAGTAAATATAACATATATATTTATTGATGGGTATGTAGAAGTGCAAAAATACAGATATCTTTATTTTGTGATCATGTTCACAGCATATATTCTAATAATCTGCAGTAATTCTATTATTGTTTGTCTTATCTGGATTCATCAAAACCTCCATGAGCCTATGTACATTTTCATTGCAGCTTTACTGATCAACTCTCTTCTTTACAGCACTGCTGTCTACCCAAAGATTTTGATTGACTTCTTATCAGAAAAACAGATCATATCTTATCCTGCCTGCCTTGTTCAATATTTTCTGTTTTATGCTTTAAGTGGTACAGAGTTCTTATTGTTGTCGGTCATGTCCTATGACAGGTATGTTTCTATATGTAAACCTCTGCAATATCCAACTATCATGAAGAAAACAACTGTCAATATTTTACTGATTTTAGCCTGGCTTCTGCCTGCCTTTGAGGTCGCAGTGCCAGCTGTCCTGAATGCAAACAGAAAACTCTGTAAATTTAATTTCAAAGGAATAATCTGTAACAGCACAGTTTACAAACTTCACTGTGTGAGTTCAAGAATGATGAACATATACGGCTTGATTGCTTTTGTAATCTTGTAATTCTCCCTGTGCTCTTCATACTATTTACATACTCGAGAATAATTATCATATCGTATCGAAGTAGTAAAGAAGTGAGGAGAAAAGCTGCACAGACCTGTTTACCACACTTGATAGTTTTAATCAACTTTTCCTGTATGAGTGCATGTGATGTACTTCTACTGCGACTGGAAACTGAATTTCCTCCAACTGTACGTTTAATAATAACATTACAAATAATAATGTATCATCCTCTCTTTAATCCAATCATATATGGAGTAAAAATGAAAGAAATATATAAACAACTCAAGAAATTGTTCTGCAAAATGTTCTAATGTGCTACCAACACTTCATAAAGAACTGTATCATGAGACACTTTTCTGCTTGTGGCTTCATCACAGAGATTTTGCTTTGAATTTTGCAGTTTGAATTTTTGATGCAGATAAACAGAAATCTATTAGTACTGATATCTATTTAAGCAATTTGACATGTTATACATTAAGTGAACATGTCAACATTTTAAATTAAAAGCCTTGAAAGCAAGACCATGTTGTCTAGACTGTGATTTGGTACACTGTGAGACACGGTGAATTAAATTTCTATTCATAAAATAAATAACATAACCCATACTGCTGTTGGTGTGAGAAAACAATAACTTTTATTCATCATTTTAATTTCTCTGAGATGTTTGATACCGTCTCTAGTTATTTAAATAAAATGAGCTCACTTTTCACTCCCTCGTGGCTTGAAATAAATAATTAAAGCATCTTATTTGACTACACATTTTATATATACCTATATATTTTTGTCATTCTTTGATTCAAAATGAGGTTGTATTTCTTCCTTCATCTTAAACAACAAGGATCAGTGAAGTGGTTGTAACCTACCCAATATTAAATTGTATTTCTTCTCTGCACAGATAATAACAATAACAGTACTAGTATTGCAGACCTGTATGAACTTACTGACACTGCAACATCTTACATCAGCTTTTGTGAGGACATGTGTGTGCTGAAAAAAAAACTTATAACAACAACAGTAAATTCTGGTTTGCAGTAATTTCTCAGATAGCTTTGTCAGGCCTACAGAAGTGGGGACAGGATCCTGTTCAACCAGGCCAGAAACATGCTGAAAATTGAGATTAGAGTAATAAAGAGAAACTGCATAATAGGGTTGAGCCGGATACTCGTTTCAGACGAGTATCCGGTACGGATAAAGCATTTTTGACGAGTACGAGCATGATACGAGTAAAAATCGTGAATATCCGTGCTCGTGTTGAAGGAAAATCCTCATAACTGACTGTCTTCACGCTCTGTGATTGGCCAGTCACACACAGCGCCCGCCCCTCCCTACACAGACACGTCCCTGCAGCCAGAGCTGTGCACACACAAGACAGTTCTCTCACAGATCTCTCTGTCTTGCTTGACTCTAGCTCACGTTGCTCTCTTCTGTACTCCTTAGGTTTTCTTCAGCTCGCCTCTATTTCGGTTTGTATGATATTTAAAGTTACTTGGTGAACTTTTTCATAACGTACGCGGTGCATTTGACAAGACAGAGCTGAAAACGGCTCGTGTCGCGTCGGTCACTGCCTCCACTCCGGTCGGGTTTTTTTTTTTTTTTTTTTTTTCCGTCTGCTTGCTCTTAGTTTGGCTGGTGATATAAAGTCAGTTGGAAAACTTTGCTCGTACTGAACGCGGTGCTTTTGAGAGAATACAGTGAACAAGGCTGACATATTATTTCCCTGTTTGCCATCACTGGATGTTTGCATGAATCACCAAGTTCACACAGATCATTAAAAAATAAACAGTCTTACAGACCACTTACACACATACACACATATAGCTGAACACACAAAGTAGCCTATATTAATATTTTTATTGTAGCCTATATGGCTGCATGCAGTATCTGACACTTTCTCACTGCAGTTCATAAAAATAAATATAATAGTTACTATTGTGATCAAAAACATTGAATCTCAATTCTGAGGCTGTTCTGTAAATATTCATTCATACACTTAAGAATATTCATGTTCTGAGTTCATAAAAAACTTGTTCTGTAAATAGTTCTCTTACTTTTGTGATCAAAAACATTGATTTGAATCTCAATTTTGAGGCTGTTCTGTAAATAGTTTTCAAATAAACAATAAATATAGCAACTTCTGATCAATCCATATCAATTTCAGACTTAAAATAATGTACCGATTTAAGCCCCACCCATTTCCGGTCAAACCACGCCCACTTCATGTTTAGGTCCCACCCACCCAGAGTACAGATATGGATACAGATAATTTAGATGGTTGAACAGATACAGACACAGATAGTGGTGTACTCGCTCATCCCTACTGCATAACTTAATGCTGAATAACATGTTTTCAGCCAACAACCCTGCAGGACATCACCACCCACAAGAAACCATCGCCCCACAACATGGAGGACCTGCAACTGGTCTACACCCTGAATGTGTCATACTGTAGGTTTGGTAAGCAGAAACCACACAGCTAACTGCAATCAGGATCTGTGAAGTGGATATGCGTCAACTCTTTCAGAGTTAGATGATCAGAAAGTTGGCATACCCTGACAGCAGGTCACCCTCATGTTTGAAGGCCTGTGCTAACCAGGTGGGCCCTGTCTTCGCTCAAACCTTCAACAGGTCACTGGACTTTGTGAAGACCTGTCCTGCTTCAAACTCTCCACACTCATAATGGTCCCCAAGAAACTCTATCACATTTCTCAGTGACTGTATCATCTTAACATTAATTGTCATGAAACCCTTCAAGAAAGACACCACAGGCTCCCTGCTGGACAGCCAATGAAGTTTGGGCAGGTAAAACAGATCAGTGGATGATGAGGATGTACTACATCCTGCAACTCCCCAGGGACATATGCAAGGACCCTGGGACTCAGGGTCAGTTATATCCAATCCCAGATTACAGTTATGTCTGCTCTATTCAGAGAGACAAAACAAACACATCTCTAACCTCAGCTGCCATAGCAACGCTATCAGGTTGTTCCCTTGTTTATCTGAAAGAAGAAAACAGTTGGATCTACTGTCTAGAACACAGTGTGTCTATTAAAGCAATATTCCACTTGACATGATAATCCACTCAGTATGTACTCACCCCTATGCCGATGTGATGATGGGTGAAGATCTTCAGTTCACTAAACAATCCTGGGGTTTCAGCAGAAAACAGGGTTGCAGCCGCAACATTAAACTTTAATCGCAAAAGACGCCATTTACGCCATGTTTTCAGCCAAAATGTCAACTGTAGCATGTAGCCGGTAGGATGTAAACATGGCATTGATCTCGCGAGTACAGTTGACATTTTGGCTAAAAACATGGCGTAAATGGCGTCTTTTGCGATTAAAGTTTAATGTTGCGGCTCACGGACACTTGGATTACACCACACGAGCAGGATGGAGACATTTTGTGTTTGTTTTGTGTTCTTTTTTTAACATTTTATCCGTGGTCTCCATTCACTGCCATTGTACTGGATTTGGCTGCAACCCTGTTTTCTGCTGAAACTCTAGGATTGTTTAGTGAACTGAAGATCTTCACCCATCATCACATCAGCATAGAGGTGAGTACATACTGAGTGGGTTATCATGTAAAGTGGAATATCCTTTTAAGGCCGGAAATATACTTGCTTTTAACTACACGTTCGCATACGCACCCTTACGCATCCCTTCGCTTCATGGCTGCCTCATGTATCCTGTGTCCATTTGGAGCAATGGTTGTGCACGTCCTCAGAAATTAACGCTAAGCATACATGAACACAAACGCATGGTTAAACAGCAAGTATATCTCCAGCCTAAGAGTTAGTGCAGGCCTCTCAATGACCTCAAGCCTTAGTATGTTATGTAAAATTGGAAAATTCCCTAACATTGAGTACTGATACCTAGTCCTATATGCTGATGATGCAGTGATTTACATGCATACTGAGTCTAAAAGTAGTCTTAAATGCTCAAAAAAACAAGGGTTTTCATTTTCTCAAAAGCTCGCTCACAGTTGCTTGATGATTTTACAATTTTCACGTCTGATGGCAAATCCATGGAAAGGGTGCATTCCTACAAATACTTGGATATATGGATAGATGACAAATTTTGACTGAATGTACATATTACTAATCTAGTTAGGAAGCTGAAACTGAAGGTAGATTTTTACTTTAGAAATAAATCTTGTGGAAGCTACTTTTCCATCTGTGATTGATTATGGTGAGATATTATACATGTAGCCTCGTCCACTTTACATAGCCTTGATTCAGTGTACCATGCATCGATACGTTTCATTACAAATACAATACTGGGTAAACTTCCAGCCTACATCTGTACCCGTCTCTTGGACAGCTTGGGTAGTCAACAGCTGCTATTTCCTGGCAAACAGCTGCCAGATGCAATTGCAATTATGATTGTAATACAGTGGCAATTCTGATGAAAGGGGGCACATGAAAATATGACAGAGGCAAACGGCCTGGTAAACAGCACCTATGGGTCCAGGCCTCCAGAGTTTGATGAAGTTGTTGAGATGATAATTGTACTTGTCAGAAATTTTAATGAGATCCATGGAGGGTGATGCAGCCTGATAAAAACAATCTTCTGACTCAAACAGTTCACTTTCTGAATTTTTGATGTCTGCATTTACTTTAACAAACATACAAGTGTATGTCAAGGTCAGACACTCGTCAGTAAAAGACAATCGTGTACAAGATACTGTGTATGGTATGTTCATGTAATCTTTATCTCTGCATTTTTTCCTCTCATCATTTTCTTAAGTCAACCTTAATGGATAATCAAGTAAATATAACATATATATTTATTGATGGGTATGTAGAAGTGCAAAAATACAGATATCTTTATTTTGTGATCATGTTCACAGCATATATTCTAATAATCTGCAGTAATTCTATTATTGTTTGTCTTATCTGGATTCACCAAAACCTCCACGAGCCTATGTACATTTTCATTGCAGCTTTACAGCACTGCTTTCTATCCAAAGATTTTGATTGACATTTTATCAGAAAAACAGATCATATCTTATTCAGCTTGTCTTGTTCAATATTCTCTGTTTTATGCTTTAAGTGGTTCAGAGTTCTTATTATTGTCGGCCATGTCCTATGACAGGTATGTGTGTATATGTAAACCTCTGCAATATCCAACTATCATGAAGAGAACAACTGTTAATATTTCACTGGCTTTAGCCTGGCTTCTGCCTGCTTCTCAGGTCGCAGCACCAGCTGTACCAAATGCTAATACAGAGCTCTGTAAATTTAATTTCAAAGGAATAATCTGTAACAGCACAGTTTACAAACTTCACTGTGTGAGTTCAAGAGTGCTGAACATATACGGCTTGATTGTTTTTGTCAATCTTGTAATTCTCCCTGTGCTCTTCATCCTTTTTACATACATCAGAATACTTATCATATCATATCGAAGTAGTAGAGAAGTGAGGAGAAAAGCTGCACAGACCTGTTTACCACACTTGATAGTTTTAATCAACTTTTCCTGTATGATTGCATATGATGTACTTCTAGTCCGAGTGGAAACTGAGTTTCCCCCAACTGTACGTTTAATAATAACATTACAAATAATAATGTATCATCCTCTCTTTAATCCAATCATATATGGAGTAAAAATGAAAGAAATATATAAACAACTCAAGAGGTTGTTCTGCAAAATGTTCTAATGCGCTACCAATGATAACTGCACGGTCATTGTTTTGTGTCATAATAATCCAGAGATGTGATTTTGTGATCTTCAGCTTCATTAATGTAATGACTAATGAGAAAGCAATTGGTTGCAGTTTCTCTCAACCTTGCAGCAACACTTAATAAAGAACTGTAGTATGACATGTTTTTCTGCTTGTGGCCTTCATCACAGTGACTTTGCTTTGAATTTTCCAGTTGCTTTTTGATGCAGAAACACACTGATATCTATCGCATCAATTTGTCTTATTCTACATTGATAAAATAAGCATAAGCAAGTATGCTCCATCAGTGCATGCAGACAATACGGAACCAACCCTCCACCTCCCTCTCCTCCAGTCTTTGGACCCCGGCAGCCAGAGTCCATCGAACTCTTGCTGCCTGGACCTGAGGAATGGCATGGGGAAGGGACGAGGTGGAGTCTTGTCACCACCTAGCCTCTGCATCATCATCCCATCACCACCACCAGTGTCTAGACCCCGGGGGGGATTTCCTCTTCACTCCTGCTTCATCACCCCCTATTTATATACATCTATATTCTATTCACTACAAAGGGGTCTAACCGCCAAAGACTTTCTGCTTTGCGATCTCATGCATGTGCAATAAACTATTTCATCTTACTCCGAGTCTCTCCTGATTGAAATAGTAGACAGTGTGTGTGTGTGTGTGTGTGTGTGTGTGTGTGTGTGTGTGTGAGATTTTAACCATCACAAACGGTTTGGTTTCATGTTCATACCCAGAGAAAAAAATTGGATCGATCAGTTTTTGTGAGGATGCGTGTGCTGACAATAGCTTTCAGCACATACAACAACAACAAACCTGATTTACAGTAATTCCTCCGACAGCTTCATCAGGCCAAGGAGGCCTATAGAAGTGGGAACAGGATCCTGTACAGCCAGGGCAGAAACGATGAAAACAGATCAGACAAGTATGAGAAGCTACACTGAAAAGCTGAATTTTCAGCCCACAACCGTGCATCAGCATGGGGAGGCCTGCAGGACATCACCTGATTCAGGAAACCATCTCCCCACACTGTGGAGGACATCAACTGGTCTACAACCTGAATGTGTCATAACAGTAGCTTTGATGAGCCATAGTTCAAACCATGAACCTGCTCCGACTCAGACATCACACAACTAACTGCACTCTTTACCATTCCCCCCACCCTTCCCCACTAACCTGCACTCAGGATCTCAGAAGAGGATGTGTAACAACTCTTTCAGGGACAGAAAATCAGGAAGACCCCAACCCTAGACCAGGTCCAGACAAATCTAAGTTCAAGTCCTGGCTGACTTCTTTGTGACTATCACAAATTCAAATGCAGTGCTTCCAATAATTTCACACTATTTAACTGATCATCAGGTGGTGGTAACAAGCCAAGATATGCAGCAGAGCTCCTGCAAAGACCAGCAAGACGAAGACGGCAAACTGCTTACAGAAACATCTTCACAATGCTAAACTAGGGCACATCTTCAGTGATGTTACCCAGGGTCAGCAGGTGTTTTGGGTCTTTCAAACATCATACACCCTCGCTGAGGTGACTCAACCAGGGTTGATGAGACCCTGGCCTGTGCCGTAGCAGCAACTCACAGATCTGCCCTCTTTAGCCTGAGCCATCTTGATGATTTCTTGGCTGTGTCTGTAGCAGTGGTAATGGCTCTCTTTGAATCTCTCCAGTGATTCCAAGTACAGTGTATGCCCTGCAGAGTGACTGGCCAGCAAAAGCCCAACACCCGACCAGCACGGGGCAACACTTGGCTCCTTAGCCTCTTCTTTGGCAGTTGTTTTTTTCATCTCCTTATGTTTTGCTCATAGGCCTCCTCCATGCATTCTTCTTGCGGCATGGTGAGCTCAAGCATAAGAACTTGCTTTGATGAATCAGACCACAACACAATGGCTCTGTGATGTGAGGAGCAAACTTCAGTAGCTTTCCAAGGTCTTCTTCCAGCTTCCAGTCCTGTGCAGTAAAAAGTAGCTCACTTGCCTTCTGGTGTTCTCCTGTTGCACTTTCACCCACCTTGACAAAAAGGGTGGTGTTCCTGATTGGCCCCGTCTTCCTGCAGATGTTTTGGGTACTGAAGATGCTCTCTGCAGTTGTCTGCAGGACTTAGTCTATCAATGGCGGCGTGACCATTGGCAAGAGTTGTAGGGTAGCAACTCAGGATATGTTCCGGCGTCCCAGTTTTCTCACAGAGGTGGCAGGCTGGTCACTCTGGAAGAAGACGAAATCACATAGCATCAGGTTCCTTATCCAGGATGTTTACATCATTGTTCCTAGGCCTTGCAAAGATCGTTCCACATTATCTTTCACTCAATCACTTGCTCCCACTTGCTCAAGGCACTTTGGTTCAACATGCTTCAAACAACACACAAGGATCTACAGGCCTATCCGGTGCTGTCAAGGCCAGGACAGACAAGACTCAGAAAACACATCCAAAAGTACTGGAATACTGGAATACATGAGCTCACATGAAGTGTTAATAGCTTATCAAAACATTGCCACCTTAGTCTGTGTACTAATGTATTTTTGGACCGATTTTGCAAGTCTTTCCTTCAACTATTTCTTGGTAACCAATAGCAAGGTGCAGAAAAAAACAACAACGTTTAGTTCATTTCTATAGTAATTATGATTGTAATACAGTGGCAATTCTGACAAAAGGGGGCACATGAAAATATGACAGAGGCAAACAGCCCAGTAAACAACACCTATGGGTCCAGGCCTCCAGAGTTTGATGAAGTTGTTTGGATGATAGTAGCACTTGATGGAGATTTTAATTAGATCCATAGAGGGCGATGCAGGTTTTTAAAAACAACCCTCAGACTCACTTTCTGAATTTTTGATGTTTGTGTTTACTTCAATATTTCAACAATCACACGAGTCCGTGTCAAGTCAGGTACCACATAAAGTGTCATACAAGATATTGTATACGGTATGTTACGGTAATTTTCAGTGGTTGGCTTAAAGTGTCTTTTCTTTTGTTTCATTTTGTTTCAACAAACTTGATGGATAATCAATTAAATATAACATACATAACTCTTGATGGATATGTGGAAGTGCAAAAATACAGGTATCTTTATTTTGTGGTTATTTTTACAGCATATATTCTAATAATCTGCAGTAATTCTATTATTGTTCATCTAATTTGGATTCATCAAAACCTCCATGAGCCTATGTACATTTTCATTGCAGCTTTGTTAATCAATTCTGTTGTTTACAGCACTGCTGTCTACCCAAAGCTTTTGATTGACATCTTATCAGAAAAACAGATCATCTCTTATTCAGCGTGTCTCTTTCAGTGGTTTATGTTCTATGGTTTAGGTGGTTCAGAGTTCTTATTATTGTCGGTCATGTCCTATGACAGGTATGTGTCTATATGTAAACCTCTGCAATATCCAACTATCATGAAGAAAACAACTGTTAATATTTTCTTGGCTTTAGCCTGGCTGCTGCCTGTTTGTCAGACTGTGGTGCCAGCTGTCCTGAATGCCAGTAAAAAACTCTGTAACTTTAATTTCAAGGGAATAATTTGTAACAGTACAGTTTACAAACTTCACTGTGTGAGTTCAAGAGCGCTGAACATATACGGCTTGATTGTTTTTGTCAATCTTGTAATTCTCCCTGTGCTCTTCATAGTTTTTTACATACATCAGAATACTTATAATATCATATAAAAGTAGTAAAGAAGTGAGGAGAAAAGCTGCACAGACCTGTTTACCACACTTGATAGTTTTAATCAACTTTTCCTGTATGAGTGCATGTGACGTACTTCTAGTCCGAGTGGAAACTGAGTTTCCCCCAACTGTACGTTTAATAATAACATTACAAATAATAATGTATCATCCTCTCTTTAATCCAATCATATATGGAGTAAAAATGAAAGAAATATATAAACAACTCAAGAGGTTGTTCTGTAAAATGGTCTAATACAGTGCAGATGATAAATGTATGGTCATTGTTTTGTGTTATAATTCAGGGATGTGATTTTTTTGTGATCCTTGGAAGATATTTCACATGAGGATTTGTTTCTGTAACACTAATGCAAAGAGAATCATTTACTTCATTAATATAATGACTAATGACTCAACAGCTGGCTGCAGTTTTTGGAAAAACCCTGAAGAGTTTGTGAGGCCAGTGCTTTTCTACTTGTGGCCTTCATCAAGCAACTTTGACATCACAACACAGTTTTTATTATTCTGTTATCACTCTTATTTTCCAGTTGATTTTTGTTTAACTAGAGAAAAATAGAGCCCTGTTGCTCCCTTTATCTCATATTGGCAGATTTTCTTCTGGCTGCATTATCAGAGTCCATAATGATCATTAAGTGATCATGCCAATATTTGAAATTAAATGCCTTGAAAGCAAGACTATGTGCTCCAGACTGTGATTTCATATCCTGTGAGCCAAACTGCATTCAAATTCAACTGAAAAAAAAAAACATTTCCAAATTAGAGACTATATCAAACCACAGTTCCTTCTGAATGTGGATCCTAATCACAGGAGAGTCTCAGTTATTTGCGGGTCCACGGACTCAGCCAATCAAAACCTCTCAACCCAAGTCAAAAATGCCTGGGATAGATTTATCTGATGAACAATGGAATCATATTCTAGATCTGGTCCATATTCTATTCCTGGTCTAACGCCAGGCTGGACAAGATATTTCCTAATGTCAGTGATGGATGTAACTGGTGCAAACAATCCCCTGCTAATCACATCCATATATTCTGGTCTTGTCCCAAATATGTTTGACCAGAAATTTGTCAATTTGGGACAACAATGATTCTGTTGAAATGAAAGCGCCCACCCCCCGTTCCCCCCGGCACATGACTGATGGATTAAGGAAGTTTTGTATAATATTAAATTTGAGAAACTTAGATTTTCCCACATAGTCTCAATAAGAAAATTCCAGAACACCTGGAACCCTTTCTGGGAAAATTTCAATCTCTTACACAACTCATCTGCCCCCGAGGAGGTTTGAATAACCACCCAAATTGTTCTTCTTCTAATTCCCTAATATAGCTACGATAATGTTACCCTAACAATTTCTATTTAACAACCCCCCCCCCCCTTCAGAAAATGCTCTGTTGCTGTTAAAAAAAAACAAAAACAAAAAAAAACAATGACTATCATGGTTCTTTAATTTCCCCCAAATATCTGACACAATCTGTAATGATTTAAAGATGACGAGCTTACTTCTCATTTCCCTCAATGGTTGAGCTACCAGCATTACAGTGTGCACAATTTCTATTTTTATTGTATTTTGCCCATTTTTCAAAATAAAGTTGTATATCTTCCTTCATCCATCCATCCATCTTCCGGGTCGCGGGGGGCAGCAGTCTAAGCAGGGATACCCAGACTTCCCTCTCCCTAGACACTTCCTCCAGCTCTTCCGGGCGAATCCCGAGGCGTTCCCAGGCCAGCCGAGTGACATAGTCCCTCCAGCATGTCCTGGGTCTTCCCCGGGGCCTCCTCCCGGTGGGACATGCCCGGAACACCCTCCCAGGAAGGCGTCCAGGAGGCATCTGGTATAGATGCCCGAGCCACCTCAGCTGGCTCCTCTCGATGTGGAGGAGCAGCGGCTCTACTCTGAGCTCCTCCCGGGTGACAGAGCTCCTCACCCTATCTCCAAGGGAGCGCCCCGCCACCCTGCGGAGGAAACTCATTTCGGCCGCTTGTATCCGAGATCTCGTTCTTTCGGTCATGACCCAGAGTTCATGACCATAGGTGAGGGTAGGAACGTAGATTGCCCGGTAAATCGAGAGCTTCGCCTTTCGGCTCAGCTCCTTCTTCACCACGACAGACCGGTACAATGACCGCATTACTGCTGCCGCTGCACCGATCCGCCTGTCAATCTCACACTCCATCCTTCCCTCACTCGTGAACAAGACCCCAAGATACTTGAAATCCTCCACTTGAGGCAGGAGCTGTCCTCCAACCCGGAGGGAGCAAACCACCTTTTTCCGGTCGAGAACCATGGCCTCGGACTTGGAGGTGCTAATTCTCATCCCAGCCGCTTCGCACTTGGCTGCAAACCGCCCCAGCACATGCTGAAGGTCCTGATTCGAAGGAGCCAACAGGACAACATCATCCGCAAAAAGCAGAGATGAGATCCCGTGGTCCCCAAACTGGACTCCCTCCGGCCCCTGGCTGCGCCTAGAAATTCTGTCCATAAAAATAATGAACAGAACCGGTGACAAAGGGCAGCCCTGCCGGAGTCCAACATGCACTGGGAACAGGTCTGACTTACTGCCGGCAATGCGAACCAAGCTCCTGCTCCGGTCATACAGAGACCGCACAGCCCTTAGCAAAGGGCCCCGGACTCCATAGTCCCGAAGCACCTCCCACAGAATGCCACGAGGGACACGGTCGAATGCCTTCTCCAAGTCCACAAAACATATGTGAACTGGTTGGGCAAACTCCCATGAACCCTCAAGCACCCTGCGGAGGGTATAGAGCTGGTCCAATGTTCCACGACTAGGACGAAAACCGCATTGTTCCTCCTGAATCCGAGGTTCGACTATCAGCCGAATTCTCCTCTCCAGTACCCTGGAATAGACTTTACCAGGGAGGCTGAGGAGTGTGATCCCCCTGTAGTTGGAGCACACCCTCCGGTCCCCCCTTCTTAAATAGAGGGACCACCACCCTGGTCTGCCAGTCCAGAGGCACTGTCCCCAACTGCCACGCGATGATGCAGAGGCGTGTCAACCAAGACAGCCCTGCAACATCCAGAGACTTAAGGTACTCAGGGCGGATCTCATCCACCCCCGGTGCCTTGCCACCGAGGAGCTTCCGAACTACCTCGGTGACTTCAGCCTGAGTGATGGATGAGACAATTCAGTTATTATCTGCTCACCTTCATGCTGTTTGAAAGTCAGGTTTAGTTCTTTAGTCCACAAAACACTGCTGGAGTTCAGAAAAACAGCGTAGCAGAATCTCCCAAACAATGGAAGTGAATGGTGACCAGCTTTCAAACGTAAAAAAGACAAGAAAACAATACTGCTTGTCTGGTGTAATCCAAGTCTCCTAAAGGCCCAACATTCCAAGTTCACTAAAAAAAAATGTTATTTACACCATGTTTTTAGTCTGAATCTTCACTGTAGATCTTAGCTTGGAGCCACGTTCATGTGCACACTGTCTCAACTGGGTGTGTGTGGTGTGACGGTGTGCAAACAGCATATCGGCACTTTAGGCTTTAGGATTATGCCGGGCAAGCAGTATGGCAGCATTTTCTTTTTCTTTTTTTTTTTTTTTTTTGTTTTGGTTTTCTTTCCCCAGTTATTTTTAACATTTGAAAACTGGTCACCATTCACTTCCACTGTTTGGGAGATTCTGCATCACTGTTTTCCTGTGAAACTCCAGCAGTGTTTTATGGACTAACAAAATAAATCTGACCCCCAATCAGAATACAGGTGAGTACATAATGACTGCTTTAAAGGGATAGTTCACCCAAAAATGAAAATTCAAAGTACACAAAATTAACAAAGCAAGAACACAGGTGCTATCTCCAGGCAGAGTTCATGATCATGGTCTGCAGCTGTCTTCAGTGAATTGTCAGGCTGACTGTAGAAACGGTCTGGTTGCCAGCTCAGAATTGGCCACCATTGCATTTCCCCAAAAGTTGACTTTTTCAACTTTCTCAAGTGACCCTAATCCAGAAAAGGAAGACCTCTGTCACCTCATGGAGCCAGACCTGTGAGAAGAGCTTGCCACTGAGTGTCTGGTGGCTGGGCCTTGCCTATTTGGGTTAGAACAGCTACTGTGTGCGAGGCTGCAACCTGGAGGGATAGGCATGGGGGTCGGGTGCTTTGCAGGCAAAGGGACCTATAGGCATGCTGTCACCTGGCAGTGCAGGCTGGTCTTTAACTCTAAGCTCTAAGCACTCTTAACTCTAAGCACTGGTTCTAAAACCAAATTCCTAGAGAGGGGCTTCATTGTGTTTCCCAGGGAAATGAGAAGGTCACTGCTATGAAACTGCACACTGCTTACCAAAAGTCTCTGACTGTTGTTTGTGCATGTGCACAGAACATCGGTGCAGGATACCAGGCCTTCTTTGAGTTGCAGGTGGTATCCCTTCCAGGACACCACCTAGGGGACTCCAAGGTTCTTCAGTTTGGAACTTCATTGCACATGTGGACAACAATGAAGAGACCTGGAGGGTGTTGACAGGGAGGAACTGCCTGCCTAATCTGAACCTGAATAGTGCTTTGTTGTTAGACTTCCATGATAGTCGTGGACTGACTGTGATGAACATAATGTTCAAGCACAAGGTGATTCATGAGTGTACATGGTACCAGAACACCTTAGGCCAAACATCGATGAAAGATTTTGCGGTTGTATAGTATAGTAATAAGCATTATAATACAGTGGCAATTCTGTGGCACAGGGAAACATGACAGCGTCAAACAGCCCAGTAAACAACCCCCTTTGGGTCCCGGCCTCAAGAGTTTGATGAAGTTCTTCAGGTGATAGAGGTACCTGGTGTTGGATTTTAATGAGATCCATGGAGAGTGATGCAGGCTGATAAAAACAATCCACACACTCAAAAAGTTCATTTTATGAAGTTTTGGGTATCTGTTTACTAGAATATGCATGTCAAGGTCAGGTAACCCTGAATAAAATTGAGTGCAATATCCTGTTCATGTGAACTTCAAAGTGAGATTTTTCTCTCATATTTACTTAAGACAGTCTCAATGGATAATCAAGTAAATGTAACATATATATTTATTGATGGGTATGTGGAGGTGCACAAATACAGGTATCTCTATTTTGTGGTCATGTTCACAGCATATGTTTTAATAATCTGCAGTAATTCTACAATTGTTTGTCTGATCTGGATTCACCAAAGCCTCCATGAGCCTATGTACATTTTCATTGCAGCTTTGCTAATCAATTCTGTTCTTTACAGCACTGCCATCTACCCAAAGCTTTTGATTGATTTTTTATCAGAAAAACAGATCATATCTCATCCAGCCTGTCTCTCTCAAAGTTTTGTATTTTACTCTTTAGGTGGTTCAGAGTTCTTACTGTTGGCAGCCATGTCCTATGACAGGTATGTGTGTATATGTAAACCTCTGCAATATCCAACTATCATGACGAAAACAACCATCAGTATTTTATTGGCTTTAGCCTGGATTCTACCTGCTTTTCAGGTTGCAGTGCACATTCTACTGAATGCCAATAATAAACTCTGTAGCTTTGTTTTAAATGGGATTTTTTGCAATAATACAGTTTACAAACTTCAGTGTGTGATCTCAGAAACACAAACTATACATGGTATGATCATGCTGCTAAATGTTGCACTTATTCCTGTGCTTTTCATACTTTTTTACATACACCAGGATACTTATAATATCCTATCAAAGTAGCAGAGACGTCAGGAAAAAAGCTGCACAGACCTGTTTACCACACTTGATAGTTTTAATAAACTTTTCTGGTTTGTGTACATATGATGTCATTATAATTGCAATAGAATCCGCTTTTCCAAAGACTGTTCGTTTAATAATGACTTTACAATTAGTTCTGTACACTCCTCTGTTTAATCCAATCATATATGGACTAAAAATGAAAGAAATCTCTAAACACCTCAAGAGGTTGTTCTGCTCAGCTAAAATTAACTAATGTGTCTCATGTCTCATTTCTTCTGTAATAATACTGCAGCTGGTGAGGGCTCTGAACCTTGTTTGGTGTTTTAATGTAAGAAACTGTTTCTATGACTGATACAGTAAAGTAACATCAGTATTGTAATGTATGTATTGATCGATCTGTTAATTTTCTAACATAGTATTTTCATTCTAAGTCTTCACAAGTTTCATTCTTGTCAGTTTGTTGCTTTCCAATAATTGTTGTAATATTCACACACTACGGTGGCCGACAAAGTACAAACGCACTGCATATACAGACAGGCGCTGCAAATACAGAAAACGCACTGCATATAAGAAAAGAGATGCAAAAGGAAAACACTGTAAATACAGAAACGCGCTGCATAAACGGAAACGTGCTGCAAATACAGAAACGCGCTGCAAATAAGAAAACAAATGCAAAAAGAAAACGCTGCATATCCAGTCATACAACGGCAGTGCTCCAGGCCTCTAGGGGCAGTGCTGAGTGTCCACCCAAGAAAAAATTGGAGTCGGGAGAGGCTACATGAAAAAGTACTTATTCTTTTTTTTTTTTTTTTCTATTTTTCTTTCTTTCTTTCTTTCTTTCTTTTTCCACATGTGGCCCTCATCTTTTACTGTATTATGAAAGTGCAGCCGACTCCAATTTTCCTCCCACCAATAACTTTCTTCTTCTCCTTCACTCATCTGCTCCACACGTTGATATGTCCATTATCTGTCTCTCGGGTGGAAGCTCAGCACTGCCCCTAGAGGCCTGGAGCACTTCCATTGTATGACTGGATATGCAGCATTTTCTTTTTGCATTTGTTTTCTTATTTGCAGCGCGTTTCTGTATTTGCAGTGCGTTTCTGTATTTGCAGCGTTTTCCTTTTGCATCTGTTTTCCTATATGCAGCGCGTTTCTGTATTTGCAGCACGTTTCTGCTTATGCAGCGCGTTTCTGTATTTGCAGCACCTGTCTGTATATGCAGTGCGTTTGTACTTGTCGGCCACCGTAACACACAGATGCAAACACAGCCAACCTCAGCTGTAGCTTCCACTGACATACTGATGTCATGATCTATTTTTGACTAAAATGTTATTTCAGTCCACTGAAGTGCATTTACCTTCTACAATATATAACTGACAATTACCCGACTTACAAAGATGCTAATATATCTTGAAAGGTGGCTGTTTTGGGCGAGGGTGACTTTATTTCCGTGTAGGACATTTGGGACCATCAGTGATAAAAATGTTGTGTTTACACAATTAGCTTTACATGGGATTCAACTGGCATGCATGCAACCACTGCAGAAGAGAGACAGCAGATGACGCTGTAGCCCTCCTGTTAATATTAACAACAGCTTTTCTTTATATTAGTACCTGTCATACATACCATGCAACTCAAAGTGTTTCGCTTTACAGTGTGGTATTAAAAACAAGACAAAACTATACAATACGTTTATAAAATATAAATGAAATAATGACATTAAAAACAGGACAAAAATATATACATTTTTAGAAACACAATAAAAAAAATCTAATAAAGGAGGAGTGATACAGTAGTAAGTGGTAAAAATGGCAGAAAAAGCTAGAAATATATTACATTAAATAAATGCTTGCCTGAATAAGTGGGATTTCAACTCAGTTTTTAAAATGTCAGCAGAGCTTGCATGTCTAATGTAACAGCACAGAGTGTTCCACAGTCTTGGAGCATTGCAGCTGAAAGTGTTTTCCCCACATTTTTCATGGGTTACTTCAGGAACATTTAAAATACCAGCGTCAGAAGATCTCAGTGCTCTTTTTGGTTGATAAGGTTTTAAAAGTTTGAAATGTATGATGCTATATCATTAAGAGCTTTGTATGTGAGTAAAAGAACCTTAACATCTATTCTTAAAGAAATGGGGAGTCAGTGCAGTGAAGCTGAAACAGGAGTCATGTGCTCCATTTTCCTCATCCTTGTTAAAAGTCTGATGGCAGAGTTTTAAACTACCTCAAGTTTCCCAATAAGTCCCTTTGGTCAGCCAGCAAAGAAGCAGGTAAAGACTTGGCCTGGACTCTGAGATGAATAAAGGATCTGACATGGTTGTGCTCTGGGATTTCCCAAATTACTAGTAGTTAGAAAGAGTCTCCAGTGGATTCAGTGGTGATTGGATTTGAAGTAGAATACAGTGTGGGTGGTCCAAGTTGGCTGGTTTTGGTTTGCTTCAAGTAGAATACCATGGTGTTGTCTGAGAAATAAGAAAGATCAGAAATAGAGGTGTGAGGTCATTGTGAAGGGTGGATGTGGTGAATTCAGAGCATCTGAGGGAACTGAAGAAGACAAGTATGAACATGGCTTCTAAAGTTTGGCCAGCGTGGGGGATGTTTTATCTGGAGTAGATGGCTTGGATGCAAACTGACAGCAAGTCTGAGGTAAGGGGAAGGTGGCGAGGACTTTGAGCTGGCTCTTGACATTTAAGTCCTCTGAGAAGTAAGGTTAGCTGTCGGTGGTTGAAGTCCACGCCGGTATTTCCAGTTATGAACTTTGAGAAGAAGCTAATGCCTCTAAGATAAACCTTGATGGTATGAGTTTTGATAGCCATGACGCAATGGGCATGGGTAACAAAAGAAATCAAGGTGACAAGGTCAAATGATGAGAAAGTTATGTTGAACTGGTTGTGGAAGTGGTGAAAGCTCTGCCAGGCTGACCAGTAAGATGACAGGGTTGCAGGAGCTACACTGTTGATGATTGTGTTCTGGGGTCTATGATGAGAGGTATTAGAGTAGGATTTACAAGTTGAATGTCAAGGCCGAATATAGAGGAACCGGTGTTGGGTGGGTGTCTTCATGGGGGGCCAAGCTCCTGAATTTCTTAAACAGGAACCAAGAAGGGGAGTCAGCAATGTCGTTGGAATGTCGGGGAACATGAGCTGTGTGAAGAATGTACTGGTGGTACCAAGTTGGATGGGGAATTGGAGCGACCTTTGTTGATTATGTCGACTACTGCAAGATTGTCAGAGTATATCAGAATGGACCTGCGAGACCATTCATGGCCCAACAAAATAACTGCAGCTATTATAGGGTTGGTTTCAAAGAGGGCAGAGGAAGGAACCTGGCTTTCTCATGCAAGCTCTGGGGGCCATCTTGCTGCGAACCATCTTCCATTGAAGAAGCCCCCAAAACCGACAGAAGGAGCGGCATCAGTGTACAGATGGATGTCTTGGGGGTGAGTCGACTGATTGTCGAAGAAAAACGAGATGCCATTCCAACTGGTGAGGAGGCTGGGCCAGAGGTGGAATCCAGCATGGCTTGGGCCGTCCAGAGAAATGGGACTCAAAAGTGATGGGACGGAAGAAGCAATTGACAGCAAGTGGGAGATAAATGCTCACCCTTATGAGGGGACGCATAAGACGAAGTTAAGGTGACCAAGGAGCAACAGAAGTTGCAGTTTTGTACACAATGGCGGAGAAGGAAGTTGGAGATCAGGAGGCTGACATGGCTGAGTTTTTTTGGTTGGGAGTGAAACTTTGAAGAGATTTGTGTCGAGAGTGATTCCCAGGAACTCAAGGAAAGTGGAAGGGCCCTCTGTTTTCTGTGCAGACAGTGGAACTCCGAGATCGGAGAAAACAAATGTCCGAGTGACAAGACCTGAAGCAGGTGGCAGCGAGGGAGGGGTAATAATGAGGAAGTCGTCCAAAAGATGGACAAGGAATGGAATCTTATGGTTATTACACAGGATCCAGCAGAGGGCTTCTGTGGTGTCGAAGGGTTTGGGGCTGCTTTTGCAGCCAAAGGTGAGCCTGACGGCAAAGTAGTACTCATCTCACCAGCAGACACCAAAGAATTGCCAGAAGTCAGGGGGGTGGGTTGCAAACGATGGGGAGGATGGTTGGATGGCTTGCTGGACGCCATACGCTTGCTGGAGAGCTGGATTGCCAATAGCGGGGTCTCAGGGACGGATTCGGCTGAAAAGTTTTTGGCTTCAGCAGTTTCGGCTGCTGGCGTAGGCTGATGAAAACTTTGGAGGTAATCATCCTGGTTCCAATCGAATAAATCTTCATCCAACAGGGATATTGAGATGGAATCCACACTCAGGTGAGGTGAGTAAATGGATTAAGTAAGATGAATTTACAGATGAATGTGGCGTTCTCTGTTTGAATCGATGTCGTTTGGTATTCTGTTGCGGAATACGAGGGCAGAAAAGGAGGAGAGGGTTAGGTGGGTATTTATACCGGAAGACGTGTGTTTGAGGTGTGGGTCTGCTCCTGAAACTCTGTTAGCTTCAAAAAAAGACAACAATTGGTCTTCAAGAAGGGCACCTCAAACTTTTGATTTTTCTATCATTTCAACAACCAGGTTTTGTTTGCAGAAAATAATGTACAGCATTTCTCTATAGTAATGGCCATTATAATACAGTGGAAAGGAAAACATGAACCAGTAAAGGACTCCTATGGGTCCAGGCCTCAAGAGCTTGATGATGTTGTTCAGATGATAGAAGTACTTGATAAAGACTTTAAAAGAGATCCATGAGTGTGATGCAGGTTGATCAAAGTCAATCCAAAGACTAATTAAGTTACTCTGTGAATCTGTTTACTGGAATATGGATGTCAAGGTCAGGTAACAGTGAATAAAAGTTGAATACAAGATACTCTGTATAGTATGTTCATGTAATCTTTACAGTGTGACTTTTCTCTTAACATTTTCTTCTGATAACCTCAATGGATAATCAAGTAAATGTAACGTATATATTTATTGATGGGTATGTGGAGGTGCACAAATACAGGTATCTCTATTTTGTGATCATGTTCACAGCATATATTCTAATAATCTGCAGTAATTCTACAATTGTTTGTCTTATCTGGATTCACCAAAACCTCCATGAGCCTATGTACATTTTCATTGCAGCTTTGCTAATCAATTCTATTCTTTACAGCACTGCCATCTACCCAAAGCTTTTGATTGACTTTTTATCTGAGAAACAGATCATCTCTTATTCAGCTTGTCTCTTTCAGTTTTTAGTATTTTACTCTTTAGGTGGTTCAGAGTTCTTACTGTTGGCAGCCATGTCCTATGACAGGTATGTGTGTATATGTAAACCTCTGCAATATCCAACTATCATGAAGAAAACAACTATCAGTATTTTCTTGGCTTTAGCCTGGATTCTACCTGCTTTTCAGATTGCATTGATAACTCTACTGAATGCCAAAAACAAGCTCTGTAGATTTGTTTTAAACGGGATTTTTTGCAATAATACAGTTTACAAACTTAACTGTGTGATATCAGAAATACAAACTATACGTGACATGATCATACTGCTAAATGTTGCACTTATTCCTGTGCTTTTCATACTTTTTACATACACCAGGATACTTATAATATCCTATCGAAGTAGCAGAGAATTCAGGAAAAAAGCTGCACAGACCTGTTTACCACACTTGATAGTTTTAATAAACTTTTCCATTTTGTGTACATATGATGTCATTATAGTTAGATTAGAATCAGATTTTCCAAAGACTGTTCGTTTAATAATGACTTTACAGGTGGTCCTGTACACTCCTCTGTTTAATCCAATCATATATGGACTAAAAATGAAAGAAATCTCTAAACACCTCAAGAGGTTGTTCTGTTCAGCCAAAATGAACTAATGTGTCTCATGTCTATTTTTTCTGTAATAATACCGAAGCTGGTGAGGGCTCTGAACCTTGTTTGGTGTTTTAATGTAAGAAACTGTTTCTATGACTGAAACAGTAAAGTAACATCAGTATTGTAATGTATGTATTGATCGATCTGTTAAAGATAATTTTCTAACATAGTATTTTCATTCTAAGTCTTCACAAGTTTCATTCTTGTCAGTTTGTTGCTTTCCAATAATTGTTGTAATATTCACACACAGATGCAAACACAGCCACCACTCAGCTGTAGCTTCCACTGACATACTGATGTCGTGACCTTTTCTTGACTTAAATGTTTTTAAAAGTCCACTGAAGTGCATTTACCTTCTACAATATATAACTGACAATTACGTGACTAATAAAGATGTTAAAATATCCTTAAAGGTGGCTGATTTGTTTGAAAGAGACTTTTGATTCACTTGTAGGAACTTGGGGCCAAAAGAGATTTTGCCAACTCAAGCAGGGCAGGAGGAGAGAGAGACAGAAGTACAATAACTTATTTATATAGCACCTTTTATACATAACATGCAACTTAAAGTGCTTTGCTTTACAGTGTGGCATTACAGCTTCTCTCATTCGCTTTGGCTGAGAGTTCAAATCTCTGCACAACTACTATGTTGTTCACAGCAGATTAGAATTTCTCATTCATTCAAGCAATCTGCATCTTGTTTTAGCATGTGTTTAAAAGAGCAGTTACAACTGTCAAAGTTCCACAATAAACAGCTGCACGAGGCTTCAGTTATCAAAATCTATCAGACAAACATGTATATTCCATAAATATCTATGACATGTAATGTTTGGGACAGCAAACAAGCTGCCAGGTGACCGTAAAGAACAAGGAAACACGTGGACGTCATTTTGTGGCAAATTTTCTATATCTGACCTTACATGAAAGGTCACAGGTGACTTTTCTGTTTACACCAACCCTAACCTGGGGTGCAGTGGAGGTGAACACAGGTAAACTCACTTTATCACCTTTTTGAGGCTGAAATTTATTCATCTATTTTCAGATCAACTGTATCAATCAGTGAGGGGAAAAAAGTGGGTAAACTACAGTTTAACCACTTCTGCATTTACACTTTGCTACAAAAAAAAAAAAAAAACTTATACATACAAATGTGCATATTTTCCTTTTTACGGTGATAACGGTGGTAGATTTAATGTTGAATTTGGGAGTAACTGTTGAAACACGAGGTCTGTGATTCCTTCAAGAAGTAAACAAAAGCAGCTTCTCATTTTAGCTGACGACAGTGGACTTTGTCGGCTAAAATAATGATTCAATCAGATTTCATAAGTGTAGCTGGATGATGTTTCCATCTGACACATTTTAAAACAAGAACCCTGTTAAAGTGTTTAAAGTTACATAGCAGCTGCCTACATGATATAATGTTAATGCTAAACAAGGCTAAAGCTAGCTTACATCTCAGCAAACATTGGTCAGATGGTGAAATACAGCAGGTATATCTACATGATAGATGACAGAAATACACTCATTAATGTGGGAAAAGGAAGCGCAGGGACTCGATTAGTGCAGCGGACCTTGAGACGGGTCACCCAGCCAGACCATGATTGCAGAAGAGAGCCAGGATAAGAGCTAAGCTAACCTGACTTAGACCTGAGACAGCGAGCCAGAGAGATTTGCATCATCGTTGACCCACTTTGATTCTGCATCAGCCCACATCCTCCACCTCAAACCCCCACAGAACAAATGCAGATGCAGTGGATCTAACAAGTTTGTCTGGAGGTAAAGTTACATGTTAGTTAGCCAGACATGCTAACATTTGTAGCTTATGTTAGAGCAGATGAAGATAGATTTTAATCCAGTGGTTCCCAACCTTTTTTGGGCCGTGACCCCATTTTGACATCACAAATTTCTGGGGACCCCAGAGACACTTTTTTCTAGAATTAGTTTTTGATCATATTTAGGGCCCGAGCACCGTCCAGTGCGAGGATCCTATTGAATTTCAAGGAATTATTAGGGCCCGAGCACGTACCGTGCGAGGACCCTCTTGAAACTGTAATGTTTATTAGGGCCCGAGCACGTCCGTGCGAGGACCCTATTGAAATCGTAAGAATTATTAGGGCCCGAGCGACGACAACGTCGTCTGACGAGGACCGTCTTGAAATCGTACTGTTTATTTAGGGCCCGAGCACCGTCCGGTGCGAGGACCCTATTGAAATTGTTCCGATTATTATTCGGGCCCGAGCACCGTAGGTGCAAGGCCCTATTGTTTTCGCTCAGACTGCCCAAAAAATGAATTGCATTTTTGGGGGCTTAAACATACTCAAAAACTCACCAATTTTGGCACACACGTCAGTCTTGGTGAAAATTTACGTGTCATGTGGTTTTGGTTGGTGGGCGTGGCAAAATGACTTGGCCACGCCCTTTAAACGCCGCCATTACCCGCACGTTTCACCGATTTGCATGAAAATCGGTACACGCGTAGATCATGCCCAGACGCACAAAAAAGTCTGGGGGACCCTATAGGCTAAACCCAACAGGAAGTCAGCCATTTTGAATTCCGTGGTCATTTTTGGTGTTTTCCACATGTTGTATTTTAACGAACTCCTCCTACAGGATTTATCATAATGACTTCAAAATCACTGGCTACCATCTACACTGCTTTGTGATCAAAAGTTATTAAAAGATTGCGCTATCGTTGAAGGGCGTATCGGCTTTTTGGCGTCGAAGTTTGACGTTTCGCCATGAAACACGAAATCGCTATAACTTTGGACTACATTGTCCATTCTTCACCAAACTTCGCATGATTCATAATAGTCCCGCCCTGAAAACAGCTACATGACAAAATTCCATGTCTGTCATAGCGCCCCCTGCTGGCGACAGGAAATGACATGTTTTACACTGTGAAGTGCTGCTCCCAGCACACTGACCATATCCAGCTCAAATCTGGTCTGAAAGGCCTTAAGACCTTGGCAATGCTATATCATGAAGATTGTGATGTATCGTCAAACGGCGTTGCCCTGGCGCATGGCGAAGGTCAGCGTTTCACAGAACACAGCAAGTGACCCTGGCTTCAGTGGACTTGATTGAATCTGTCTGAAATTTCACATGCTTGTTAATGGTCCGGGTCCGAACATGTGCTATGAGTTTCGTCAATGGGCCTGGCCAAATGGCTTGGCCACGCCCTCTAAACACTGCCATTACCGCACGTTTCACCGACATGCACGAAAATCGGTACACACATAGATCATGCCCGGACGCGCAACAATGTATCTGACAACCCATAGCCTAATCCCAACAGGAAGTCGGCTATTTTGAATTTCGTGGTCATTTTTGGCGTTTTTCACGCGTCGCATTTTAACGAACACCTTCTACGGGATTCATCAGATCGGCTTCAAAATTTGTGTGAACCTTCCAGACTAGTTTGTGATTAAAATTTATTAAAAGATTCCGTTTCAGTTAAAGGGTGTTGCCATGAGTTGGCAGCTAATTTTGATGATTCGCCATGAAACAGGAAATGGTTATAACTTTGGCATACATGGTCAGATCTGCACGAAACTTAATATGTTTCTTAATAGTCCCACCCTGAACGCATATGCATGAGAAAATTCCGCAATTGTCATAGCACCCCCTGCTGGTGGCATGAAATGATATGTTTTAGACTTTGAGGTGCTGCTGCGCACATTTTGACCATATTTCACTCCAATTTGGTGTGGAAAACCTTCAGACCTTGCTAATGCTATGTTGTGCAAGTCGTAACATTTTGTCGATGGGCTTCACCCTGACAGTGCAACGTAGGTTGACGTTTCGTATAAACACATTAATGGCGTTAACTTCTGTGTACACGTTTGCATCGCCATGAAACTTCACGTATGATAATAATCCCAGCCTGAATACATCTACATGAAACTCATGAGTCACAGTCATTGCGCAACCTAGTGGGGACAGGAAGTAACACACAATTGCTTCCTACTGTGTCAAAAGGGGGTGAAAATTCAGCACCTGATCTACCAGTGGGCCTCTGGTGACATGGTCGCGGCTGCAGACGGCTCCGAGTGGCGCGGGGGTGCGAGGGCCCGTTCAACGCTGCTTGCAGCTTTAATTAGGGCCCGAGCGATGACAACGTCGTCTGACGAGGACCCTCTTTGAAACTGTAATGTTTATTGTTTATTATTCTTTATATATTTCCCCCGCCAATTTCGCCCCTTTCCCATGCTCAAAAAGTCACCAAACTTTGCAAAGTCGTCCGGCCGGATCCGAAATTCGATATTTTGGGATGCGCGCACAAGGTCGACACGAAATGGCGAAATAGCGCCCCCTACAAACTTTCAAAAGACCCTACACATTGGGGTTTATTTGTCGTAGGCTTACGAAATTTGGTACACATATTTATCATGCCAAGACGCACAAAAAAAGTCTCTTAACGTCGTGGTGAAATGTCAACCGGAAGTCGGCCATTTTGATTTGAAGGGTCAAAAAAGGGCCGATTTTGGCCTTTTTTTGCAATTTCCACTACTTGCATTTGAACGAACTCGTCCTAGGGATTTCATCCAATCGTCTTCAAATTTGGTACACGTCATCATGACCCCATGCTGGTCAAAAGTTATTTAAAGAATTTCTGTAGGCTGCTAGGGCTCGACAAACTTTGGCGACTGTTTTGGAGCACGCCGTTTCGCTTCGAACAGCTGTCACGCCCACATACTTCATCGTTACAGCTTCAAACTTGCTGGACATGATGAGGGCGCCGCCCTGAACGTATCCATATATTGACTTTCCACCTAACTCATAGCGCCCCCCGGTGGTAACAGGAAATGATGTGTTTTTACTTAAACATGTACTGATGCCACATAGTTCACCCCATCGACTTCATTCCACTTCTACAACATGCAGAACAAGTTGGTGAAGCGACATCATGAAGGCCGTGAAGCTACGTGTAATGGCGTCCATGTGGCGGCGCGGCGACTATCGATCCTTCGCCATGAAATTACGTTTGCCCTTTTGATGTCTTTAATGAAGTCATATCATCATGAAAATTGATACACTGGTCAAGGATGGCAACCTCTTACATCTGATAGGGGTGTCACCCATGGGCGGGGCAAAATGCCTCTATAGCGCCCCCTTGAAATCTTCAAAAACCCCTCTCCATAGGGTTTTTTTTGGAGTAGGAAGATGAAAATTGGTACACGTGTAAATTGTCCAGACGCACAAAAAAGTCTTTGGCACCATTGGTCTACTCCAAGCAGGAAGTCGGCCATTTTGATTTTCACGTGTCATTTTGGCGTGATTTCCACACGTTGTATTTTAACAAACTCCTCCTAGGGATTTTGTCCAATCCACTTCAAATTTCTTTCACATCATCCAGAGACTATGCTGATCAAAAGTTATTAAAAGCTTTTCTCTGTGTCAATGGGCGTGGCCGCTATGGCGCCGCCATTTTTGATGATGGAAATGACCAGTGTTTACTTTATCATGTACTGATGCCACATAGTTGATCCCATCAACTTCATTCCACTTCTAAAACATGCAGAACAAGTTGGTGAAGCTACACTATGAACGCTGAGAAGGTACGAGTAATGCCGTCCGTGTGGCGGCGCGGCGACTATCGATCCTTCGCCATGAAATTAGGTTTGCCCTTTTGATGTCTTTAATGAAGTCATATCATCATGAAAATTGATAGACAGGTCAAGAATGGCAACCTCTTACATCTGATAGGGGTCTCACCCATGGGCGGGGCAAAATGCCTCTATAGCGCCCCCTTGAAATCTTCAAAAACCCCTCTCCATAGGGGTTTTTTTGGAGTAGGAAGATGAAAATTGGTACACATGTGTAAATTGTCCAGATGCACAAAAAAGTCTTTGGCACCATTGGTCTACTCCAAACAGGAAGTCAGCCATTTTGATTTTTCGTGTCATTTTGGCGTGATTACCACACGTTGTATTTTAACGAACTCCTCCTCCTAGGGATTTTGTCCAATCTACTTCAAATTTCTTTCGCATCATCCTGAGACTATGCTGATCAAAAGTTATTAAAAGCTTTTTTCTATGTCGATGGGCGTGGCTGCTATGGCGCCGCTATCTTTGATCCATCGGCATGCATATTCAAGCAGCTCTTTCTCCCACATGCTTATCCAGACTGCTTCAAAATGTCTGTGTGCCATCTAGACAACGTTGTGATCAAAATTTCTCAAAAGATTTTGCTCATGTTGAAGGGTGTGGCCGTGAGGTGGCGGCGAATTTTGATGTCTCGCCATGAAACATGAAATTGCTATAACTTTTGCATAAATGCTCCGATCTGCACCAAACTTCACATGGTTGATAATAGTCCTGCCCTGAAGATGTTTCCATGCAGAAATTTTGTAATTGTCATAGCGCCCCCTGCTGGTGACAGGAAATACCATGTTTTAGACTTTGAGGTGCTGCTCTGACCACATTGACCATATTCAACTCAAATTTGATGTTGGTCATGCTATATTGTGAAGACCATGATGTCTCATAGGACACTGCCGCCCTGATGGCGCGGTGAATGTCGATGTTTCGCCAAAACACAGGAAGTGAACATAACTTCAGTTTACTTGGTCGAATCTTCCTGAATCTTTATATGTTTTTCACTGGTCCCGCCCTGAGCATATGATATTAATTTCATAAGTGGGCGTGGCTAAACAAACTCCTCCTCCACAACTGATCCGATTGACTTCAAAACTGGTGTGTAACATATAGACAAGTGTGTGACCAAAGCCTCTTAACAGAATTGGTCAGCATTGAGCGGTGTGGGTGTGGCCTGGCATTGACTTTTGATGTCTCGCCATGAAACACGAAATTGCTATAACATGAGATTAAATGGTCAAATCTGTTCCAAACTTCACATGTATGATAAAAGTCCCAGCCTGAACACATCTACATGACGCTCATGAGTCATAGTCATAGCGCCACCTGGTGGGGACAGGAAGTAACACTGCATTGCTTCCTGCAGTGTCTGTAGGGGGTGAAAATTCAGCACGTTGTCTACCAGTTGGCCTCTGGCGACATGGTCATGGCCGCAGCAGGCCCCGAGTGGGCGGGGTCGCGAGGGCCCGTTCAACGCTGCTTGCAGCTTTAATTACTATTGTGATCAAAAACATTGAATCTCAATTCTGAGGCTGTTCTGTAAATATTCATTCATACACTTAAGAATATTCATGTTCTGAGTTCATAAAAAACTTGTTCTGTAAATAGTTCTCTTACTTTTGTGATCAAAAACATTGATTTGAATCTCAATTTTGAGGCTGTTCTGTAAATAGTTTTCAAATAAACAATAAATATAGCAACTTCTGATCAATCCATATCAATTTCAGACTTAAAATAATGTACCGATTTAAGCCCCACCCATTTCCGGTCAAACCACGCCCACTTCATGTTTAGGTCCCGTCCACCCAGAGTACAGATATGGATACAGATAATTTAGATGGTTGAACAGATACAGACACAGATAGTGGTGTACTCGCTCATCCCTACTGCATAACTTAATGCTGAATAACATGTTTTCAGCCAACAACCCTGCAGGACATCACCACCCACAAGAAACCATCGCCCCACAACATGGAGGACCTGCAACTGGTCTACACCCTGAATGTGTCATACTGTAGGTTTGGTAAGCAGAAACCACACAGCTAACTGCAATCAGGATCTGTGAAGTGGATATGTGTCAACTCTTTCAGAGTTAGATGATCAGAAAGTTGGCATACCCTGACAGCGGGTCACCCTCATGTTTGAAGGCCTGTGCTAACCAGGTGGGCCCCGTCTTCGCTCAAACCTTCAACAGGTCACTGGACTTTGTGAAGACCTGTCCTGCTTCAAACTCTCCACACTCATAATGGTCCCCAAGAAACTCTATCACATTTCTCAGTGACTGTATCATCTTAACATTAATTGTCATGAAACCCTTCAAGAAAGACACCACAGGCTCCCTGCTGGACAGCCAATGAAGTTTGGGCAGGTAAAACAGATCAGTGGATGATGAGGATGTACTACATCCTGCAACTCCCCAGGGACATATGCAAGGACCCTGGGACTCAGGGTCAGTTATATCCAATCCCAGATTACAGTTATGTCTGCTCTATTCAGAGAGACAAAACAAACACATCTCTAACCTCAGCTGCCATAGCAACGCTATCAGGTTGTTCCCTTGTTTATCTGAAAGAAGAAAACAGTTGGATCTACTGTCTAGAACACAGTGTGTCTATTAAAGCAATATTCCACTTGACATGATAATCCACTCAGTATGTACTCACCCCTATGCCGATGTGATGATGGGTGAAGATCTTCAGTTCACTAAACAATCCTGGGGTTTCAGCAGAAAACAGGGTTGCAGCCGCGACATTAAACTTTAACCGCAAAAGACATCATTTACGCCATGTTTTCAGCCAAAATGTCAACTGTAGCATGTAGCCGGTAGGATGTAAACATGGCATTGATCTCGCGAGTACAGTTGACATTTTGGCTAAAAACATGGCATAAATGGCGTCTTTTGCGGTTAAAGTTTAATGTTGCGGCTCGCGGACACTTGGATTACACCACACGAGCAGGATGGAGACATTTTGTGTTTGTTTTGTGTTCTTTTTTTAACATTTTATCCGTGGTCACCATTCACTGCCATTGTACTGGATTTGGCTGCAACCCTGTTTTCTGCTGAAACTCCAGGATTGTTTAGTGAACTGAAGATCTTCACCCATCATCACATCAGCATAGAGGTGAGTACATACTGAGTGGATTATCATGTAAAGTGGAATATCCTTTTAAGGCCGGAAATATACTTGCTTTTAACTACACGTTCGCATACGCACCCTTACGCATCCCTTCGCTTCATGGCTGCCTCATGTATCCTGTGTCCATTTGGAGCAATGGTTGTGCACGTCCTCAGAAATTAACGCTAAGCATACATGAACACAAACGCATGGTTAAACAGCAAGTATATCTCCAGCCTAAGAGTTAGTGCAGGCCTCTCAATGACCTCAAGCCTTAGTATGTTATGTAAAATTGGAAAATTCCCTAACATTGAGTACTGATACCTAGTCCTATATGCTGATGATGCAGTGATTTACATGCATACTGAGTCTAAAAGTAGTCTTAAATGCTCAAAAAAACAAGGGTTTTCATTTTCTCAAAAGCTCGCTCACAGTTGCTTGATGATTTTACAATTTTCACGTCTGATGGCAAATCCATGGAAAGGGTGCATTCCTACAAATACTTGGATATATGGATAGATGACAAATTTTGACTGAATGTACATATTACTAATCTAGTTAGGAAGCTGAAACTGAAGGTAGATTTTTACTTTAGAAATAAATCTTGTGGAAGCTACTTTTCCATCTGTGATTGATTACGGTGAGATATTTATACATGTAGCCTCGTCCACTTTACATAGCCTTGATTCAGTGTACCATGCATCGATACGTTTCATTACAAATACAATACTGGGTAAACTTCCAGCCTACATCTGTACCCGTCTCTTGGACAGCTTGGGTAGTCAACAGCTGCTATTTCCTGGCAAACAGCTGCCAGATGCAATTGCAATTATGATTGTAATACAGTGGCAATTCTGATGAAAGGGGGCACATGAAAATATGACAGAGGCAAACGGCCTGGTAAACAGCACCTATGGGTCCAGGCCTCCAGAGTTTGATGAAGTTGTTGAGATGATAATTGTACTTGTCAGAGATTTTAATGAGATCCATGGAGGGTGATGCAGCCTGATAAAAACAATCTTCTGACTCAAACAGTTCACTTTCTGAATTTTTGATGTCTGCATTTACTTTAACAAACATACAAGTGTATGTCAAGGTCAGACACTCGTCAGTAAAAGACAATCGTGTACAAGATACTGTGTATGGTATGTTCATGTAATCTTCATCTCTGCATTTTTTCCTCTCATCATTTTCTTAAGTCAACCTTAATGGATAATCAAGTAAATATAACATATATATTTATTGATGGGTATGTAGAAGTGCAAAAATACAGATATCTTTATTTTGTGATCATGTTCACAGCATATATTCTAATAATCTGCAGTAATTCTATTATTGTTTGTCTTATCTGGATTCACCAAAACCTCCACGAGCCTATGTACATTTTCATTGCAGCTTTGCTAATTAACTCTGTTCTTTACAGCACTGCTTTCTATCCAAAGATTTTGATTGACATTTTATCAGAAAAACAGATCATATCTTATTCAGCTTGTCTTGTTCAATATTCTCTGTTTTATGCTTTAAGTGGTTCAGAGTTCTTATTATTGTCGGTCATGTCCTATGACAGGTATGTGTCTATATGTAAACCTCTGCAATATCCAACTATCATGAAGAGAACAACTGTTAATATTTCACTGGCTTTAGCCTGGCTTCTGCCTGCTTTTCAGATCGCAGTACCAGCTGTACCAAATGCTAATACAAAGCTCTGTAAATTTAATTTCAAAGGAATAATCTGTAACAGCACAGTTTACAGACTTCACTGTGTGAGTTCAAGAGTGCTGAACATATACGGCTTGATTGTTTTTGTCAATCTTGTAATTCTCCCTGTGCTCTTCATCCTTTTTACATACATCAGAATACTTATCATATCATATCGAAGTAGTAGAGAAGTGAGGAGAAAAGCTGCACAGACCTGTTTACCACACTTGATAGTTTTAATCAACTTTTCCTGTATGATTGCATATGATGTACTTCTAGTCCGAGTGGAAACTGAGTTTCCCCCAACTGTACGTTTAATAATAACATTACAAATAATAATGTATCATCCTCTCTTTAATCCAATCATATATGGAGTAAAAATGAAAGAAATATATAAACAACTCAAGAGGTTGTTCTGCAAAATGTTCTAATGCGCTACCAATGATAACTGCACGGTCATTGTTTTGTGTCATAATAATCCAGAGATGTGATTTTGTGATCTTCAGCTTCATTAATGTAATGACTAATGAGAAAGCAATTGGTTGCAGTTTCTCTCAACCTTGCAGCAACACTTAATAAAGAACTGTAGTATGACATGTTTTTCTGCTTGTGGCCTTCATCACAGTGACTTTGCTTTGAATTTTCCAGTTGCTTTTTGATGCAGAAACACACTGATATCTATCGCATCAATTTGTCTTATTCTACATTGATAAAATAAGCATAAGCAAGTATGCTCCATCAGTGCATGCAGACAATACGGAACCAACCCTCCACCTCCCTCTCCTCCAGTCTTTGGACCCCGGCAGCCAGAGTCCATCGAACTCTTGCTGCCTGGACCTGAGGAATGGCATGGGGAAGGGACGAGGTGGAGTCTTGTCACCACCTAGCCTCTGCATCATCATCCCATCATCACCACCAGTGTCTAGACCCCGGGGGGGATTTCCTCTTCACTCCTGCTTCATCACCCCCTATTTATATACATCTATAATCTATTCACTACAAAGGGGTCTAACCGCCAAAGACTTTCTGCTTTGCGATCTCATGCATGTGCAATAAACTATTTCATCTTACTCCGAGTCTCTCCTGATTGAAATAGTAGACAGTGTGTGTGTGTGTGTGTGTGTGTGGTGTGTGTGTGTGTGGGGATTTTAACCATCACAAACAGTTTGGTTTCATGTTCATACCCAGAGAAAAAAATTGGATCGATCAGTTTTTGTGAGGATGTGTGTGCTGACAATAGCTTTCAGCACATACAACAGCAATAAACCTGATTTACAGTAATTCCTCCGACAGCTTCATCAGGCCAAGGAGGCCTATAGAAGTGGGAACAGGATCCTGTACAGCCAGGGCAGAAACGATGAAAACAGATCAGACAAGTATGAGAAGCTACACTGAAAAGCTGAATTTTCAGCCCACAACCGTGCATCAGCATGGGGAGGCCTGCAGGACATCACCTGATTCAGGAAACCATCTCCCCACACTGTGGAGGACATCAACTGGTCTACAACCTGAATGTGTCATAACAGTAGCTTTGATGAGCCATAGTTCAAACCATGAACCTGCTCCGACTCAGACATCACACAACTAACTGCACTCTTTACCATTCCCCCCACCCTTCCCCACTAACCTGCACTCAGGATCTCAGAAGAGGATGTGTAACAACTCTTTCAGGGACAGAAAATCAGGAAGACCCCAACCCTAGACCAGGTCCAGACAAATCTAAGTTCAAGTCCTGGCTGACTTCTTTGTGACTACCACAAATTCAAATGCAGTGCTTCCAGTAATTTCACACTATTTAACTGATCATCAGGTGGTGGTAACAAGCCAAGATATGCAGCAGAGCTCCTGCAAAGACCAGCAAGACGAAGACGGCAAACTGCTTACAGAAACATCTTCACAATGCTAAACTAGGGCACATCTTCAGTGATGTTACCCAGGGTCAACAGATGTTTGGGTCTTTCAAACATCATACACCCTCGCTCAGGTGACCCAACCAGGGTTGATGAGACCCTGGCCTGTGCCGTAGCAGCAACTCACGGATCTGCCTTCTTTAGCCTGAGCCATCTTGATGCTTTCTTGGCTGTGTCTGTAGCAGTGGTAATGGCTCTCTTTGAATCTCTCCAGTGATTCCAAGTACAGTGTATGCCCTGCAGAGTGACTGGCCAGCAAAAGCCCAACACCTGACCAGTACGGGGCAACACTTGGCTCCTTAGCCTCTTCTTTGGCAGTTGTTTTTTTCATCTCCTTATGTTTTGCTCTTTTCCGTTCATAGGCCTCCTCCATGCATTCTTCCTACGGCACGGTGAGCTCAGGCATACAGTAAGAACTTGCTTTGATGAGTCAGACCACAACCCAATGTCAGGCCACAGCCTAGGCTCTGTGATGTGAGGAGGAAACTTCAGCTGCTTTCCAAGGTCTTTTTCCAGCTTCCAGTCCTGTGCAGTAAAAAGTAGCTTGCTTGCCTTCTAGTGTTCTCCTGTTGCACTTTCTCCCACCTTGACAAAATGGGTGGTGTTCCTGATTGGCCCCGTCTTCCTGCAGATGTTTGGGGTACTGAAGATGCTCTCTGCAGTTGTCTGCAGGACTTGGTCACACCGCTATTGATAGACTGTCAGCAAGAGCTCTAGGACAGCAACTCAGGATATGTTCCAGTGTGCCAGTTTTCTCACAGAGGTCGCACGCTGGTCACTCTGCAAGGCCTCAACAGTGCAAGTTGGAGGGACTAGGAGCAATGATGTAGACAGCCTGGATAAGGAACCTGATGCTGTGTGAATTTGTCTTCTTCAAGAGATTGTTCCACATGATCTTTCACTCAATCACCTTCTCCCATTTGCTCCAGGCACTTTGGTTCAACATGCTTCAAACAACACACAAGGATCTACAGGCCTATCCGGTGCTGTCAAGGCCAGGACAGACAAGACTCAGAAAACACATCCAAAAGTACTGGAATACTGGAATACATGAGCTCACATGAAGTGTTAGTAGCTTATCAAAACATTGCCACCTTAGTCTGTGTACTGATGTATTTTTGGACCGATTTTGCAAGTCTTTCCTTCAGCTATTTCTTGGTAACCAATAGCAAGGTGCAGAAAAAAACAACAACAATGTTTAGTTCATTTCTATAGTAATTAGGGCCCGAGCACCGTCCGGTGCGAGGACCCTATTGTTTTTGCTCAGACTAACCAAAAAATGAATTGCATTCTGGGGGCTTAAACATACTCAAAAACTCACCAATTTTGGCAGCCTCGTCAGTCTTGGTGAAAATTTACGTTTCATATGGTTTTTGTTAATGGGCGTGGCCAAGCCATTTGGCCACGCCCTCTAAACACTGTCATTACCAGCACATTTCACCGACATGCACGAAAATCGGTACACACACAGATCATGCCCAGACGCACAAAAAAGTCTGGGGACTCTTAGCCTAAACCCAACAGGAAGTCAGCCATTTTGAATTTCGTGGTCATTTTTGGCGTTTTCCACATGTTGTATTTTAACGAACTCCTCCTACAGGATTTATCATAATGACTTCAAAATCACTGGCTACCATCTACACTACTTTGTGATCAAAAGTTATTAAAAGATCGCGCCATCTTTGAAGGGTGCGCCCTCTGCGGAGCATCGCATTTTGATGTCTCGCCATGAAACACGAAATTGCTATAACTTTGGACTACATTGTCCATTCTTCACCAAACTTCACATGATTCATAATAATCCCGCCCTGAAAACAGCTACATGACATAAGTCCGTGTTTGTCATAGCGCCCCCTGCTGGTGACAGGAAATGACATGTTTTACACTTTGAAGTGCTGCTCCCAGCACACTGACCATATCCAACTCAAATCTGGTCTGAAAGGCCTTAAGACCTTGGCAATGCTATATTATGAAGATTGTGATGTATCGTCAAACGGCGTTGCCCTGACGGCATGGCGAAGGTCAACGTTTCACCAAAACACAGGAAGTGACCCTTGCTTCAGTGTACTTGATCGAATCTGTCTGAAATTTCACATGCTTGTTAATGGTCCGGGTCCAAACATGTGATATGAGTTTCGTCAATGGGCCTGGCCAAATGGCTTGGCCACACCCTCTAAACACTGCCATCACCGGCACGTCTCACCGACATGCACGAAAATCGGTACACACATAAATCATGTCCAGACACACAACAAAGCATAGACAACCTATAGCCTAAACACAACAGGAAGTTGGCTATTTTGAATTTTGTGGTCACTTTTGCTGTTTTCCATGTGTCGAATTTTAACAAACTCCTCCTACAAGATTCATCAAATCAGCTTCAAAATCGGTGTGCACCATCTAGACCAGTTTGTGATCAAAAGTAATAAAAAGATTGCATTTTGGTTAAAGGGTGTGGCCGTTAGGTGGCGGCTAATTTTGATGAGTCGCCATCAAACAGGAAATGGTTATAACTTTGGCATACACGGTCAGATCTACACCAATCTTAATATGTTTCATAATAGTCCTGCCCTGAACACATATGCGTGACAATATTCCCCGATTGTCATAGCGCCCCCTGCTGGTGACAGGATATGTCATGTTTTAGACTTTGAGGTGCTGCTGCGCACACATTGACCGTATCTCACTCAAATTTGGTGTGGAAGACCTTAAGGCCTTGGTAATGCTATGTTGTGAAAGTCGTAACGTCAGAGGGCTTCGCCCTGAGAGTGCAGCGTAGGTTGACATTTCTGTACAAACACGTTAAATGGCATTAACTTTTGTGTACACGTTCGCATCACCATGAAACTTCACATGTATGTTAAAGTTTGATTTGATTTTGATTTGATTTGTTTATTTAGCACATGTTAAAAAGTCAACATTACAAATACCATAAAAATTAACAATCACTGATATAAGAACTTCTTTTTAAAAAGGAAAAAAAAACCAAAGGGAAACATGCAAGGAGGTCCTAAAAACCCTCAAGGGGCTTGACAAAAGGACTTCCCTAGATAAACATTAAATTGAATATTGTCATATGCATAAAGGTATAAAATCACTCGGACTCTCACACACGAGCGTGTGCAACACACACACACACACACATACACACACTCAACCACACACACAGATCAGGTGGGTATTATTGATACAGCAAGAAATTTTTCACAGATTTTTTAAACAATTCATAAGAAAGTTTAACAAAGTGGGGAGGAAGTGAATTCCATAACTTGGATCCTCTGTAAGAGATCTTAAATTGGGATGATGTAATTCGTGATTGTGGTGGCCGGAGCTGGGATGCTTTTCGGGTTAAATAATTGTGAAATTGATTATTTAGAGAAAAGAAATTGTGAAAGAAAGTGGGAAGTGTTTTATTTAAAGAACCATATACAAATTGAGTAATTTGGAGACTATTAATCTGATAAATATTGAGAATGCCAAATTTACGAAACAAAGGTAACGAATGACTTCTAGGGGCTGAAAGGGCAATGATCCTCATTGCTCGTTTTTGTAACTTAAAAATTGGTTGCAGTTTTGTTTGGTGAGTACTGGCCCAGGCAATGTTGCAGTAACTGATAAAAGGATAAATCATAGAATAATATAAGTTGAGGGAGACTTTTGTGTTTAAAAGATAACGAATTTTTCCAATTATCCCAATATTTTTTGCAATTTTAGATGAAATAAGTGAAATATGAGGTTTCCAAGATAGGTTTTTATCAATTAGTACACCAAGACAACGAGTCGAATTAACATTAGTTATTGAAACATTATCAATCAACACTGTTATATTCTCGTCGAGTTTCTTGTGATTGTTACTAAACAGAATAAAATTTGTTTTCTTAGTGTTTAGTGACAGTTTGTTGATTTTGAACCATTTAGAGATTTTATCTAATTCTTCATTGACAATTTTCGCAATTATATTAGGATTTCTGTGGGAATAAAACAAACTAGTATCGTCAGCAAATCAAATTTTGGATAATTGAGTTGATACATTGGACAAATTATTAATATAAATAAGAAATAACAATGGCCCGAGGATTGATCCCTGGGGAACACCACATTTTATAGTGAGAGGAGGAGAGTTCACTCCTTTGAAAGTTACAAATTGTTTCCTGTGGTCCAGATAACTGGTAAACCAAGACAATGCTTGCTCACGCAGTCCCAAATATTTCAGTTTTTGCAACACAAATAAGGTGATCTACGGTGTCAAAAGCTTTGGACAAATCTAAAAAAATTCCAATAGTGAATTCTTTGTTATCATTGGCTCTGTGTAATTCATTAGTAAGATGGGTGATAGCCATGTAGGTAGAACGGGATTTCCTAAAACCATATTGATGTTTGTATAATATTTCATTTTTGTCAAGGTAGTTCAGTAATCTGTTATAGGCTAGCTTTTCAAGAATCTTTGAAATAGAGGGTAGGATGGAAATTGGTCTGTAGTTAGTAAATATTGCAGGATCTTCAGCTTTGTATATGGGAATGATTTTGGCCAATTTTAATTCCTGGGGCACAATTCCACTTGAAAAAGACAAGTTAAATATATGTGTCAGTGGTTTGACAATTGCATCAGAAACCACTTTAAGTAGCTCTGCACTTAAATTATCATAACCTGGAGCTGAATTCTTCAAAGAGCCTAATATCTCAGAGACTTCACTGCAGGTAACAGGGCTTAGATGAAGTCCACCAGTAGGGGGTGGTGTTATAAATTGAAGTGGGCTTTCATTGACCACAGGAATTTTAGAGGCCAATGCTGGTCCTACTTCGGTGAAAAACTGATTAAAGTTGTGGGCTATAGTTATAGGATCCTTTATTAGTGATCCATTGATTCTAAATTCATTGGGAAAAGATTTCTGTGTTTTTCTTTTGTTGAGAATTTTATTAATGACACACCAGAGTGCCCTCATATTATCTTTACACTTGGAGAGTTCGGTACTGAAATAATGTTTCTTAGCCCCTCTAATAATATGATTTAATTTGTTTCTATATTGTATAAATTGCCTATGATGAAATGGAGTAGGATTAGAGAGATATTTTTTGTATAATTTATGTTTATTTCTAAGGGACTTGATAATTCCTATGGTTACCCATGGCTTTGTTGGTTTAGAGTGAGACTTAGAATTCCTCTTCTTTTCAGGAAAGGCAACATTGTAGGATTTGATTACTTCATTAATGAATACAGTGTATGCCTTCTGTGGGTCATCCAAGTCCAAAACAGTATCCCATGAAAGATGCTCAATGAGCTCCTTAAATTGTTTAATAGTAAATGTATTGATTAATCTATAGGTAGATGGGTTGGAGTTATTGTCCATAATAAATGAATGTGCCGAAGTCGTGAGAAATATTGGAAGGTGATCTGATATGTCTATACAAAGGATTCCTGAATTCATTTTTTTATCATGCACATTAGTGAATATATTATCAATCAGCGTGGCTGAAGTTTCAGTTACTCGAGTTGGTTTGGAGATCACAGGGTAAAAATAGTGTGAAAACATTGTATCCAAAAATGAATGAATTTGTCTATAATATTAATATTAAAATCTCCCATTATATAACAGTCTTTTCTCTCTCTAGATACAATGTCAAGCACATCTGTCAAGTGAGAGTTAAAGTCACTGATGCTCAGATTTGGTGGTTTATAAATACATCCAATGATAGTATGATTATATGTTTCTATAAAAACACTCTCACCAAAGGACATGAAGCTTTTTTCAATATCATGCCTTTCCTTATACTCTAGGCAGGTGTTTACATACAGAGAGGTTCCTCTGCCTGCTTTATCCGTTCTAAATCTATATACATGATTATAATTCTCGATACCATACATGTCACAGTTTTCTTGATTTAACCAAGTTTCTGAGACTCCCACTGCAGAGAAGGTGTGATTTAGGTTAGAGAGGCAGAGTGTAAGTAAATCAAAATTCTTTGGTATACTGCGAGCATTAATATGCAAAAGTGAGAGGTCATCTTTCTTTTTATATTGATCATTGATATATTTAAAGTCCTCTTCCAAGAGATAACTACAATCAGACATAAGGGTTTTGTTTCATGTCAGATAAACAATTCATATCCGGGTCATTACTACACAGTATATCACTTGAGGGTGAGTCTCCTCGAACAAAAATCTCTGCAGGGTCAAAAGTGATTACACCATTTGGCTTGACCTTTGACTTCTTCTTAGATTGTTGGTCATGCAGAGTATTAAGCTCAACATTATTAACATGACTGAAAGGAAATTGGTCCATGTATGGCATGATCGTTGTTAAATTCATACAAATCAAAATTGTTTTTAGTCAGCCAACTAGAAGAGAAGTCAAGGTTAGTCAGACAAAGACTAAAACTATAATGTAGTAGGCTACACACATTAATATGCAGTTGGAAAAAATCACTCTTAATCTTTTGGAAATCAACAGAAGACTTAAACTCACTCATACAATAATAATCAGATGTTTCAAAAGAGACTTGTTTCAGTAAAACAAGACATTTGATGTCAGGATCATGATTATGTAAAATGGTCGATATTGTGGGGTCCTGAGATTCACTTTTTGGTTGTTGAAGAGAATAATAAAAATAGACTTTTAAATGATCATTTGCTAAATCATATGGTCCATAGACGATATCAGATTGCATGGTTGGTGATAATGACATGGTGGTTTGATAGAAAGAAAAAAGAAACATAATTAAAAAGTAATCACCTTATGTACAGTATTTGAGTCCTGTTAGCACATCCTCAATGATGTGTGGCTTCTGTCGTCTGGGGCTTTCGTGGTTTAACAACCAGTCTGTCATAGTTGATGACAGCATAATTTCCTTGTTCTCTGGCCTGTTTCATTGCTGGGATGAGGTCTGCTCTCTTCTTCCGTAGCAGGTCGGAGAAGTCCTCATTTACATATATTGAAGTGTTCTTAAGGTGAGCTCTCGCTTTGGCAAGGATGAGTTCTTTGTCTTTATACCTTAGGAGTTTAACAACAATTGGTCTTGCTTTTCCGGTGTTTTGCTTGACATTTCCAGTGCGATGGGCTCTTTCGATTTCAATAGACTTTGGGTCAATTTTCAGCTTGTTGTTAAAAAACTCTCTGACCTTCTGCTCAGTATCTGACCAGGGCTCATGGGCAGTGTCCTGCTTCAGACCATCAATTATAACGTTGTTTCGTCGACTCTGGTTTTCTACATAATCAATTTTGGAAATGATGTCTTTGATTTCAGAGTTCACACACTGAGAGGACAGTGACTGCAGTTGTGATTCAAATGAGCCTACTTTCTTCTCCATATCTCTCAAGTCATCAATTTGGGCTGAGAGAATTGAAGGCTGGATTTGATCTCCTGTACCTCTTTCATAATTCCATCAATCCTGGTAGTTGTAGATTCCAGGATCATCTTGGTGAAGGACATGAAGTTTGTCTCTTGTCTGTTAAGCATTTCCACATATAATGACCTTTGTTGTTCCATCATCTCTCTCATGGTCTCCATAGAGACATAGTCCTCATCATTAGTGGTATTTTTTTTGTTGCCACGGGACATGCTTACCCGCTGATGAAGTTGAGATGGATGGATTTCCAAGTTGTTGAAGAGTTCCCCTGAGGCCTTGTCAATCCTTGCTTAGGCTGAATCGAGGAGTAGGCCGAGGTGGTGGGAATCCACCAAATATCAGAAAAACAAAAAACCATCCACAGCTTTTGGTTGCCTGTCCACTTTTGTTATCATAAAAACATCAAGTAGCACATAAGATTAAGAGCTTCCAAGTCATTAAAATGTAAAATGATAGAAAAAAACAAGTTGGAGTGCTGCTGCACTAGGAGTGCTGCTGCTGCTCAGGGCTGCTCAGGGTTCTTCATTCTTCATTCAAAGTTTCTGCCCTGAATATATCAAATGACTTTCATTGCTAACCGTGGCCAAACGCCTTGACCACGCCCTTTAAACAGCAGCCCCTGTGGGACGTTCCATCAACATGCACAAAAATCAGTACGCACATGTATCACAACCAGATGCACAAAAAAGTCTGTTGGAGCCATAAGCCAAACCAAAGAGGAAGTTGGCCATTTTGAATTTCATGATGATGATGATTCGCCATTAAACAGGAAAGGGTTATAAACTTTGGTATAAATGGTCTAATCTGCACCAAACTTCACAGGTATGACAAAAGTACCACCCTGAACACATCCACATGACAATCAGGAGTCAAAGTCATAGCGCAAACTAGTAAAGACAGGAAGTGGCATCTAATTCCTCCTACGATGTCTGAAATACGGTTTAATCCCAGGAAACAGGATCCATGGTAAATCTAATCAAGACCATTTCACATTTCCGGGGAAATGCAATGACAAGAAATGGGAAACATGTTTTTTTAATTTATCTTTTTTAAGCACAGAACATATTAGATATGTTCAGAAAAATGTAGGCTGACACTTTACTGTCATAAAACATGGCAGCAGATATGTTTGTGTGTGTGCTGTGTGCCAGTAAAACAGAACACAGCCTATTAAAGCTGTAGTATACGATCTGATGAATCACTTGAGACGTTGAGAAAAATTTTGAAAAAAGCATCCTGCCCACACACACACACCCCTCCCCTCTGTGCTCCCTGATCCTTCCCACCGAGCACGTGTGGCCGTCCGCGTGGGAGGAACTCCCAGACACACCCCCTCCTACCAGAGCAACAAGCCGGCCGGCAGTAAACGGACACAATAACGTTCATCAATCGGAAATACATATGAACGAGTTCATGAGTTCATTGAATGCATTCAGGCACAACACTGATGATAGCAATGCTAGTTTACAATGTTTAAAAATAAACGGCTAACGTTCCGACGCCATCTGTCGACACAGAGAAAACGACCGGCAGCGTTTAAAGTCGTAAGCAGCATTGTCATAGACTTATAAAAGTTATTTATGTAACAACTCACACAATAAAAGTCAAAAATTACCTACCTGTTCAACAAAAAGTCTGCTGTATCAGCATCAGTTTTCAGGCCCAAATCCTCCTGGAGCTTCCTCCAGCAGTGAATGGCCTATGGGTCCAGGCCTCCAGAGTTTGATGAAGTTGTTTGGATGATAGTAGCACTTGATGGAGATTTTAATTAGATCCATAGAGGGCGATGCAGGTTTTTAAAAACAACCCTCAGACTCACTTTCTGAATTTTTGATGTTTGTGTTTACTTCAATATTTCAACAATCACACGTAGTCCGTGTCAAGTCAGGTACCACATAAAGTGTCATACAAGATATTGTATACGGTATGTTACGGTAATTTTCAGTGGTTGGCTTAAAGTGTCTTTTCTTTTGTTTCTTTTTTGTTTCAACAAACTTGATGGATAATCAATTAAATATAACATACATAACTCTTGATGGATATGTGGAAGTGCAAAAATACAGGTATCTTTATTTTGTGGTTATTTTTACAGCATATATTCTAATAATCTGCAGTAATTCTATTATTGTTCATCTAATTTGGATTCATAAAAAACCTCCATGAGCCTATGTACATTTTCATTGGAGCCTTGTTAATCAATTCTGTTGTTTACAGCACTGCTGTCTACCCAAAGATTTTGATTGACATCTTATCAGAAAAACAGATCATCTCTTATTCAGCGTGTCTCTTTCAGTGGTTTATGTTCTATGCTTTAAGTGGTTCAGAGTTCTTATTATTGTCGGTCATGTCCTATGACAGGTATGTGTCTATATGTAAACCTCTGCAATATCCAACTATCATGAAGAAAACAACTGTTAATATTTTCTTGGCTTTAGCCTGGCTGCTGCCTGTTTTGTCAGACTGTGGTGCCAGCTGTCCTGAATGCCAGTAAAAAACTCTGTAACTTTAATTTCAAGGGAATAATTTGTAACAGCACAGTTTACAAACTTCACTGTGTGAGTTCAAGAGTGGCTGAACATATATGGCTTGATTGTTTTTTGTCAATCTTGTAATTTCCCTGTGCTCTTCATCATTTTTACATACATCAGAATACTTATAATATCATATCGAAGTAGTAGAGAAGTGAGGGAGGAAAAGCTGCACAGACCTGTTTACCACACTTGATAGTTTTAATCAACTTTTCCCTGTATGATTGCATGTGATGTACTTCTACTGCGACTGGAAACTGAGTTTCCCCAAATGTACGTTTAATAATAACATTACAAATGATAATGTATCATCCTCTCTTTAATCCAATCATATATGGACTAAAAATGAAAGAAATATATAAACAACTCAAGAGGTTGTTCTGCAAAATGGTTCTAATACAGTGCAGATGATAAATGTACGGTCATTGTTTTGTGTTATAATTCAGGGATGTGATTTTTTTGTGATCCTTGGAAGATATTTCACATGATGATTTGTTTCTGTAACACTAATGCAAAGAGAATCATTTACTTCATTAATATAATGACTAATGACTCAACAGCTGGCTGCAAATTTTTGGAAAAACCCTGAAGAGTTTGTGAGGCCAGTGCTTTTCTACTTGTGGCCTTCGTCAAGCAACTTTGACATCACAACACAGTTTTTATTATTCTGTTATCACTCTTTATTTTCCAGTTGATTTTTGTTTAACTAGAGAAAAATAGAGCCCTGTTGCTCCCTTTATCTCATATTGGCAGATTTTCTTCTGGCTGCATTATCAGAGTCCATAATGATCATTAAGTGATCATGCCAATATTTGAAATTAAATGCCTTGAAAGCAAGACTATGTGCTCCAGACTGTGATTTAATATCCTGTGAGCCAAACTGCATTCAAATTCAACTGAAAAAAAACAACAACATTTCCAAATTAGAGACTATATCAAAACACAGTTCCTTCTGAATGTGGATCCTAATCACAGGAGAGTCTCAGTTATTTGCGGGTCCACGGACTCAGCCAATCAAAACCTCTCAACCCAAGTCAAAAATGCCTGGGATAGATTTATCTGATGAACAATGGAATCATATTGTCATGTCTCGGTTTAGTATCTGTTTCTTTATCTGTTTCTCATATTTCATGTCTTGTATTTCCTGTTTTATTTTGAAGATCACTCACCCCTGTCTCTGTTTCAGGTTCGTGTCCTGTCCCTTCCCCCTGTCATGTGCACTCCTGCCCCTGATTGTGTCTTCCCACACGTGTCTCCAATCACTCCCCATTACCTCTTGTATTTTACCTCTCGTCTCACTCTGTCTCGTCGCCAGTTCGTTGAAGTTCTTTGTCACGTTCCAGCATTCTTTCCCTATCTTGTTCTCTAGTGTTTTATGATCCTGTTTGTTTATCGACCTTGCCTTTTGCCTCACGTTTTTTGAATACCTCTGCCTCGTCTGACTGCCTACCTGTGTAACGAACCCGGTCTGTTATTAAACAACGTTTTTTGGGATACCCTCGTGTTGAGTCTTGCATTTGGGTCCTTTCTCTGGTTTTGTTCCTGACAGAACGAACTGGCCATTGATGGACCCAGCAGACTCCGACTCCGTGCGTAAAGCCCTTCAGGCGCAGGGACAGCGGCTCGCCCAGCAGGACGAGCAGCTCAGTGCTCTGTTTCTAAGTCTGAGAGAACTGTCAGAGCGTCAGGACTCAATGATGAGGAATTTGGGCTCACAGTTAAATGTATTGATGCAGGCGCTGCAGAGAGGGGAGACTGCAGCCACTGCCTCTGACACAGCCACGGTGCCGCTTCCGGGCACGCCGGCCTCCACGCAGCCTCCTGACGCGACACCGGCAGCCTTCTCACAGCTCGCTCGTCCGGAGAAGTTCTCTGGGGACTCAGGAGACATCAGGCCCTTCATCACGCAGTGTGAGTTACACTTTGAACTACAGGCAGCGGCATTCCCCACAGAGCGAGCGAAGATTGCATTTATTATCTCGCATCTGACCGGCCGCGCAGAGACGTGGGCCACCGCTGAATGGAGCCGCAATTCAGTCACCTGTTATTCACTGGCTGCGTTTGTCAAAACTTTGGAGCAAGTTTTTCAGCATACTGCCCCGGGCCGTGAGGCAGCACGAACTCTCGTCACTCTGAAGCAAGGTAAACGCAGGGTGTCAGATTACGCCATCGAGTTCCGCACACTCGCGGCTGAGAGTGAATGGAACAATAATGCATTAATGGACACTTTTTATCAAGGTCTTTCTGACAATGTTAAGGACCATCTGGTCCCTTTAGACCTTCCGGGAGACCTGGACACGCTTATTTCCCTCGCCATCAAGATCGACAAGAGACTGGTGGAGCGAGAGAGAGAGAGAGGCCGCCCGAGGGAGCGCGCTTCCCCACCGCGCGCATGGAGGACCCGATCCACAGACCGACCAAGCCACGTCAGACAACCAGCCGCCAATCTGATCCCACCTACCGCCGGCATGGAGGAACCCATGCAGTTGGGCAGAACTCGGCTCTCCCCTGAGGAACGTCATCGCCGGTTGAGAGATGGAAGGTGTTTTCTACTGTGGACAGCTGGGCCATTCCGTGAGTAACTGCCACGTCAAGGGTGCCACTTCTAGCATTAAAGGGCGGGTAGCGGTGAGTCAAAACTTGGTTATTAATAATCCTGCCCATGTTCTACCCAAAATTGAACTATGCTCTGCCAACTACTCCCTTGAACTGCCTGTATTTATTGATTCTGGTTCAGACGCTAATCTCATGAACTCTCTCCTTGTTAGGAAGCTCCATCTAAGAACCTTTCGTCTGAACCGCCCCCGCGGAGTTAATGCTGTGGACGGCAGCTTTATGGGCAACATAACTCACCGCACTCAGTCCCTAAGACTAAGTTTTCCAGACTCTCACTCTGAGCTAATTAGTTTTCACGTCTTTGATTCCATGAACCACGACCTTATTTTAGGGCACCCTTGGCTGAAGTTACACAATCCTCAGTTTGATTGGCCCTCTGGACAGGTAGTTTCCTGGGGAAGCAACTGCTCCCTTAACTGTCTCAAGCCCCCATGTAATGTTAAAGCTCCTGTCCGGACCAAAAATTTTCAGTCCCCCCCCGAAGATCCAGACCTCTCATCTGTTCCCAACTGCTATCATAATCTCAAGGGGGTCTTTTTCAAAGCCAAAGCCAAGTCTCTGCCCCCCCATAGACCTTATGACTGTGCTATTGACCTGCTGCCTGGATCAACACCCCCTAGGGGGAGACTGTACTCTCTTTCAGCTCCAGAACAAAAAGCCATGAAGGAGTATGTGGAGGAATCTCTTGCAGCAGGCATCATCCGACCCTCCTCGTCTCCAGCAGGAGCAGGATTTTTCTTCGTGGAGAAAAAAGATAAGTCACTTCGACCCTGTATTGATTATAGGGGGCTCAACGACATCACAGTTAAGAACAGGTACCCCCTGCCTCTTATGTCTACTGCTTTTGAACTCCTGGATGGAGCCAGAATATTCACCAAGCTTGACTTAAGAAACGCTTACCACCTTGTCAGAATAAGGGAGGGGGACGAGTGGAAAACGGCGTTTAATACAGATACAGGGCATTATGAATACCTAGTAATGCCTTTTGGACTTACTAACGCTCCAAGTGTCTTTCAAAACCTTGTAAATGATGTACTCAGAGACATGCTCAATGTTTATGTTTTTGTCTACTTGGATGACATTCTGATTTTTTCCCCTGATGAGGAAACTCATACCTGCCATGTTCGCTCTGTGCTCCAGCGGTTGCTGGAGAATGAGCTTTACGTTAAGGCAGAGAAATGTGAGTTTCACAAATCCTCAGTTTCTTTTCTGGGGTTTGTGCTTGCTGAGGGGGAGATAAAGATGGATCCAGGAAAGGTTACTGCAGTGGCTAATTGGCCCACTCCCATGTCACGCAAAGAGGTGCAAAGGTTTCTAGGTTTTGCCAATTTTTACAGAAAGTTCATTAGAAACTTTAGCTCACTGGCTTCACCTTTGCATAACCTGACTTCTCCTCACCAACCTTTTGTGTGGAGTTCTGATTGTGATTCTGCGTTTCAGAGACTAAGAGAGAGCTTCACTTCAGCCCCCATCCTCATTCTTCCGGACCGCAGCCAGCAGTTCATTTTGGAGGTCGATGCCTCAGATGTCGGGGTGGGAGCGGTCCTCTCTCAGAAAAGCCTCAGAGATGGGAAACTGCATCCTTGTGCTTTCCTCTCCAGGAAGCTCTCCCCGGCAGAGAGGAATTACGACATTGGTGATCGGGAACTGCTGGCAGTCAAGGTGGCTCTGGAAGAGTGGAGGCACTGGCTGGAGGGAGCTCAGTGTCCATTCATGGTATGGACCGATCATAAAAATCTAGAGTACCTGAAAACTGCTAAAAGGTTGAATGCAAGGCAAGCTAGGTGGGCACTGTTTTTCAACAGATTTGATTTTGTTTTGTCTTACCGTCCTGGCTCAAAAATGCTAAGCCTGATGCTTTATCACGCATATTCTCTGATAAATCAGTGTCTGAGCCTAAAACAATCTTACCCATGTCCATGCTTTGTTTCGGCCTTAACTTGGGAAATCGAAGCTAAGGTTAATGAAGCCATTAACAACCTTGAGGTTCCCCAGGATTGCCCTGATAACAGACTCTTTGTGGTTCCCCACTTAAGGGGGGACGTTATTCATTGGGCCCACACTAACAAAGCCGTCTGTCATCCTGGCATTGCTAAGACTCAGTTTGTAGTTGAGCAGCGATTCTGGTGGCCTAATCTCAGGAAGGATATCTCAGAATATGTGAATGCATGCCATGTCTGTGCCGCTAACAAGCCTTCTTACCAGATACCCCCTGGAGAATTACAGCCCTTGCCAATACCTCTACGTCCCTGGTCTGACATTTCACTGGACTTTGTTACGGGGCTGCCTCCCTCAGAAGGTAACACTACAGTCCTGACTGTTGTTGACAGATTTTCTAAAATGGTGCATTTCATTGCATTACCCAAGCTTCCCTCAGCCAAAGAAACGGCTGAGGTCATGATTAATCATGTGTTTAGAATCCATGGATTTCCCAGGAACGTAGTGTCGGACAGAGGCCCTCAGTTTGTGTCTCAATTCTGGAGAGAATTCTGTAACCAGCTAGGAGCTACAGTCAGCCTGTCCTCCGGATTCCATCCCCAAACCAACGGACAGTCTGAGAGACTCAACCAAGAGCTAGAGACCGGTCTCCGGTGTCTCGCATCCCAGAACCCAGGAACCTGGACTCAGAAAATAGTTTGGGTGGAGTATGCCCACAACTCACTTCCCTCTTCATCCACTGGTCTGTCACCTTTTCACATCGTTCATGGTTACCAACCCTCTCTGTTTCCTGCCCTAGCCCCTGATTCTTCCGTCCCGTCTGCATTGGCCTTGGTGAGACGCTGCAGGAGGACCTGGGAGCGAGCTCGTCAGATGCTGCTCCGCCAGTCCAGGAGTTATAAGACCGCAGCAGATCGTAAGAGGGCTCCGGCTCCGGACTACAAGGTTGGACAGCGGGTGTGGCTCTCCACAAAGCATCTTCCGCTCCGGGTGGAATCTAAGAAGCTCGCTCCCAGGTTCGTTGGACCCTTCCCCATCTCCAAGGTGATCAACCCAGTCACTGTCAAGCTCAAGCTTCCAAGGTCTATGCGGGTCCACTCTGCATTTCACGTCAGTCTGCTCAAACCAGCCAAAGAGTCCCCGCTGGTCCCTCCTTCCAGGCCCCCTCCTCCCCCCCGGTTCGTGGATGGGGGCCCGGTCTTCACGGTGAAGAAACTCTTGTCATCTCGTCGTCGTGGTCGGGGGATGCAGTATCTGGTGGACTGGGAGGGATATGGCCCCGAGGAACGTTCTTGGATTCCCTCCAGGTTTATTGTGGACCCCACTCTCATCCAGGATTTCCATGCCTCTCATCCTGAAGCTCCTGGGCCCTCGGGAGCTGGCCCTTGAGGGGGGGGTACTGTCATGTCTCGGTTTAGTATCTGTTTCTTTATCTGTTTCTCATATTTCATGTCTTGTATTTCCTGTTTTATTTTGAAGATCACTCACCCCTGTCTCTGTTTCAGGTTCGTGTCCTGTCCCTTCCCCCCGTCATGTGCACTCCTGCCCCTGATTGTGTCTTCCCACACGTGTCTCCAATCACTCCCCATTACCTCTTGTATTTTACCTCTCGTCTCACTCTGTCTCGTCGCCAGTTCGTTGAAGTTCTTTGTCACGTTCCAGCATTCTTTCCCTATCTTGTTCTCTAGTGTTTTATGATCCTGTTTGTTTATCGACCTTGCCTTTTGCCTCACGTTTTTTGGATACCTCTGCCTCGTCTGACTGCCTACCTGTGTAACGAACCCGGTCTGTTATTAAACAACGTTTTTTGGGATACCCTCGTGTTGAGTCTTGCATTTGGGTCCTTTCTCTGGTTTTGTTCCTGACACATATTCTAGATCTGGTCCATATTCTATTCCTGGTCTAACGCCAGGCTGGACAAGATATTTCCTAATGTCAGTGATGGATGTAACTGGTGCAAACAATCCCCTGCTAATCACATCCATATATTCTGGTCTTGTCCCAGATATGTTTGACCAGAAATTTGTCAATTTGGGACAACAATGATTCTGTTGAAATGAAAGCGCCCACCCCCCGTTCCCCCCGGCACATGACTGATGGATTAAGGAAGTTTTGTATAATATTAAATTTGAGAAACTTAGATTTTCCCACATAGTCTCAATAAGAAAATTCCAGAACACCTGGAACCCTTTCTGGGAAAATTTCAATCTCTTACACAACTCATCTGCCCCCGAGGAGGTTTGAATAACCACCCAAATTGTTCTTCTTAATTCCCTAATATAGCTACGATAATGTTACCCTAACAATTTCTATTTAACAACCCCCCCCCCCCCTTCAGAAAATGCTCTGTTGCTGTTAAAAAAAAACAAACAAAAAAAAAAAACAATGACTATCATGGTTCTTTAATTTCCCCCAAATATCTGACACAATCTGTAATACTTCTCATTTCCCTCAATGGTTGAGCTACCAACATTACAGTGTGCACAATTTCTATTTTTATTGTATTTTGCCCATTTTTCAAAATAAAGTTGTATATCTTCCTTCATATGTAACTAAATCTCCAAGGACCAGTTCTCAGGTACCAGTGGTAGTCATAAAATACCCAAATTTTACAGCATAAACTGCAGCCAGACACAGATGTTAAAGGCACAGTTAGAAACTGAAAATTCAGTTATTATCTGCTCACCTTCATGCTGTTTGAAAGTCAGGTTTAGTTCTTTAGTCCACAAAACACTGCTGGAGTTCAGAAAAACAGCGTAGCAGAATCTCCCAAACAATGGAAGTGAATGGTGACCAGTTTTCAAACGTAAAAAAGACAAGAAAACAAAAAACAAGCCTCCATACTGCTCGTCTGGTGTAATCCAAGTCTCCTAAAGCCCCAACATTCCAAGTTCACTAAAAAAAAATGTTATTTACACCATGTTTTTAGTCTGAATCTTCACTGTAGATCTTAGCTTGGAGCCACGTTCATGTGCACACTGTCTCAACTGGGTGTGTGTGGTGTGACGGTGTGCAAACAGCATATCGGCACTTTAGGCTTTAGGATTATGCCGGGCAAGCAGTATGGCAGCATTTTCTTTTTCTTTTTTTTTTTTTTTTTTTTTTTTTTGTTTTGGTTTTGTTTCCCCAGTTATTTTTAACATTTGAAAACTGGTCACCATTCACTTCCACTGTTTGGGAGATTCTGCATCACTGTTTTCCTGTGAAACTCCAGCAGTGTTTTATGGACTAACAAAATAAATCTGACCCCCAATCAGAATACAGGTGAGTACATAATGACTGCTTTAAAGGGATAGTTCACCCAAAAATGAAAATTCAAAGTACACAAAATTAACAAAGCAAGAACACAGGTGCTATCTCCAGGCAGAGTTCATGATCATGGTCTGCAGCTGTCTTCAGTGAATTGTCAGGCTGACTGTAGAAACCGTCTGGTTGCCAGCTCAGAATTGGCCACCATTGCATTTCCCCAAAAGTTGACTTTTTCAACTTTCTCAAGTGACTCTAATCCAGAAAAGGAAGACCTCTGTCACCTCATGGAGCCAGACCTGTGAGAAGAGCTTGCCACTGAGTGTCTGGTGGCTGGGCCTTGCCTATTTGGGTTAGAACAGCTACTGTGTGCGAGGCTGCAACCTGGAGGGATAGGCATGGGGGTTGGGTGCTTTGCAGGCAAAGGGACCTATAGGCATGCTGTCACCTGGCAGTGCAGGCTGGTCTTTGGAATGGAGAATGTCACATCTCTGGCAGGGAAGGCCCTGGAGCTGGTGTAAGAGGTGGAGTGGTACAAACTCGATCTAGATGGGCTTAACTCTAAGCACTGGTTCTAAAACCAAATTCCTAGAGAGGGGCTTCATTGTGTTTCCCAGGGAAATGAGAAGGTCACTGCTATGAAACTGCACACTGCTTACCAAAAGTCTCTGACTGTTGTTTGTGCATGTGCACAGAACATCGGTGCAGGATACCAGGCCTTCTTTGAGTTGCAGGTGGTATCCCTTCCAGGACACCACCTAGGGACTCCAAGGTTCTTCAGTTTGGAACTTCATTGCACATGTGGACAACAATGAAGAGACCTGGAGGGTGTTGACAGGGAGGAACTGCCTGCCTGATCTGAACCTGAATAGTGCTTTGTTGTTAGACTTCCATGATAGTCGTGGACTGACTGTGATGAACATAATGTTCAAGCACAAGGTGATTCATGAGTGTACATGGTACCAGAACACCTTAGGCCAAACATCGATGAAAGATTTTTGCGGTTGTATAGTATAGTAATAAGCATTATAATACAGTGGCAATTCTGTGGCACAGGGAAACATGACAGCGTCAAACAGCCCAGTAAACAACACCTTTGGGTCCTGGCCTCAAGAGTTTGATGAAGTTCTTCAGGTGATAGAGGTACCTGGTGTTGGATTTTAATGAGATCCATGGAGAGTGATGCAGGCTGATAAAAACAATCCACACACTCAAAAAGTTCATTTTATGAAGTTTTGGGTATCTGTTTACTAGAATATGCATGTCAAGGTCAGGTAACCCTGAATAAAATTGAGTGCAATATCCTGTTCATGTGAACTTCAAAGTGAGATTTTTCTCTCATATTTACTTAAGACAGTCTCAATGGATAATCAAGTAAATGTAACATATATATTTATTGATGGGTATGTGGAGGTGCACAAATACAGGTATCTCTATTTTGTGGTCATGTTCACAGCATATGTTTTAATAATCTGCAGTAATTCTACAATTGTTTGTCTGATCTGGATTCACCAAAGCCTCCATGAGCCTATGTACATTTTCATTGCAGCTTTGCTAATCAATTCTGTTCTTTACAGCACTGCCATCTACCCAAAGCTTTTGATTGATTTTTTATCAGAAAAACAGATCATATCTCATCCAGCCTGTCTCTCTCAAAGTTTTGTATTTTACTCTTTAGGTGGTTCAGAGTTCTTACTGTTGGCAGCCATGTCCTATGACAGGTATGTGTGTATATGTAAACCTCTGCAATATCCAACTATCATGACGAAAACAACTATCAGTATTTTATTGGCTTTAGCCTGGATTCTACCTGCTTTTCAGGTTGCAGTGCACTTTTCTACTGAATGCCAATAATAAACTCTGTAGCTTTGTTTTAAATGGGATTTTTTGCAATAATACAGTTTACAAACTTCAGTGTGTGATCTCAGAAACACAAACTATACATGGTATGATCATGCTGCTAAATGTTGCACTTATTCCTGTGCTTTTCATACTTTTTACATACACCAGGATACTTATAAATATCCTATCAAAGTAGCAGAGACGTCAGGAAAAAAGCTGCACAGACCTGTTTACCCACACTTGATAGTTTTAATAAACTTTTCTGGTTTGTGTACATATGATGTCATTATAATTGCAATAGAATCCGCTTTTCCAAAGACTGTTCGTTTAATAATGACTTTACAATTAGTTCTGTACACTCCTCTGTTTAATCCAATCATATATGGACTAAAAATGAAAGAAATCTCTAAACACCTCAAGAGGTTGTTCTGCTCAGCTAAAATGAACTAATGTGTCTCATGTCTCATTTCTTCTGTAATAATACTGCAGCTGGTGAGGGCTCTGAACCTTGTTTGGTGTTTTAATGTAAGAAACTGTTTCTATGACTGATACAGTAAAGTAACATCAGTATTGTAATGTATGTATTGATCGATCTGTTAATTTTTCTAACATAGTATTTTCATTCTAAGTCTTCACAAGTTTCATTCTTGTCAGTTTGTTGCTTTCCAATAATTGTTGTAATATTTCACACACTACGGTGGCCGGACAAAGTACAAACGCACTGCATATACAGACAGGCGCTGCAAATACAGAAACGCACTGCATATAAGAAAAGAGATGCAAAAGGAAAACACTGTAAATACAGAAACGCGCTGCATAAACGGAAACGTGCTGCAAATACAGAAACGCGCTGCAAATAAGAAAACAAATGCAAAAAGAAAACGCTGCATATCCAGTCATACAACGGCAGTGCTCCAGGCCTCTAGGGGCAGTGCTGAGTGTCCACCCAAGAAAAAATTGGAGTCGGGAGAGGCTAAAATGAAAAAGTACTTATTCTTTTTTTTTTTTTTTTTCTATTTTTCTTTCTTTCTTTCTTTCTTTCTTTTTCCACATGTGGCCCTCATCTTTTACTGTATTATGAAAGTGCAGCCGACTCCAATTTTCCTCCCACCAATAACTTTCTTCTTCTCCTTCACTCATCTGCTCCACACGTTGATATGTCCATTATCTGTCTCTCGGGTGGAAGCTCAGCACTGCCCCTAGAGGCCTGGAGCACTTCCATTGTATGACTGGATATGCAGCATTTTCTTTTTGCATTTGTTTTCTTATTTGCAGCGCGTTTCTGTATTTGCAGTGCGTTTCTGTATTTGCAGCGTTTTTCCTTTTGCATCTGTTTTCCTATATGCAGCGCGTTTCTGTATTTGCAGCACGTTTCTGCTTATGCAGCGCGTTTCTGTATTTGCAGCACCTGTCTGTATATGCAGTGCGTTTGTACTTGTCGGCCACCGTAACACACAGATGCAAACACAGCCAACGCTCAGCTGTAGCTTCCACTGACATACTGATGTCATGATCTATTTTTGACTAAAATGTTATTTCAGTCCACTGAAGTGCATTTACCTTCTACAATATATAACTGACAATTACCCGACTTACAAGATGCTAATATATCTTGAAAGGTGGCTGTTTTGGGCGAGGGTGACTTTATTTCCGTGTAGGACATTTGGGACCATCAGTGATAAAAATGTTGTGTTTACACAATTAGCTTTACATGGGATTCAACTGGCATGCATGCAACCACTGCAGAAGAGAGACAGCAGATGACGCTGTAGCCCTCCTGTTAATATTAACAACAGCTTTTCTTTATATTAGTACCTGTCATACATACCATGCAACTCAAAGTGTTTCGCTTTACAGTGTGGTATTAAAAACAAGACAAAACTATACAATACGTTTATAAAATATAAATGAAATAATGACATTAAAAACAGGACAAAAATATATACATTTTTAGAAACACAATAAAAAAAATCTAATAAAGGAGGAGTGATACAGTAGTAAGTGGTAAAAATGGCAGAAAAAAGCTAGAAATATATTACATTAAATAAATGCTTGCCTGAATAAGTGGGATTTCAACTCAGTTTTTAAAATGTCAGCAGAGCTTGCATGTCTAATGTAACAGCACAGAGTGTTCCACAGTCTTGGAGCATTGCAGCTGAAAGTGTTTTCCCCACATTTTTCATGGGTTACTTCAGGAACATTTAAAATACCAGCGTCAGAAGATCTCAGTGCTCTTTTTGGTTGATAAGGTTTTAAAAGTTTGAAATGTATGATGCTATATCATTAAGAGCTTTGTATGTGAGTAAAAGAACCTTAACATCTATTCTTAAAGAAATGGGGAGTCAGTGCAGTGAAGCTGAAACAGGAGTCATGTGCTCCATTTTCCTCATCCTTGTTAAAAGTCTGATGGCAGAGTTTTAAACTACCTCAAGTTTCCCAATAAGTCCCTTTGGTCAGCCAGCAAAGAAGCAGGTAAAGACTTGGCCGGACTCTGAGATGAATAAAGGATCTGACATGGTTGTGCTCTGGGATTTCCCAAATTACTAGTAGTTAGAAAGAGTCTCCAGTGGATTCAGTGGTGATTGGATTTGAAGTAGAATACAGTGTGGGTGGTCCAAGTTGGCTGGTTTTGGTTTGCTTCAAGTAGAATACCATGGTGTTGTCTGAGAAATAAGAAAGATCAGAAATAGAGGTGTGAGGTCATTGTGAAGGGTGGATGTGGTGAATTCAGAGCATCTGAGGGAAACTGAAGAAGACAAGTATGAACATGGCTTCTAAAGTTTGGCCAGCGTGGGGGATGTTTTTATCTGGAGTAGATGGGCTTGGATGCAAACTGACAGCAAGTCTGAGGTAAGGGGAAGGTGGCGAGGACTTTGAGCTGGTCTTGACATTTAAGTCCTCTGAGAAGTAAGGTTAGCTGTCGGTGGTTGAAGTCCACGCCGGTATTTCCAGTTATGAACTTTGAGAAGAAGCTAATGCCTCTAAGATAAACCTTGATGGTATGAGTTTTGATAGCCATGACGCAATGGGCATGGGTAACAAAAGAAATCAAGGTGACAAGGTCAAATGATGAGAAAGTTATGTTGAACTGGTTGTGGAAGTGGTGAAAGCTCTGCCAGGCTGACCAGTAAGATGACAGGGTTGCAGGAGCTACACTGTTGATGATTGTGTTCTGGGGTCTATGATGAGAGGTATTAGAGTAGGATTTACAAGTTGAATGTCAAGGCCGAATATAGAGGAACCGGTGTTGGGTGGGTGTCTTCATGGGGGGCCAAGCTCCTGAATTTCTTAAACAGGAACCAAGAAGGGGAGTCAGCAATGTCGTTGGAATGTCGGGAACATGAGCTGTGTGAAGAATGTACTGGTGGTACCAAGTTGGATGGGGAATTGGAGCGACCTTTGTTGATTATGTCGACTACTGCAAGATTGTCAGAGTATATCAGAATGGACCTGCGAGACCATTCATGGCCCAACAAAATAACTGCAGCTATTATAGGGTTGGTTTCAAAGAGGGCAGAGGAAGGAACCTGGCTTTCTCATGCAAGCTCTGGGGGCCATCTTGCTGCGAACCATCTTCCATTGAAGAAGCCCCCAAAACCGACAGAAGGAGCGGCATCAGTGTACAGATGGATGTCTTGGGGGTGAGTCGACTGATTGTCGAAGAAAAACGAGATGCCATTCCAACTGGTGAGGAGGCTGGGCCAGAGGTGGAATCCAGCATGGCTTGGGCCGTCAGAGAAATGGGACTCAAAAGTGATGGGACGGAAGAAGCAATTGACAGCAAGTGGGAGATAAATGCTCACCCTTATGAGGGGACGCATAAGACGAAGTTAAGGTGACCAAGGAGCAACAGAAGTTGCAGTTTTGTACACAATGGCGGAGAAGGAAGTTGGAGATCAGGAGGCTGACATGGCTGAGTTTTTTTGGTTGGGAGTGAAACTTTGAAGAGATTTGTGTCGAGAGAGTGATTCCCAGGAACTCAAGGAAAGTGGAAGGGCCCTCTGTTTTCTGTGCAGACAGTGGAACTCCGAGATCGGAGAAAACAAATGTCCGAGTGACAAGACCTGAAGCAGGTGGCAGCGAGGGGAGGGGTAATAATGAGGAAGTCGTCCAAAGATGGACAAGGAATGGAATCTTATGGTTATTACACAGGATCCAGCAGAGGGCTTCTGTGGTGTCGAAGGGTTTGGGGCTGCTTTTGCAGCCAAAGGTGAGCCTGACGGCAAAGTAGTACTCATCTCACCAGCAGACACCAAAGAATTGCCAGAAGTCAGGGTGGATGGGGAGAACTTTGAAGGCGCTTGTTATATCTGCTTTTGAAAGCCAGGACCCTTTGCCAGCAGGTTGATAAGAGCTATGGCGTGGTTGATGGTGGCGTAGTGAAGAGAATAGTCTTCGCTTGGAATCAAGCTATTGATGCTGGGGACAGTACTACCATGGGGTGGTTGACAGATCAATGATGATACGTTTGGGAAATGGAGGATGCATAATGGGCTGATCATGAAGCCTTCTTTGATTTCCTTGGCGAGCAAGCTGTCGATGGATTCTGGATCATATAGGCTGACTGTAGATTTTTGCATTCAAGGAGAATGGATGGTTGCATAGAAACCTTCTCTGAATCCCTTGATTAGGAACTGAACGAAAGCTGTGTCGGGATGATATGAAGCGTGGCTTCTTAGAGCCCAGATGTAAATTGGTTGTGCTGGTTGTGCGAATGACGATAGTAGCCCTGGTGATCTTTGTCCTGGCCAATGAGACCTGTCTTTGTGGATTTGTTTTTGGCTGGTGGTTTGTGGGTGAACTGTCCCTTTAATAGTAGCGCTGATGTCACTGCAGCAGCGTGAGTTCGGGTATGCGTGGTGACGTCATGCGAAAGAGTACTGGTGTTGACAGAACGTTTGGCTGACATGAGTGTGTTGAAAAGTTTTGCCTTATTGTCGGTTCTATGGAAATTGATGCCCTCTTCTTTCACTGCCCTCTGCAGAGAAGCTACAGTCCAGTTGATTATTTTTGGTGAAGGCTGGTTGTCAGGGGACCTCATCGAAGCATGGTGACGCTGCAAGCGGGGGGAGGGGGGTTTGCAAACGATGGGGAGGATGGTTGGATGGCTTGCTGGACGCCATACGCTTGCTGGAGAGCTGGATTGCCAATAGCGGGGTCTCAGGGACGGATTCGGCTGAAAAGTTTTTGGCTTCAGCAGTATCGGCTGCTGGCGTAGGCTGATGAAAACTTTGGAGGTAATCATCCTGGTTCCAATCAAATAAATCTTCATCCAACAGGGATATTGAGATGGAATCCACACTCAGGTGAGGTGAGTAAATGGATTAAGTAAGATGAATTTACAGATGAATGTGGCGTTCTCTGTTTGAATCGATGTCGTTTGGTCTCTATTCTGTTGCGGAATACGAGGGCAAAAGAGGAGGAGAGGGTTAGGTGGGTATTTATACCGGAAGACGTGTGTTTGAGGTGTGGGTCTGCTCCTGAAACTCTGCTAGCTTCAAAAAAAGACAACAATTGGTCTTCAAGAAGGGCACCTCAAACTTTTGATTTTTCTATCATTTCAACAACCAGATTTTGTTTGGGAGAAAATAATGTACAGCATTTCTCTATAGTAATGGCCATTATAATACAGTGGAAAGGAAAACATGAACCAGTAAAGGACTCCTATGGGTCCAGGCCTCAAGAGCTTGATGACGTTGTTCAGATGACAGAAGTACTAGATAAAGACTTTAAAAGAGATCCATGAGTGTGATGCAGGTTGATCAAAGTCATCCAAGACTAATTAAGTTACTCTGTGAATCTGTTTACTGGAATATGGATGTCAAGGTCAGGTAACAGTGAATAAAAGTTGAATACAAGATACTCTGTATAGTATGTTCATGTAATCTTTACAGTGTGACTTTTCTCTTAACATTTTCTTCTGATAACCTCAATGGATAATCAAGTAAATGTAACGTATATATTTATTGATGGGTATGTGGAGGTGCACAAATACAGGTATCTCTATTTTGTGGTCATGTTCACAGCATATATTTTAATAATCTGCAGTAATTCTACAATTGTTTGTCTTATCTGGATTCACCAAAACCTCCATGAGCCTATGTACATTTTCATTGCAGCTTTGCTAATCAATTCTATTCTTTACAGCACTGCCATCTACCCAAAGTTTTTGATTGACTTTTTATCTGAGAAACAGATCATCTCTTATTCAGCTTGTCTCTTTCAGTTTTTAGTATTTTACTCTTTAGGTGCTTCAGAGTTCTTACTGTTGGCAGCCATGTCCTATGACAGGTATGTGTGTATATGTAAACCTCTGCAATATCCAACTATCATGAAGAAAACAACTATCAGTATTTTCTTGGCTTTAGCCTGGATTCTACCTGCTTTTCAGGTTGCATTGATAACTCTACTGAATGCCAAAAACAAGCTCTGTAGATTTGTTTTAAACGGGATTTTTTGCAATAATACAGTTTATAAACTTAACTGTGTGATATCAGAAATACAAACTATACGTGACATAATCGTACTGCTAAATGTTGCACTTATTCCTGTGCTTTTCATACTTCTTACATACACCCGGATACTTATAATATCCTATCGAAGTAGCAGAGAATTCAGGAAAAAAGCTGCACAGACCTGTTTACCACACTTGATAGTTTTAATAACATTTTCCATTTTGTGTACATATGATGTCATTATAGTTAGATTAGAATCAGATTTTCCAAAGACTGTTCGTTTAATAATGACTTTACAGGTGGTCCTGTACACTCCTCTGTTTAATCCAATCATATATGGACTAAAAATGAAAGAAATCTCTAAACACCTCAAGAGGTTGTTCTGTTCAGCCAAAATGAACTAATGTGTCTCATGTCTCATTTTTTCTGTAATAATACGAAGCTGGTGAGGGCTCTGAACCTTGTTTGGTGTTTTAATGTAAGAAACTGTTTCTATGACTGAAACAGTAAAGTAACATCAGTATTGTAATGTATGTATTGATCGATCTGTTAAAGTTAATTTTCTAACTAGTATTTTCATTCTAAGTCTTCACAAGTTTCATTCTTGTCAGTTTGTTGCTTTCCAATATTGTTGTAATATTCACACACAGATGCAAACGCAGCCACCACTCAGCTGTAGCTTCCACTGACATACTGATGTCGTGACCTTTTCTTGACTTAAATGTTTTTAAAAGTCCACTGAAGTGCATTTACCTTCTACAATATATAACTGACAATTACGTGACTAATAAAGATGTTAAAATATCCTTAAAGGTGGCTGATTTGTTTGAAAGAGACTTTTGATTCACTGTAGGAACTTGGGGCCAAAAGAGATTTTGCCAACTCAAGCAGGGCAGGAGGAGAGAGAGACAGAAGTACAATAACTTATTTATATAGCACCTTTTATACATAACATGCAACTTAAAGTGCTTTGCTTTACAGTGTGGCATTACAGCTTCTCTCATTCGCTTTGGCTGAGAGTTCAAATCTCTGCACAACTACTATTTGTTCACAGCAGATTAGAATTTCTCATTCATTCAAGCAATCTGCATCTTGTTTTAGCATGTGTTTAAAAGAGCAGTTAAACTGTCAAAGTTCCACAATAAACAGCTGCACGAGGCTTCAGTTATCAAAATCTATCAGACAAACATGTATATTCCATAAATATCTATGACATGTAATGTTTGTGACGGCAAACAAGCTGCCAGGTGACCGTAAAGAACAAGGAAACACGTGGACGTCATTTTGTGGCAAATTTTCTATATCTGACCTTACATGAAAGGTCACAGGTGACTTTTCTGTTTACACCAACCCTAACCTGGGGTGCAGTGGAGGTGAACACAGGTAAACTCACTTTATCACCTTTTTGAGGCTGAAATTTATTCATCTATTTTCAGATCAACTGTATCAATCAGTGAGGGGAAAAAAGTGGGTAAACTACAGTTTTGACCACTTCTGCATTTACACTTTGCTACAAAAAAACCCCAAACTGTATACATACAAATGTGCATATTTTCCTTTTTACGGCGATAACGGTGGTAGATTTAATGTTGAATTTGGGAGTAACTGTTGAAACACGAGGTCTGTGATTCCTTCAAGAAGTAAACAAAAGCAGCTTCTCATTTGTAGCTGACGACGGTGGACTTTGTCGGCTAAATAATGATTCAATCAGATTTCATAAGTGTAGCTGGATGATGTTTCCATCTGACACATTTTAAAACAAGAACCCTGTTAAAGTGTTTAAAGTTACATAGCAGCTGCCTACATGATATAATGTTAATGCTAAACAAGGCTAAAGCTAGCTTACATCTCAGCAAACATTGGTCAATGGTGAAATACAGCAGGTATATCTACATGATAGATGACAGAAATACACTCATTAATGTGGGAAAAGGAAGCGCAGGGACTCGATTAGTGCAGCGGACCTTGAGACAGGTCACCCAGCCAGACCATGATTGCAGAAGAGAGCCAGGATAAGAGCTAAGCTAACCTGACTTAGACCTGAGACAGCGAGCCAGAGAGATTTGCATCATCGTTGACCCACTTTGATTCTGCATCAGCCCACATCCTCCTCCTCAAACCCCACAGAACAAATGCAGATGCAGTGGATCTAACAAGTTTGTCTGGAGGTAAAGTTACATGTTAGTTAGCCAGACATGCTAACATTTGTAGCTTATGTTAGAGCAGATGAAGATAGATTTTAATCCAGTGGTTGCCAACCTTTTTTGGGCCGTGACCCCATTTTGACATCACAAATTTCTGGGGACCCCAGAGACACTTTTTTCTAGAATTAGTTTTTGATCATATTTTTTATACTGTGTTGCAAATACAGAGTATCCAGGATTAGTGCACAAAGTGACAATTTTATTTTCCCTGATCAGGATATAGGCTTTATTTACAAGGCTGAAAATTAATACTGAACAAACAGTCTCTCATATAAGGAATTATCAGCATCTTAAACTGGCCACAGTGAAGATTTGAAAGAATGAAAGTATCACAGTGCTTTTGTTTCAGCTTCAGTTTGTTATGTCTTTTATGTAATTTCATCTTGGGCCACATCAGTGTTAGGTTTGCCCTCAAAGGGCCAGTTGTAAATGTAAGACAATACAATTGTATCTATATCACATAAAATTTGGCTCTGCTTTTGATTAAAATTGATTTTTATAACAATTATAATAAGCTCTAATAGCAAAAATCTAGGAAAAAATCATGTCAAGTGGACATTCAATTGTGCAACATTTTTGTATTAAAAATGAAAGACAAAGTTGTGTCTGTGAACAAACTTTAAAACTGTTTAAAATATGAATATTTTTGCAGTAAGATGATCAGCTGCTCTGTTTCAGTGATGTTCCGTGTTACCTGCTCTCACAGTCACATGACCTCTCTGTGGGTCAGACTCGTGTAGGCTGTGCATGTATGCGCATACAGAATAGAGGAATTGGTGCACGATTAGGACATGGTCTTAAGCATATATAAAGAGTGTTAAATCTTACATGCTTTAGTCTTACTCTGTACTGCTCTGTACTCTGTAAGACTCCTTGCTGCAAGTAAAATTACTTAAACTGAGATTCTGAGACTCTGTGGTCATTTGCTACTACGTTGATAAATAATTTTTCTGACAATTTTCTTCTGATAACCTCAATGGATAATCAAGTAAATGTAACGTATATATTTATTGATGGGTATGTGGAGGTGCACAAATACAGGTATCTCTATTTTGTGGTCATGTTCACAGCATATATTTTAATAATCTGCAGTAATTCTACAATTGTTTGTCTTATCTGGATTCACCAAAACCTCCATGAGCCTATGTACATTTTAATTGCAGCTTTGCTAATCAATTCTATTCTTTACAGCACTGCCATCTACCCAAAGTTTTTGATTGACTTTTTATCTGAGAAACAGATCATCTCTTATTCAGCTTGTCTCTTTCAGTTTTTAGTATTTTACTCTTTAGGTGCTTCAGAGTTCTTACTGTTGGCAGCCATGTCCTATGACAGGTATGTGTGTATATGTAAACCTCTGCAATATCCAACTACATGAGAAAAACAATTATCAGTATTTTCTTGGCTTTAGCCTGGATTCTACCTGCTTTTCAGATTGCATTGATAACTCCACTGAATGCCAAAAACAAGCTCTGTAGATTTGTTTTAAACGGGATTTTTTGCAATAATACAGTTTATAAACTTAACTGTGTGATATCAGAAATACAAACTATACGTGACATGATCATACTGCTAAATGTTGCACTTATTCCTGTGCTTTTCATACTTCTTACATACACCAGGATACTTATAATATCCTATCGCAGTAGCAGAGAATTCAGGAAAAAAGCTGCACAGACCTGTTTACCACACTTGATAGTTTTAATAACATTTTCCATTTTGTGTACATATGATGTCATTATAGTTAGATTAGAATCAGATTTTCCAAAGACTGTTCGTTTAATAATGACTTTACAGGTGGTCCTGTACACTCCTCTGTTTAATCCAATCATATATGGACTAAAAATGAAAGAAATCTCTAAACACCTCAAGAGGTTGTTCTGTTCAGCCAAAATGAACTAATGTGTCTCATGTCTCATTTTTTCTGTAATAATACCGAAGCTGGTGAGGGCTCTGAACCTTGTTTGGTGTTTTAATGTAAGAAACTGTTTCTATGACTGAAACAGTAAAGTAACATCAGTATTGTAATGTATGTATTGATCGATCTGTTAAAGTTAATTTTCTAACATAGTGTTTTCATTCTAAGTCTTCAAAAGTTTCATTCTTGTCAGTTTGTTGCTTTCCAATAATTGTTGTAATATTCACACACAGATGCAAACACAGCCACCACTCAGCTGTAGCTTCCACTGACATACTGATGTCATGACCTTTTCTTGACTTAAATGTTTTTAAAAGTCCACTGAAGTGCATTTACCTTCTACAATATATAACTGACAATTACGTGACTAATAAAGATGTTAAAATATCCTTAAAGGTGGCTGATTTGTTTGAAAGAGACTTTTGATTCACTTGTAGGAACTTGGGGCCAAAAGAGATTTTGCCAACTCAAGCAGGGCAGGAGGAGAGAGAGACAGAAGTACAATAACTTATTTATATAGCACCTTTTATACATAACATGCAACTTAAAGTGCTTTGCTTTACAGTGTGGCATTACAGCTTCTCTCATTCGCTTTGGCTGAGAGTTCAAATCTCTGCACAACTACTATTTGTTCACAGCAGATTAGAATTTCTCATTCATTCAAGCAATCTGCATCTTGTTTTAGCATGTGTTTAAAAGGCAGTTACAACTGTCAAAGTTCCACAATAAACAGCTGTACGAGGCTTCAGTCATCAAAATCTATCAGACAAACATGTATATTCCATAAATATCTATGACATGTAATGTTTGTGACGGCAAACAAGCTGCCAGGTGACCGTAAAGAACAAGGAAACACGTGGACGTCATTTTGTGGCAAATTTTCTATATCTGACTTTACATGAAAGGTCACAGGTGACTTTTCTGTTTACACCAACCCTAACCTGGGGTGCAGTGGAGGTGAACACAGGTAAACTCACTTTATCACCTTTTTGAGGCTGAAATTTATTCATCTATTTTCAGATCAACTGTATCAATCAGTGAGGGGAAAAAAGTGGGTAAACTACAGTTTAACCACTTCTGCATTTACACTTTGCTACAAAAAAACCCAAACTGTATACATACAAATGTGCATATTTTCCTTTTTACGGTGATAACGGTGGTAGATTTAATGTTGAATTTGGGAGTAACTGTTGAAACACGAGGTCTGTGATTCCTCCAAGAAGTAAACAAAAGCAGCTTCTCATTTCTAGCTGACGACGGTGGACTTTGTCGGCTAAAATAATGACTCAATCAGATTTCATAAGTGTAGCTGGATGTTTCCATCTGACACATTTTAAAACAAGAACCCTGTTAAAGTGTTTAAAGTTACATAGCAGCTGCCTACATGATATAATGTTAATGCTAAACAAGGCTAAAGCTAGCTTACATCTCAGCAAACATTGGTCAGATGGTGAAATACAGCAGGTATATCTACATGATAGATGACAGAAATACACTCATTAATGTGGGAAAAGGAAGCGCAGGGACTCGATTAGTGCAGCGGACCTTGAGACGGGTCACCCAGCCAGACCATGATTGCAGAAGAGAGCCAGGATAAGAGCTAAGCTAACCTGACTTAGACCTGAGACAGCGAGCCAGAGAGATTTGCATCATCGTTGACCCACTTTGATTCTGCATCAGCCCACATCCTCCTCCTCAAACCCCCACAGAACAAATGCAGATGCAGTGGATCTAACAAGTTTGTCTGGAGGTAAAGTTACATGTTAGTTAGCCAGACATGCTAACATTTGTAGCTTATGTTAGAGCAGATGAAGATAGATTTTAATCCAGTGGTTGCCAACCTTTTTTGGGCTGTGACCCCATTTTGACATCACAAATTTCTGGGGACCCCAGAGACACTTTTTTCTAGAATTAGTTTTTGATCATATTTTTTATACTGTGTTGCAAATACAGAGTATCCAGGATTAGTGCACAAAGTGACAATTTTATTTTCCCTGATCAGGATATAGGCTTTATTTACAAGGCTGAAAATTAATACTGAACAAACAGTCTCTCATATAAGGAATTATCAGCATCTTAAACTGGCCACAGTGAAGATTTGAAAGAATGAAAGTATCACAGTGCTTCTGTTTCAGCTTCAGTTTGTTATGTCTTTTATGTAATTTCATCTTGGGCCACATCAGCGTTAGGTTTGCCCTCAAAGGGCCAGTTATAAATGTAAGACAATACAATTGTATCTATATCACATAATTGGCTCTGCATTTGATTAAAATTGATTTTTTGTTAAGTTAAAATATGAGTATTTTTGCAGTAAGATGATCTGCTGCTCTGTTTCATATGAAGAGTTCTATGGTTCTGATCAGTGTGGAGGAACAGTGATGCTCCGTGTTACCTGCTCTCACAGTCATATGATGTCTCTGTGGGTCAGACTCGTGTCTCTGTTCTGTGCTGCGAGTTATGAAAGTTTGGTGGTGCGATGCGGTACAATGTCACTTCTGTCACTGTTTTCATTGCGATCTGCTCTCAGGAGACACAGGAGAGGGAGGAGGGAGCGCTTGTTTTGTGTTAGCGCGGCAGCAGGCGTAGTAAGAGCGGTGCAGACAGAGACAGGAGGAGAGAGAAAACGGAGGAAACTTACAGTGGCAGCTCCTTGATGCCAAAAATGAAACATATGCGCGTCCTAATGAGATGTATCGATACACTAGTGGTGCATCGATCTGTTTCCAATTCATGTTCAGCTTTTTACTGATACAGGCTGTCTGAACCGATGCCCTCGTATCCTATACATTAAAGTCTGATGCGCCAGATACACCCCTAATGATGCATCTAGCTACTAAATGACTGTAGTCATTGGACACCATACCTCTGTAATGTAGTTTAGGCTTGGATGATGCAAATGATATTTTTTCTTGCAGGCCACATAAAATGAGATGGTGGGCCAGATTTGGCCCGCGGGCCTTGAGTTTGACACGTGTATTATATTGTCTCTCTCAACTCACCACATTTAATGGGATGGCTGAGCCTGCACACCTTGCTGCAGCCTTTCAAAGTCAGGTGCTGTAGTAGACAGAGCACATCTCATCTCTGACGTAACATCCAGTCGGAACGGTACTTTGACTTCATACACACAAGGGCACTAAATCCAGCTTCACACAAGTATGTGCTTCCAAAAGGAACCAACCATTTTAGAGCACACAGTGAGATCTCAGGGTACTCATCTCTTGCTCCAAACCAGAATTCCTCCACTGCAATGTAATCCCTGATGAGTTTTGTCATATGGAAGTTCAATCAGCTGTTCAACAGCGGTGGCAGGCAGGTCCACTGCGCCTGCATCACAGTGAAATGGGTCCCTCACCCTAGTGTTGTAGTACTCGAGATCGGTCTTGGTCTCAAGACCGGTCTCGAGACCATTTTTTGAGGGTCTTGGTCTCGTCTCGGAATCGAAGGTATTTTCACTCGGTCTTGTCTCGGTCTCGGACTGAGCGGACTCGGGTTTTTTGAACGAGACCGGTCAAGACCACCACTGATAGGCTTTTTGTCCGTGACTTACTGACAAGAGTGAAAAAGGACCCTCTCAAAAACAGCTCATAACTTCACGTCATTGGTAGTAATGATTCTCCCCCAGCTGCAGCTGCTAAGTTACCTGCCCAGTGTCACACAGTTTGAGTGACTGACACACCCCTGCATACAGAGAGAGGATGGAGACAACAGGAGGAGAGGCTGTGTTCATGCTCGGCACCCGGTGAACTTGTCATGAAAAATGTCTGCCAACTCAGCAATAATTAGGGCCCGAGCGACGACGAAGTCGTCCGATGAGGACCCTCTTGAAATCGTGCTGTTTATTAGGGCCCGAGCACCTCGGTGGGAGGACCCTATTGTTTTTGCTCAGACTACCAGGAAATAATGAATTGCATTTTTGGGGGCTTAAACATACTCAAAAACTCACCAAATTTGGCACACACGTCAGTCTTGGTGAAAATTTACCTGGCATGTGGTTTCTGTTGGTGGGCGTGGCAAAACGACTTGGCCACGCCCTTTAAACGCCGCCATTACCCGCATGTTTCACCGATTTGCACGAAAATCACTACACACGTAGATCATGCCCAGACACACAAAAAAGTCTAGGGGGCCCTATAGGCTAAACCCAACAGGAAAACGGCTATTTTGAATTTCGTGGTCACCTTTTGGTCTTTCCACGTGTCGAATTTCAACTAACTCCTCCAAAAGGATACATCAAATCGGCTTCAAAATTGGTGTCTACCATTTAGACTAGTATGTGATTAAACTTTATTAAAAGATTGCCTTTCGGTTAAAGGGTGTGGCCATGAGGTGGCGGCTAATTTTGATGATTCACCATGTCACAGGAAATGGTTATAACTTTGGCATACTGTACATGGTCAGATCTGTGCCAACTTTACCATGTTTCCTAATATTCTTACCCTGAACACATATGCATGACAATATTCCACGATTTTAATAGCGCCTCCTGCTGGTGACAGGAAATGTCATGTTTTAGACATTGAGGTACTGCTCCCAACATGTTGACCATATCCAACTCAAATCTTGTCAGGAACACCATAAGGCTTTGGTTATGTCATATTGTTAGGATCATAGCGTATCGTCAAATGGCGTTGCCCTGAAGTTGTGGCGAAGGTCAGTGTTTCGCCAAAACACAGAAAGTGACATTAACTTTGGTGTACTTAGTCCAATCTGACTGAAACTTCACATGTTTGTTAAAAGTCCTGGCCTGAATATATAGTATGAGTTTCATCAATGAGCATGGCCGTATGGCTTGGCCACGCCCTTTAAAGTGCAGCACACCCCCCTAGCAAGATTCGCCAACATGCATGAAAATCACTATGCACATGTATCACACCCACACGCACAGAAAAAGCCTCTTGGACACATGGGCCAAACCCAATAGGTCATTGACCATTATGAATTTTGCTGTCATTTTTGGCATTTCCCACGTATCATATTTTAATGAACTCCCCCTCAAGAAATTATCCCATTGACTTCAAAACTGGGTTGTACCATCTAGACAAGTGTGTGACCAAAATACATTAAATGAATTGGTCAGCCTGGAACAGTGTGGCCGTGACGTGGCGTCAACTTTTGATGTCTCGCCATGAAACATGACACTGCTATACCATGGGTGGTGGTCAAATCTGTTCCAATCTTCACATGTATGAAAAAGTCCAGTCCTGAACACATCCACATGACACTCACGAGTCAGAGTCATTGTGCCACCTTGTGGAGACAGGAAGTGACATCACATTCCTCCTATGATATCTGAAGGCCTTAAAAATTCTGAGCTTCTTTGACTGGGACGAATCAGGCCACAAGGCCGCGGCCGCAAGCACCCCGAGTGGCGTGGGGGTGCGAGGGCCCGTTCAACGCTGCTTGCAGCTTTAATTAGGGCCCGAGCGATGACGTAGTCGTCCGACGAGGACCCTCTTGAAATCGCGCTGTTTTTTAGGGCCCAAGCGACGACAACGCTGTCTGACGTGGACCCTCTTGAAATCGTACTGTTTATTATTTATTATTAGGGCCCGAGCACCGTAGGTGCAAGGCCCTATTGTTTTTCGCTCAGACTGCCCAAAAAATGAATTGCATTTTTGGGGGCTTAAACATACTCAAAAACTTACCAATTTTGGCACACACGTCAGTCTTGGTGAAAATTTACGTGTCATGTGGTTTTGGTTGGTGGGCGTGGCAAAATGACTTGGCCATGCCCTTTAAACGCCGCCATTACCCGCACGTTTCACCGATTTGCACGAAAATCGGTACACACGTAGATCATGCCAAGACCTTGGCGATGCTATATCATGAAGATTGTGACGTATCGTCAAACGGCGTTGCCCTGACGGCATGGCGAAGGTCAACGTTTCACAGAACACAGGAAGTGACCCTGGCTTCAGTGGACTTGATCGAATCTGTCTGAAATTTCACATGCTTGTTAATGGTCCGGGTCCGAACATGTGCTATGAGTTTCGTCAATGGGCCTGGCCAAATGGCTTGGCCACGCCCTCTAAACACCGCCATTACCGCCACGTTTCACCGACGTGCACGAAAATCGGTACACACATAGATCATGCCCGGACACAGAACAATGTTCCTAACAACCCATAGGCTAAACCCAACAGGAAGTCAGCCATTTTGAATTTCGTGGTCATTTTTGGCGTTTTCCACGCGTCGTATTTTAACGAACTCCTCCTACAGGATTCATCAGAACGGCTTCAAAATCACCAACTGTCATCTACATTACTTTGTGATCAAAAGTTATCAAAAGATTTTTCCACCGTCAAACGGTTTGGCTGTGAGGTGGCGGCAAAGTTTGATGTCTCGCCATGAAACACGAAATTGCTACAAGTTTTGCATTAATGGTCTGATATGCACCAAACTGCAAATGTGTGATAGCAGTGCTGCCCTGAACACATCTATATCACAAAATTCCATGATTGTCATAGCGCCCCCTGCTGGTGGCATGAAATTTTATGTTTTAGACTTTGAGGTGCTGCTGCGCACATTTTGACCATATCTCACTCCAATTTGGTGTGGAAAACCTTCAGACCTTGCTAATGCTATGTTGTGCAAGTCGTAACGTTTTGTCGACGGGCTTCGCCCTGACAGTGCAACGTAGGTTGACGTTTCGTACAAACACATTAATGGCATTAACTTCTGTGTACAAGTTCGCATCGCCATGAAACTTCACATTTATGATAATAATCCCAGCCTGAATACATCTACATGAAACTCATAAGTCACACTCATTGCGCAACCTAGTGGGGACAGGAAGTAACACACAATTGCTTCCTACTGTGTCAAAAGGGGGTGAAAATTCAGCACCTGATCTACCAGTGGGCCTCTGGTGACATGGTCGCAGCTGCAGATGGCTCCGAGTGGCGCGGGGGTGCGAGGGCCCGTTCAACACTGCTTGCACCTTTAATTAGGGCCCGAGCGACGACGTAGTCGTCTGACGAGGACCCTCTTGAAATAGTGCTGTTCATTGTTTATTATTCTTTACGGTTTTCAAGCCCCAATTTCACCCCTTTCCCATGCTCAAAAACTCACCAAACTTTGCAAAGTCGTCTGGCCGGATCCGAAATTCGATATTTTGGGATGCGCGCACAAGGTCGACGCGAAATGGCGAAATAGCGCCCCCTACAAACTTTCAAAAGATCCTCCACATTGGGGTTTATTTGTCGTAGGCTCACGAAATTTGGTACACATATTTATCATGCCAAGACGCACAAAAAAGTCTCTTAACGTCGTGGTGAAATGTCAACAGGAAGTCGGCCATTTTGATTTGAAGTGTCGAAAAAGGGGCCGATTTTGGCCTTTTTTTGCGATTTCCACTACTTGCATTTGAACGAACTCGTCCTAGGGATTTCATCCAATCGTCTTCAAATTTGGTACACGTCATCATGACCCCATGCTGATCAAAAGTTATTTAAAGAATTTCTGTAGGTCAAAGGGCGTGGCTGCTAGGGCTGGTATTCACTGGTCAAGAATAGCAACCTCTTACATGTGATAGGGGGGTCACCCATGGGTGGAGCAAAATGCCTCTATAGCGCCCCCTTGAAATCTTCAAAAACGCCTTTCCATAGGGGTTTTTTTGGAGTAGGAAGATGAAAATTGGTACACATATGTAACTTGTCCAGACGAACAAAAAAGTCTCTTACACCATTGGTCTACTCCAAACAGGAAGTCGGCCATTTTGATTTTCACGTGTCATTTTGGCGTGATTACCACACGTTGTATTTGAACGAACTCCTCCTAGGGATTTTGTCCAATCCACTTCAAATTTCTTTCAGATAATCCTGAGACTATGCTGATCAAAAGTTATTAAAAGCTTTTCTCTATGTCAATGGGCGTGGCTGCTATGGCGCCGCCATTTTTGATGATGGAAATGACCAGTGTTTACTTTAACATGTACTGATGCCACATAGTTGATCCCATCAACTTCATTCCACTTCTAAAACATGCAGAACAAGTTGGTGAAGCTACACTATGAACGCTGTGAAGGTACGAGTAATGGCGTCCGTGTGGCAGCGTGGCAAATATCGCTTCTTCGCCATGAAAGTACGTTTGCCCTTTTGATGGCTTTAATGAACTCATATCATCATGAAAATTGATACACCAGTCAAGGATGGCAACCTCTTACATGTGATAGTGGCGTCACCCATGGGCGGGGCAAAATGCCTCTATAGCGCCCCCTTGAAATTTTCAAAAACCCCTCCCCATAGGGGTTTTTTTGGAGTAGGAAGATGAAAATTGGTACACATGTGTAACTTGTCCAGACGAACAGAAAAGTCTCTTACACCATTGGTCTACTCCAAACAGGAAGTCGGCCATTTTGATTTTCACGTGTCATTATGGCGTGATTTCCACCCTTTGTATTTGAACAAACTCATCCTAAGGATTTTGTCCAATCCACTTCAAATTTCTTTCACATCATCCAGAGACTATGCTGATCAAAAGTTATTAAAAGCTTTTTTCTATGTTGATGGGCGTGGCCGCTATGGCGCCGCCATTTTTGATGATGGAAATGACCAGTGTTTACTTTAATATGTACTGATGCCACATAGTTGATCCCATCAATTTCATACCACTTCTAAAACATGCAGAACAAGTTGGTGAAGCTACGTCATGAACGCTGTGAAGGTACGAGTAATGCCGTCCTTGTGGCGGCATGGCGAATATTGATCCTTCGCCATGAAAGTACGTTTGCCGTTTTGATGGCTTTATTGAACTCATATCATCATGAAAATTGATACACTGGTCAAGGATGGCAACCTCTTACATGTGATAGGGGCATTGCCCATGGGTGGGGCAAAATGCCTCTATAGCGCCCCCTTGAAATTTTCAAAAACCCCTCCCCATAGGGGTTTTTTTGGAGTAGGAAGATGAAAATTGGTACACGTGTAACTTGTCCAGACGAACAAAAAAGTCTCTTACACCATTGGTCTACTCCAAACAGGAAGTCAGCCATTTTGATTTTCACGTGTCATTTTGGCGTGATTACCACACGTTGTATTTTAACGAACTCCTCCTAGGGATTTTGTCCAATCCACTTCAGATTTCTTTCACATCATCCAGAGACTATGCTGATCAAAAGTTATTAAAAGCTTTTTTCTATGTCGATGGGTGTGGCTGCTATGGCACCGCCATCTTTGATCCATCGGCATGCATATTCAAGTAAGTAGCTCTCTCTCCCACATACTCATCCAAACAGCTTCAAAATGTCTGTGTGCCATCTAGACAATGTTGTGATCAAAAGTCATCAAAAGATTTTGCTCACGTTGAAGGGTCTGGCCGTGAGGTGGCGGCGAATTTTGATGTCTCGCCATGAAACATGAAATTGCTATAACTTTTGCATAAATGCTCCGATCTGCACCAAACTTCACATGGTTGATAATAGTCCCGCCCTGAAGACGTTTCCATGCAGAAATTTTGTAATTGTCATAGCGCCCCATGCTGGCAACAGGAAATACCATGTTTTAGACTTTGAGGTGCTGCTCTGACCACATTGACCATATTCAACTCAAATTTGATGTTGGTCATGCTATATTGTGAAGACCATGATGTCTCATAAGACACTGCCGCCCTGATGGCGCGGCGAATGTCGATGTTTCGCCAAAACACAGGAAGTGGACATAACTTCAGTTTACTTGGTCGAATCTTCCTGAATCTTAATATGTTTGTTCCTGGTCCTGCCCGGAGCATATGATATTAATTTCATAAGTGGGTGTGGCTAAACAAACTTCTCCACAATTGATCTGATTTACTTCAAAACTGGTGTGTACCATATAGACAAGTGTGTGATCAAAAGTTATTAATAGAATTGGTCAGCGTTGAGCGGTGTGGGTGTGGCGTGGCGTCAATTTTTGATGTCTCGCCATGAAACACAAAATTGTTATAACATGGGACTGAATGGTCAAATCTGTACCAAACTTCACATGTATGATAAAAGCCCCGACCTGAACACATCTACATGACACTCAGGAGTCAGACTCATTGTGCCACCTAGTGGAGACAGAAAGTGACATCACATTCCTGATGTCTGAAGGCCGTAAAAATTCAGAGCTTCTTTGACTGGTACAAATCAGGCCACGAGGTCGCGGCCGCAAGCAGCCCGAGTTGCGTGGGGTCGTGAGGGCCCGTTCAACGTTGCTTGCAGCTTTAATTAGGGGCTGGGCGCCTAAGCTGCCAGGACCCTATTGTAATCCTGCATGTTCTTCTTTCTTTCTTTCTTCTTCTTCCGAGGAAATCCTACTTCCCATGCACGAAAAATGACCAAACTTTGCACAAAGGTCCAGTCCCATGTCAGATTGCCTCAGCTGCAAAAACAGGCCAATAGTCCTGATGGTGGCGCTACAGCAAGCCTCTAAAGTTCAAAATTTTGAAAATTCATAACAAATCAACCATATGTGCTACAGATTTACAACTTTCACCACAATGTAGCCCCAATACTGAAGAAACTTTTGTACATTTAAACCTATTGCAAATTATGAAGTCCATCACTCTGTTTTTTTCAAAAACTGTAAAACTTATTAAACCTATCTCCTCCCACAATTTTTGCTCAATTGGCACCAATCTTGCTACAGAGCATCTTCAGACTGTCCTACACAAACGATCCACACAGATTTTTGATTTATCAAAAATTGAGCCTACAGTGCATCAAAATGTTTGACTGTAAACGGTATTATAAACATATACTTGCAAATTCTTGCTAAATACATTTTCAATGTTCATGAAAAAAATGACAAAATTTTGGAGTCATGGTAGATGATGTTAATATCAGAATTTTATCTCAAAACTGAATTTTTTACAGCATTTTGAATTTCACTCTCATGCGAACAATTGGAGTCAATGCAAAAATGGCATTTTTAAACATCAGTTTTTCACTTTTGGAGCCAATAAATCATTGTTTAAAACTAATGACCAACATCTCCATGCTGTCTAGATGCAATTTGTGTATTTTGGGATTTTTGTCTCAATAACTGAATTTTTGACAGCCATTTGAAATCTGCCTTTACATGCTAACAGCTGCTGTCTTGCACACAGGTGACTGGCTTAGTCAATTTGTGAAGCTACAAGTGGTGTTTCCATTTGCCAATTAGCTCAGTGAGATAGAGGATGGTTCTTGGTGTTGAAGGTTGTGAGTTCAAGCCTCAGCTTGTACAACATTTCCATATGAGAAATCTACCCAAACTTTTCACAAAGGTCCAGTTCCATGCCAGATGTCCTCAACTGGAAACACAAGACAATAGTCCTGATGGTGGCGCTACAGCAAGCCTCTAAATTTCAAAACTTTGAAAATTCACAACAAATCAACCATATGTGCTACAGATTTGGAACTTTCACTTTGAAATGTTCTTTTCCATGGCATGGATGGCTGCTGCCTGGCACCCTGATCCTTGGCTTAGTCAATTTGTGAAGCCACACATGAACTGTCACTTGCCAATTAGCTCAGTGAGATAAAAGATGGACTTCAGTGTCAGAAGTCGTGAGTTTGAGCCTCAGCTAAGGCAGGATGGACTTTCAAATGTGAAAGCCTTATGTTCAGGTATCATGCTATGTGGATTAGAGACTACTAAGGTTAAAATAATTATGATTCAGGGAGTTTTGGGAAGAGACAAATACTCTTTATCAACACGTTTCCCTGTTATCCCTTGTCTCTTTTCCCTGTTTATTTGGCTTAGCTATCAGTCAATATGCAGAGTCTCTTGTGCCAGAAATTGTGAGTTCAAGCCTCAAGTGATGTAAAATGCACATTAGAATGCCACCTTTTTTTCATCTTCCTACACTCTGCTTGTTGCTCAGAATTGCCTAATTTTGCCTAAAATTGCCCGGCCCCGACCATTGCTGCGCAGCAGCTATAATTAAGTTTGGTTTCCTAAACCACAAGGAGTTTATTTGTAAAACGACATGCAAGCGAAAACACTCAGCAGCGTGCAAGTTCTGCAGTGCACAACTCACAGAAACAGCTGGTACAACTTCAAACTTTTACCGTCACCTCGAGAGGAAGCATAAAGATATAATAAGCGAAAATGAGCTCTCCTCTTTCCCTTTGTCATTTTAGGCATATATTTGCTAACTTTCAGAGCACCGACTATACAGTAGCCTACAGCCAAGTTAGCTTGCTAATGTTAGCTTGCATGGCATTGTTGTCACAAGCAAGATAACACAACAACATCAATGAAATGGGCCATATTTCTTCCCCAAAATGTGTGATACTCACACCAGGCTTTGTCAAGTCAAACTAGAGTTTTGTGTGCTGGTATAGAAAGAATAGACATTGATGAATAATGTATTGGTAAAATATAAATCTGGCAAAATAGCTTGTAGATGCAGCTTTATAAACAAATTGCACATATAATCTGTTTTCATTATGTGTATTTACAGTAAGATTATTGAATGAATATATGGCAGATAATTTAAAGAAACAGCAGCCAAAGAAAATACCACAAACTAGAGTGACAGACTCCTCAGCTTAATGGTTTAATATACGTTTGATAAAAATATACAAATGTTAAAAAGCTTTATTCAAGATAATCAATACATGGTAAGTAATGCTAATGCATAAAGTTTAAAAGATTGTTTAAAAGCAGTAATTAAAAGTGATCTTTAATTTCATTTTATGAAAAGGGGAATATATTGAGTATTACAGTGATGCATGGTGTGTGCTATGATTTGTTGTTTTGTTGGCATTAAGCACAAATCTATCTATCTGTCTGTCTATTAATAGAAAGATAGATAGATAAATATAATTATATAATTATAATAATTTCCTCCTGAATTTCAGGTTCTTGGACTACAAGGCAGGACAACAGGCAGATGCTACACAGCCAACTATAGCATCCTTTGCCCAGAAAGTGCAGATCTACAGTCTACATTCCCCAAGGCAGCAAACAATCAGTGATGCCATCGTCAAAGATTTGATAATTGGGTGTTGTCTGCCACTGTCCCTTGTGGAAAATGAACATTTTAAACACTTTCTTGAGACTGTGGATAACAAGTACACACCAATCTCAAGAACAATTACTGAGAAACACATACCAGTTCTGGTAAAGCAAGTTAAGGAGACTGTTTTGGAGAAGCTGGAGAAACAATCAACAGTGTCCCTAACTACTGACATCTGGTCTGATCGCAGGCTGCACTCCTTCCTTGGAGTAACAGCTCATTTGTGCAACAAGTCAAAGGAGTGCTATGCCCTTGAATCCTACTTGCTGGACTGTAGACATTTCCCAGGCTTTGAAAACAACAGCAGAGTAGAGATTGTTTTTGTTGTTGTCATTTATTTAAAAGCAAACAAATTAAAAAGAAAACTCACATTTTGATGTTTTGTTATGATTTTCCTTAAATATATTTGGTCATGGTTTTGTCTCGGTCTCGACCTCCAAAAGTCTTGGTCTTGTCTCGGTCTCAACCTCCAAATGTCTTGGTCTTGTCTCGGTCTCAACCTCCAAATGTCTTGGTCTTGTCTCGGTCTCGGTACTCTCTGATCTCGATAATGTCTTGGTCTCGGTTGGTGCGGTCTTGACTACAACACTACCTCACCCAGTCAAACTTTGACATATCCCTACTGACTGCAAGTTTGTGTTTAATGAAGTCTTATAACAAGATTCAGGAACAAAGACCACACCTCAGGCAGATTCATTTCCATTATACGAGTACTTAAGCACACCTCATCCGTATCCTCACCCTTTGACTCTGTTTCCACATCATTCGTGAGAGACGACAAGTCAAGTAAGAAACCTACCTTAAACCATGGACAAAGAACTCTTTCTGAATCCATCTGACAGCGATCAGTTCAAGGACGACCAGTTCCTTCCCGTCTTACCCGAGTCTCCCCTTCTCCTCACATCCTACCACCTTAGCAGCCACGGTTGCGGTCAGCCATCCACATTCCTCCACGCTCTCAGCATCCATCCTCCGACTCCTCCAATATTGTTGGGCCTTCGCCGTCCAGCAGCTCCAGGGGGAGATCCCGGCATCGATGTCCAAGGGACATTCCACCTCCAAGATGCGCTCTCCGACCCGCTCGCGATCCAAGCGCTCGGATAACAAGCGAAGCCGCCGAGACTGTCACTCTCCCAGCCACCACTCACGCCGTCCATCTACTCCCGACATATCCGAGTGGACAATTGCTCGCCTGAAGCATGCCCTCAGCCAGCAAAACATCCCATTCCGTCGCACCAACAATAAGGCAAGACTCTTCAAACTATTCACCGAGTCACAGCAACATTCAACTCACTCCAGCCATGCTTCCCGTCCTCTTCCGGAATCCTGGCATCACGTCGACGCCCACACCGATGACGTCACGACGCACTCCTTGGCTGATGACGCCCAACCTTCCACATCAGCCCTATGTCAGGGCCAGGTCGTATCAAACCCTGCTCAAGCTCTCCCTCTTTCAGAGCAACCTCACCCCTCCTCCCCCAGCCTTCACTAGCAACCCGAGCACATGCATCCTTCCATCCCAGTATCCTTCCCTCTTCCCTTCCCTCTACCTTTCCTATCCATTCTTCATCAGCCACTGCAGCTCCTCCCACCATGATGTCCACTACCACAACCCCACAGACCGCTCCCACGCCAGCAATCAACAGTGGCACCATCGACCAAAGCTTTCAGCTTCCCTCTATCTCCCCCCCAGTTCCCAGGGAACTGTTCACTGCACTCAGCCCGGTCGAGCTCAAACAATCACTCCCCACTCGCTCCGAAGAGCTCACGGCCAATGAATTTGCTTTTTCGTTCTCCCTGTACCGTGACATCATCTGCTCTGTTTTTCCTGAGCGTAGGTCAGAGTTCAATGACTACCTGTCACTTATTCTCGACCTTGCCTTGTAGTTTGGGGGCAACAGGTTTTACACGTACCACACTCTTTTCGCTACCCAAGCCGCCGGACGACTAAAACAATTCAATCACGGCACATACTGGGGGACTCTAGATTCGAAATTGTATTGCCGGGTTTTCGCAGCTTGATCTTCCTTATGTTGTGATCTTTGCGGTGCACCATCCCACCCAACCACATCATGCACCCTCACCACTTCCTTGTCTCGCACCTCAGCCCCAAACAAGTCAAGCCCCACCGTTTTTCGCAGGCTGGCCCCTGCAGCCCCCCCACCTCCCATCACCCCTAAACCAGCCACCACCCAACTACCTCCCGGGGCCCCCGTCCCATGGGCATGGACAGAAGAGGGAGGCCAGTCCTCTCCCAAGGTGGGAGAATGATCTGCAACAACTTTAACGACCTCAGTTGCAATGTTTCAAGCTGCAGATTCCTCCACACCTGCTCTTTCTGCGGTGGAGCCCATGCCAGGCCGACTTATCCACACAACCCAACCAAACACAGCTCGTGTAAGTTCCTTGACACCCTGATAAAAATCAGCGCCCTCGCTTCCGCCTTACAGAACCACCCAGACCGCGAGTTTGTCGACTTTCTTGTTCAGGGTTTCACCCACGGCTTCCACCCCGGTTTGCAGGCCATGCCAGACTCCTCTTACACATGCCACAATTTGCAGTCCGCCACGTCTGAGCCTGAAGTAGTTGACAAACTTTTGCGTAAGGAAGTCGAAGAAGGGTTCATGATTGGCCCATTTTCCACCCCACCCTTCCCCACCTTCAGAATCAGTCCAATAGGCATAGCCACCAGAAAAATATTCAGGAAAAAAGACACTTATCATTGATCTCTCTGCCCCCCATGGTTCCACCATCCCAAGCATTAACAGCCTCATTCCAAGCCCGGACTTCTCTATGCAGTACACAACTATTGACCACACCATCTCACTTATCCGCATCGCAGGCCAAGGACCCTGGGTGTCCAAGGCGGATATCACCAGTGCCTTCAAGGTCCTCCCAATCCACCCTGACTACTGGCATCTCTTTGGTGTCAGCTGGAAGGGTGCTTGCTATTTTGCAGTACACCTGACTTTTGGGTGCAAGAGCAGCCCCAAAATCTTCAACTCCCTTCCGAAGCACTTTGCTGGATCCTGACAAACAACTACAAACTCCCGTTCGTCATACATCTTCTCAGTGATTTTCTTACAGTCACGCCACCTTCTTCTCCCCTGTCACATGGTCTCTCCACTCTGATTTCCACTTTCCATGAACTTGGAGTTCCTCTCTCTTCTGAGAAAACAGAGGGTCCCAGCACATCCCTGGAGTTTCTTGGCATCACCCTCGACTCAGTCTTGCTCCAAGCATCCCTGCCAACCGAGAAAATCCACCGGCTTTCTCTTCTCATTTCCAATTTCCTCCTGGCCCACAGATGCACCAAACGCCAACTTCCGTCACTCTTGGGTCACCTCAACTACGCCATCCGCATCGTTCCCCAAGGTAGATTCTTCTTGTCACACCTCCTTTCCATCGCTGCCTCTGTTCCATCCCTCCACGGCCATGTCACACTGGACGATGCATGTAAGATGGAACTGAAAATGTGGCATCAGTTCCTCTCATCCTGGAACGATATCTCCTTCTTTTACGATGACCACATCACTCAGCCGGAAGACTTCCAGCTCTTTACCTACGCAGCCCCCTCCATTGGTTTTGGCGGCTACTTCGATGGCAGGTGGTTCTTGGCCGAATGGCCACCCAAGTTCGTGTCCCTCGCTCCCTCCTGCTCTGCCATCTACGAAATGTACCCGGTCGTCATAGCTGCTATTCTTTGGGGGCATAAATGGTCAAGAAAGATCATCACCATACACTCTGACAACAGCACTGTCATTGATATTATCAACAAAGGATCGTCCCAATGTCTGGACATCATGCAGTTCATGTGGAGACTCACCCTTACTTCTGCCCAGAACCAGTTCATCATCCGAGCATTGCACATCCCAGGTCACAAGAACTCAATCGCTGACTCACTTTCCCGTTTCTCGTTACAGAAATTCAGACAGTTGGCGCCAGCCTCCGACCCAGTTCCAACTCCTGGTCTGTTTTCAACCACCATCTTCCTGTGACACTCCAGCTGGAACACCTAGCAATCATATCCCAAAATGCCATCCTTGACAGCGTCGCCCCACGAACACTCTCATCTTACTTGACCAGCTGGAATTGCTTCAAGGCCTTCCATGCCTCCCACACTCTGCTTTTCCCCACTCTCGATGTCTTCACACTCTCCAGTTTTATTTCTTTCGCCCATTCCATTCTCAAAATCAAGTCTTCTACCATACAGGTCTACATCAGCGGTATCAACTTCTTAGTCAGACTGTCCATGCCCAGCCCTATCTCACTCCCACATCAGAATGCTACTCAAAGGTCTTTGCAAGGCCGAACCTCGCCCGACACCAAAACGTTTGCCCCTCACATCGGACCTCCTTGCCCGCTGCATCACAACACTCCGCTCAGGCTATCTGACTCCTCGCATAGACAGCATCTTAGAATCAATGTTCCTGCTGGCTTTCTTCGGTTTTCTACGCTGCTCAGAGTTCACCACATCCTCCCTTAACTTTCAACTGTCGCGACACGCAACCTTGTCAGACATTACAATCCAGTCCAGCGACACCTTGGTCTTCCATCTTAAATGCAGTAAAACAAACCAGTCCGGACCGTCCCATCCCATCTTCCTCTTTCGACTAGACATGTACCTGAGTCCATACGAACCTATATGTAACTACATTAACTCGAGACTAGCCAGTAGAGCATCCCCACTCAATCCACTGTTCATCACTGAGACGGGCAAGGCCGCCTCTCGCTTCTGGTTCCATCACCACTTCCACCACATCCTGTCCAGATCAGGAATCTCTCCCGAGCTATACTCTGGCCATTCCTTCCGCATTGGAGCCGCCTCAACTGCATCCAAGCAGGGGATCCCAGACCACATCATCAAGATTCTCAGTCGCTGGTCCTCTCCAGCGTACCTCACATACATCCGTCACGACCTCAAAGACACGCCCACTCGCAACTTTCCATCTGAAGTTCTTTTTGGGGCTTCATACACCAGGAGCCTGCGAGAGATGGTACCCCCACCCAGAGTCTCAATACTACCGGTTCCATCCGGCCTCCAGCCACCAGCCATCTCCTCCAACCCAATCCATCTATCAAGACCTGAACCCCACCTCCTCTCCACCACTTCCCCCATCCTTACATCCCCCTTCCAACACCCCTCCATCCCTCTCCCTCCATCCCTCACCCTCGACCCTCTCCCTTCATCCGGCATCCCTCACCCTCGACCCTCTCCCTCCATCCCGCATCCCATTACCCTCATCCTGCCATCCCCTTCCAGACTGCTACTCCATCATTCAAGTTCTCCTCATTTCGTCATTACCAATAATGTGGTCTTTGTTAGTGAATACAGGTTGAAGCAAGGGAACTCAAGTAGCAGTTACTGTAAAGTCACATGATCGCGGCCGTCAATCAAGATGCGCCAGCTCAGATGTTTTTATATGCTGCGTTTTATTTGAACTAGATTTATATTTGAGAAAGTGAAAGTATAGAATACAGTTGTTTAAGATTGTCTGTGGTGTTTTAATTTTGAAAAGAATAATAATTAGTTATAAAATATTTTTATCAGTAATTTTTTTTTATCAATTACTAGACATTTCAGGCGACCCCATTTGAATTACAGGCGACCCCAAGGTTGAAAAACACTGCACTAGGTTTTGCATGTATGCACATACGGAATAGAAGAATTGGTGCACGATTAGGGCATGGTCTTAAGCATATATAAAGAGTGTTAAATCTTACATGCTTTAGTCTTACTCTGTACTGTTCTGTACTCTGTAAGACTCCTTGCTACAAGTAAAATTACTTAAACTGAGATTCTGAGACCCTGTGGTCATTTGCTACTACGTTGATAAATAATTTTTCTGACAATTTTCTTCTGATAACCTCAATGGATAATCAAGTAAATGTAACGTATATATTTATTGATGGGTATGTGGAGGTGCACAAATACAGGTATCTCTATTTTGTGGTCATGTTCACGGCATATATTTTTAATAATCTGCAGTAATTCTACAATTGTTTGTCTTATCTGGATTCACCAAAACCTCCATGAGCCTATGTACATTTTCATTGCAGCTTTGCTAATCAATTCTATTCTTTACAGCACTGCCATCTACCCAAAGCTTTTGATTGACTTTTTATCTGAGAAACAGATCATATCGTATTCAGCTTGTCTCTTTCAGTTTTTAGTATTTTACTCTTTAGCTGGTTCAGAGTTCTTACTGTTGGCAGCCATGTCCTATGACAGGTATGTGTGTATATGTAAACCTCTGCTATATCCAACTATCATGAAGAAAACAACTATCAGTATTTTCTTGGCTTTAGCCTGGATTCTACCTGCTTTTCAGATTGCATTGATAACTCTACTGAATGCCAAAAACAAGCTCTGTAGATTTGTTTTAAACGGGATTTTTTGCAATAATACAGTTTATAAACTTCGCTGTGTGATATCAGAAATACAAACTATACGTGACATAATCATACTGCTAAATGTTGCACTTATTCCTGTGCTTTTCATACTTTTTACATACACAAGGATACTTATAATATCCTATCGAAGTAGCAGAGAATTCAGGAAAAAAGCTGCACAGACCTGTTTTACCACACTTGATAGTTTTAATAACATTTTCCATTTTGTGTACATATGATGTCATTATAGTTAGATTAGAATCAGATTTTCCAAAGACTGTTCGTTTAATAATGACTTTACAGGTGGTCCTGTACACTCCTCTGTTTAATCCAATCATATATGGACTAAAAATGAAAGAAATCTCTAAACACCTCAAGAGGTTGTTCTGTTCAGCCAAAATGAACTAATGTGTCTCATGTCTCATTTTTTCTGTAATAATACCGAAGCTGGTGAGGGCTCTGAACCTTGTTTGGTGTTTTTAATGTAAGAAACTGTTTCTATGACTGAAACAGTAAAGTAACATCAGTATTGTAATGTATGTATTGATCGATCTGTTAAAGATAATTTTCTAACATAGTATTTTGATTCTAAGTCTTCAAAAGTTTCATTCTTGTCAGTTTGTTGCTTTCCAATAATTGTTGTAATATTCACACACAGATGCAAAACACAGCCACCACTCAGCTGTAGCTTCCACTGACATACTGATGTCATGACCTTTTCTTGACTTAAATGTTTTTAAAAGTCCACTGAAGTGCATTTACCTTCTACAATATATAACTGACAATTACGTGACTAATAAAGATGTTAAAATATCCTTAAAGGTGGCTGATTTGTTTGAAAGAGACTTTTGATTCACTTGTAGGAACTTGGGGCCAAAAGAGATTTTGCCAACTCAAGCAGGGCAGGAGGAGAGAGAGACAGAAGTACAATAACTTATTTATATAGCACCTTTTATACATAACATGCAACTTAAAGTGCTTTGCTTTACAGTGTGGCATTACAGCTTCTCTCATTCGCTTTGGCTGAGAGTTCAAATCTCTGCACAACTACTATTTGTTCACAGCAGATTAGAATTTCTCATTCATTCAAGCAATCTGCATCTTGTTTTAGCATGTGTTTAAAAGAGCAGTTACAACTGTCAAAGTTCCACAATAAACAGCTGCACGAGGCTTCAGTTATCAAAATCTATCAGACAAACATGTATATTCCATAAATATCTATGACATGTAATGTTTGTGACGGCAAACAAGCTGCCAGGTGACCGTAAAGAACAAGGAAACACGTGGACGTCATTTTGTGGCAAATTTTACATGAAAGGTCACAGGTGACTTTTCTGTTTACACCAACCCTAACCTGGGGTGCAGTGGAGGTGAACACAGGTAAACTCACTTTATCACCTTTTTCAAATGAGGCAAGAGTTTATTCATCTATTTTCAGATCAACTGTATCAATCAGTGAGGGGAAAAAAGTTTACAGTTTAGCCCACAACACACACATACACACACACACACACACCACACACAGACAGACAGGGGGGAGGGGCAGGGGAAACAGAGGACAAGGAAAAACACAAGAAAACTAGTGAGATGGCCAGGGCCATGACAATCAGTGTTAACAAAGAGAGATTTGTTCAGAGGAAACATTTGCAGGTTTGATGTTGAAGAAACAGCTAAACATTCTGAGCAGTACGGCTCACACAGTGATAAATCAACTTTTCATTTTGCTGGCATCAGGAGGTTTTGAAACATGAATGACATGTTTAGGGGAGTTAATACCTTTTGCAAAAATACAATAAGGTTGTGATGTTCCATGAAACAGTTGTGCACTTACAGTTTAGAGAAAGTTAAGACTATTTAGAAAAATGAGACAAAAAACAACTGAGAAAAACTGCAAAAACACCAATGATGGATTAAAAACAAGACAAAACTACACAAATTCATGAAATGTAAATAAAATCATATGGCATGAAAAACAAGACAAAAGAGAAATATAAAAATAATATCAATTCTTAAAAATAGAACAAAAGATCTAATGAAAGGCAGAGAAATATAATGGTAAATGGTAAAAAATGACAAAATGAGCCAGAAATATACAACATTAAGAAAGAGGTCTTCAGTTCAGTTTTTATTTATTTATTTTATTATATATATATATATATATATATATATATATATATATATATATATATATATGATAACAAAGGGAACAACAGACATTGATCTCCCCAGAAAGAGGCCAATACACACAATCATGTCACTGATGACTTTATATCAGAAAAACAGATCATGTGTTATTCAGCTTGTCTCTTTCAGTTTTTAATATTTTTACTCTTCAGGTGGTTCAAAGTTCTTAATGTCGGCAGCCGTGTCCTATGACAGGAAATCATACTGCTAAATGTTGCACTTCCTCTCTGTGCTTTTCATATGTTTTAGATGCACCAGGATACTTATAAGTTCTTATTGAAATAGTAGAGACCTGTTTACCACACTTGACAGGTTTTAATAAACTTTTCCAGTTTGTGACAAATGATGGCATTATAATTACATTAGAGTCAGATTTTCTGAAGTTTAATAACTGATTATGTGTTCATGACTTTATAAGTGTACAACCTTCGCTTTAATCCAATCAAATATGGACTAACAATGAAGGACATTTCTAAACTCAAGAGGTTGTTCTGCTCAGACAAAATGAACTGAAATGTGTCTGTAACGGCAGTGCTTCCTGTTATCTCCCAAAGTTTTTCTCCTGTTTTTCTGGTCTGTCTTTGTCTCTGGGTTGTGAGTGCAGTTTTCCCTGTCTGGTCTCCTGGCTGCTCCTTTCACACCTGCCAGCAGCTGGTTCATCAACACTCCCAGTCTGCTCACCTGGATCTCATCAGTGCTTCTCTACCGCTGGTCTCTTCACATGCAGTGCCAGTTCATTCAGTCTACTGCCCCTGAGAGCTAAAGTCACATGTTTTGAGCTATTGATCCTCGAGTTTTCTCCAAATTCATTGTGTTCTTCCTTGTGCCTCCAGGACCCTGTTCATCTGCCTGCCTGTGTTCCAACCTGCATTCCCCTTTTATGGCTGGTTCACACTACATGCGTGGCGTTACCTGTTGGTTTTCATTTCTGCGCTAATATTAACACGTTAGAGCGTCCACAGTGCTCACACTGCTCACACACCTGTCAGGCTGCAGCCACACTTCATCTAGAGATTTGGAGGCTTGCCTATTTTTTCCACGTGATGCATGCAGTTCTCTGCAAAAATACACATTACAAATGATGTGTTGACAGCAGTGTTGGTCAAGTTACTTGGAAATAGTAATTAGTTACTGATTATGATTACTTCTCCAAGAAAGTAATCCAGTTACTTTACTGATTACTCATTTTCAAAAGTAATTAGTTACTTTATTACTTTACTTACTTTTCAAAAACATGATGCACAACCTGAATACGCTATAAAGCAACAGACCTTTCAGCCTAATTCTGTTCTTTCTGCATATTCATCATATAAAATTGAATCAAATGAAACTTTTTGTCTTTTTTAAAACTTGTTTTATTAGTTTCAATCTTTTAACTTTATGCACATTGCATCAAGCAAAAATTAAATTAAATGCAACAGTCTCTGACTTGAAGAAAATTGTTGAACATTTAAACCTATTTTCTGCACATTCCACCATAATTTAATCAAATGAAGCAAGTCTTTCTTCTGTTAACTTATATTTCTGCATATTCCATCATATAAATTTCTTGGAGAAGTAATCAGTAATCAGTAACTAATTACTATTTCCAAGTAACTTGACCAGCACTGCTCTTAAGTCTCTTTTCACCTGTTTAGCAGGAGAGGGGCCCTCGGAGGTTCGCCCGGTGGAATTGGATGTGGTAGCTGCAGCGGGCATGTCAGTGGGGGGGTCCGGGGGTTTCTCAGTGAGTTTCACGTTCCTGTGCCGGCTTGCTGGGTGCTTGCTCAGATTTGAGGTGGAATTTTTCGCTGTAGATAAAAGTTTTCTTCCCACGCAGAGTGACAGCGGACACTGATGTGTTTGTCACCTTTTACCGAGTCAAACTCAAAGTAATGTTAGTGCTTCTAAGCATTAAACGCTGCATGGTCCTGCTCTCTCCCGCACTCCATGTTGTCTCTTGTTGATCACTACACGTGTCTGTTGTTTACCACTGACGTCGTGCCGCTCATACGTCATTGTCACGAGACAGTCTCACAAAACAAAATCATGGTTTAGTAACGCAGTAACGCAGCCTGCTTGCGGGAAAGTAACAGTAATCTAATTACTGTTTTTGCAGTTGTAATCCCTTACTTTACTCGTTACTTGAAAAAAGTAATCGGATTACAGTAACGCGTTACTTTTAATGCGTTACTGTCCATCAGTGGGTGACAGTATTATCAACATTATATCAGCAACATGTCACCTCTTACAGCTTCATTGTCTACATGTGTGCAGTATATCACAGACATAAAAAACAGGTGCAGGGCAGTGGGTTTTTTCCTCTCTCTCTTTTCTCTGCCACCCCCCCAGGAGAAACACAGCCTGTGTGGACACCGTAGCGTGTGCAAGCTGCAGCAGTTCAGCAATGATGCCGTCACATGCTGCTCAAGCATGTAGTGTGAACAAGCTGTTAGTCCTTCAATAAATGTCCTTACTCCATGTGAAACGGACCATTTTCCTCATTTCTTCTGTAATATTACTGACGCTGGTGAGGCCTCTGATCCTTATTTGGTGTTTAATGTAAGAAATCGTTTCGATGACTGATACAGTAAAGTAACAACGATGTAATTATTGACAAATCTGTTAATTTTCAAACATAGTATTTTGATCCTTGGTGTAAATTTAATTCTGAATGTGTTCCATTCTAATAATTGTTATAATATTCACACACAAATGGAAGCACAGCCACCACAGGGCTGTAGCTTCCACTGAGATTCTGATGTCATGACCTCAGTATTTTTGGCTTAAAGTGATAGTTCACCCAAAAATGAAAATTCAGTCATTATCTCCTCCCCCTCATGCCGACTGAGGGTCGGGTTTATTTTGTTAGTCCACAAAACACTGCTGGAGTTTCACAGGAAAACAGTGTTGCAGAATCTCCCAAATAATGGAAGTGAATGGTGACCAGTTTTCAAAACATAAATTGCCTCCATACTGCTCGTCTGGTGTAATTCAAGTCTCCTAAAGCCCCAACATGCTGTTTGCACACCGTCACACCACACACACAGTTCAGACAGTGTGCACGTGAACGTGGCTCCAAGCTGAAGATCTACAGTGAAGATTCAGGATAAAAACATGGTGGAAATAATAATTTTTATAATAATAAGCTTTAGGAGACTTGGATTAGACCAGACGAGCAGTATGGAGGCATTTTACATTTGAAAGCTGGTCACCATTCACTTCCATTGTTTGGGAGATTCTGCAACACTGTTTTCCTGTGAAACTCCAGCAGTGTTTTGTGAACTAAAAAACTAAACCTGACCTTCAATCGGCATGAGGGGTAGGAGATAATGACTGAATTTTCATTTTTGGGTGAACTATCCCTTTAACTTTTTTTCTTTTGGTCCTCTGAAGTGCATTTAAAAATGTTCACAAAGTTCACCAACTGAAAAAGACGGGATTCAACTGACACACACGTCACCACTGCAGGAGAGAGGCAGCTGGTGAAACAATAGCTCACCTGTTACTACTAATAATAATGATGATAATATTAATAATAGTTTATATTTATATAGCATCTTTCATACATAACATGCAACTGAAAGTGACTGACAGTGTGATATTACAAACAACAACATGAGATTAAAAGAACTCTTAACAACTGACAGTTGAAAAAACAGCCATTTATATTAAGATGGTGCACATTTACAAAATTGTTAATTAAATGTCCACATTCTCATTCTCGTGATGTAACACTTTACATTAAATGTGTATATAGATCATTATATATTTCTTCTTATTAATAATTATTTCTCACTTATCAGAGACAGTCACAGTTTGGAGGTAGCTTGACAGACTTCATATATTTTCTCAGAAGGGGAAAAACACATTTCTTGACAGTGTAGCAGTAAAGTGGAATAATCTGCTCACAAACATGAAACCAAGTGCTTCACAGAGTGTGTTGAAAGTGGGCCTAAAGAAATGCTTTCAGAGAGCAATAAGGTGTGAACGTCTGAGCTTTTAATGAGCAAGAAATCAGCAGCATGTTGACAGGCTATGAGGACTAAACTGGAAATAAACCTTCTGGGTTTATTGTGTTTTCATCCTCTGTGAGTCAATGACTGCTGTACAGTGTCAAATAAGTTTATCATCAAATACATTTCTTCATTAATCTATACAAAGAATAATTCAAAACAACACTAAAAATATCCCTAAATATTAAATTACAGAGGAAATGTGTGCACTTTGTTCTTCACTCAGATCACTTTGGCCGCGCAGAACAACGTCCTGAGGTGTTTAGAAATCTCTCTCATTTTTAATCCGTATATGATTGGATTAAAGAGAGGATGATATGTTATGATTTGTAAAGTCATTGCTAAACGTACAGTCTTTGGAAAATCAGATTCAAGCTGGACTGTAATGACATCATATCCACACAAACAGGAGAAGTTGATGAGAACTATCAGGTGTGGTAAACACGTCTGTGCAGCTTTTCTCCTGACGTCTCTGCTACTTCGATATGATATCACAAGTATCCTGGTGTATGTAAAAAGTATGAAAAGCACAGGGAGAAGTGCAATATTTATCAAAATGACCATATCATGGATAATTTGTTCTTTTGAGACCACACATTGAAGTTTATAAACTGTATTATTGCAAAAAATTCCTTTTAAAGAAAAGCTACAGAGTTTTTTATTTGCACTCAGTCCAGCCGGAACTGCGACCTGAGTAGCAGGCAGAATCCAAGCCAAGACCAAGAAAATACTGACAGTGGTTTTTCTCATGATAGCTGCATATTTCAGAGGTTTACATATGGACACATATCTGTCATAGGCCATGGCTGCCAACAATAAGAACTCTGAACCACCTAAAGAGTAAAATGCATGAAACTGAAAGAGGCAGGCTGAATATGAGATGACCTGTTTCTCAGATAAAAAGTCAGTTAAAAGCTTCGGGTAGATAGCAGTGCTGTAAAGTACAGAGTTAATCAGCAAAGCTGCAATGAAAATATACATGGGCTCATGGAGGTTTTGGTGAATCCAGATGATGTACAAAATAGTAGAATTAGTGCAGATTATTAGAATATATACTGTGAACATGATCACAAAATAAAGATATCTGTATTTGTCCACTTCCACATGACCACTAAGTGTTATATATGTTTCATTCAGTTCAACATCCATCAGAAACTACGTGAATAAAAGACAGATTGTATAAAATATATAAGTGCAAATACAAATAAGTGCCATTGAATAAACATGTCCTGGAGTCTTTTTCATTTCCAGTTACCTGACTGTAGAACACAGAGTGTGTCCATCTCCAGAACTCAGAGTGAAGTGTTTGTGTCTGTGGACTGTTTGTTGATCAGATTGCTTCTCCCTCCATGGATCTCATTAAAGTTGCATCAGAGAACTCTGACATGTAAACAACATCACCAAACTCTGGAGGCCTGAACTCGTAGGAAGGCGCTGGTTTCTCAGCAGGCGGGGAAACTTGGCTCAGCAGTGCAGTGTGTGGTATCAACACCAATCTTTTCTTTGTTTTTGGAAATTACACACTAAATCCTATATGAAGTAAATCAATTACTGCATCAAATTACTTTATTTATCATAAATTGAGTGATTTCTTGCTGTGATCATTTCTGGTTGACAATTAAGAGTGAATTACAAATTTGCTGTTTAATGTTTCATCTGCAAACTGTATATTAGTTTTTAATTTTTTGTAACATAATGACACCACATCCTGTTAGGTCATTTCCTGTTTTACCTTCCAATGTGCTGCATACTGTCACAGCAATCCACTGTTAAATATATAATAATAGAGGCAATGCTGTGAATCGATTTATATGAGTTTAGACATGTTAAAGGGATAGTTCACCCAAAAATGAAATTCAGTCTTTAAACAATGGAAGTGAATGGTGACCAGTTTTCAAACGGAAAAAAACCCCAACAGAATAAAAACATAAAACACCCCCATACTGCTCCTCTGGTGTAATCAAAGTCTCCTAAAGCGCCAACATGCCAAGTTGACTAAAAAACCTTGTTTCCACCATGTTTTTAGCCTGAATCTTCACTGTAGATCTTCAGCTTGTAGCCACGTTCATGTGCACACTGTCTGAACTGGGTAAGTGTGGTGTGACGGTGTGCAACCGGCATGTCAGGACTTTAGGTATTTTTACATTTGAAAACTGGGGATATTCCATCAAGGCTGATAAATAAGTCTGCACTTAAGGGAAAAAGTCTGGCCTGAATTAATTTCAACTTCCACTCAAGGCTGAAGCTGTTCCACTAAAACAATTTAGCTTCACGCAGTCAATGCCACCTCCTAAAACCTGAATCTTCACTGTAGATCCTTCAGGTTGGAGCCACGTTCACGTGCACATGCACACTGTCTGAACTGGGTGTGTGTGTTGTGACGGTGTGCAAACAGCAACAGCTTTAGGAGACTTGGATTACACCAGACGAGCAGTATGGAGGCATTTTATGTTTTTTATTCTGTTGTTTTTCTGTTTCTGTTGCTCAGTTTTACAGACTAAAAAACTAAACCTGACCTTCAGTCAGTAGTAGTACCCTCAATCAGCATGAGGGTGAGGAGATAATGACTGAATTTTCATTTTTGGGTGAACTATCCCTTTAATGAGAACAAAGTTGGATAAAACATTAGTTTGACAGTTGTGTTTACTGTCACAAAAGAACAAAGGACATTTCTTGTCTGTGTCCACTAATCCAATTAAATTTTGTGACTATTTCACAAACTCCTGAGAGACTGTGCAAAAGTATGTTGTAAAGCAAGATGAGATTATTTTGGAACCCCCCATTTCATTATTTAACTAATAACTTGTTAATGAGACAAGTGAGAGGGATTTTTACAGACACTCTTGCAGCTTTACTGGGGGGGGGGACAGTAACAGAACAGAGATGAAGTCAGGTGTGAGTGACGTTTTCTCCCCTTTAGACCCTACCTGTACCTGCTGCTCACATCCTCTCACATGAAGAAGATAAAGCTGCTTCAGTCTGGTTCATTACAAGGCAGAGCCTTCATCAGTCAAAGGTCTTGTTTGAATAAGATGAATAACATGCATTATTTTGAGGAGGATTTTGTTATTGTTATTAACTTGGTTGAAGATTTCCTGCCTCACTAGATTATCACACAGTATTAATCTGAACATGAGCATAAAAGAAAGAAATTACATTAAATTAAGTTAAATGTTATTGCAGTAAACTCTCATGCATCTGGAATCATTAATTCATCAGTCTTTTTACGTCTACTCTATCTTCACTTTTCTTTTACTTCGTTCAACATCACTCTGTCCTGTTTTGTATCCGTTACTCTTTTTGCTTCTCTATTGTGCAGACATGAAGAGCAACAACAGCCTGAATCCTGCCTATTTTCAGTTGACTCTGTTCACAGATTATGGTTCCCTCAGATATCTGTTCTTCAGTCTGTGTCTGTTGATCTACATGACTATAATCTCTGCTAACCTTGTCATTATTCTGGCAGTGTGTCTGGAGAAGTCTCTGCATCAGCCCATGTACATGTTTATCTGCTGTCTGTCTTTTAACTCTCTGTACGGCTCAGCCGGCTTCTTCCCCAGGTTTCTGATGGACATTCTGTCTGACACTCATTTGATCTCACGTCTATATTGTTTCATTCAGATATATGTTATTTACACGTATGTATCGTGTGAGCTGACTGTTCTGAGCATCATGGCCTATGATAGATTGGTTGCTATATGCCGGCCGTTACACTATCACAGTAAAATGACATTCAGGATGGTGAGAAATCTTGTAACTTGTGCTTGGCTCTACCCTGCGCTTGCTGTTGGCGTCTGTGTTTTCCTGGCCAGCCGTCTGCCTTTGTGTGGAAATAAACAGCACAGCTCTTCTGTTCTAACTGGCCTGTGGTTCAGCTCTCCTGTGTGGACACGACTCTGAACAACATAATAGGTCTGATTATTTCTCTGACAACCATCTTCATCCCCTTGTTCTTTGTCCTGTTCACCTATCTACGGATTCTGCTTGTTTGCAGGAGAAGCTCGTCTGAATTCAGAGGGAAGGCGTTACAGACCTGCCTGCCTCACATAGTGACATTTGTGACCTATTCTTTCTCTCTCTTCTGTGAGTTTTCAATGACTCGATTTGAGGCTGATAAAATGAATCCAATCATCACAATCGTTTTATCTTTAGAGTGTCTCATCATCCCTCCCTTTATTAACCCTCTAGTTTATGGCCTCAGTCTGCCTCAAATCAAAGGAGCCATTTTTAGACTTACAAAGATTCATAAAATGTGTCCTGCTGCCAAACTTTAAAACTCAACATTCAAGTACATCAAACAATGAAGCTTTAATCCACTGTTACTCATAAAATATCTTTCTGTAGTATGTTAAATGTATTTCTCCTTTGATGTTTTTGCTATTACAGTCATTTTAAGGAGATCAAATAATCTATAATAGATGTAATCTTCAAAAAGATAAAGTGGACCACAGCAGTGAAACTGATATTCCACAAGTTATATGTGATGGTTTGACTCACAGCTGCTCAGACTGAAATATATCTTTGAAACTCACATTGTCTGATTGAATTCGTGTCAAATATTTCAATTTTGTCTCTTTTTCTCAAACATCAAATGTAAAAGCACACTTGTAGTGTCATAAAACATAGTATGTGCTGCTTTTTCTGGCAGACTGAACGTCAATAAAAAATTTGGCCTTAAAAACATCATGTAACTATTCTATATTCTACTATTCTCTCTGCAGCCCATACACCTGTTTTTGCACTCTAACTTTTTGTGATCAGGGTTACAGCAAGTCTGCTTTACAGCAGTTATTCCAAAGACTGGGTCAGGAGATTTTATTTGGGTCACCAAATAAGTAAAACACTATGGAAGAAATTCTCCAAATTTAAGATTTAAAATATGTATATTGTTTTACTGATGAGAGGAAAAAAAAACACCTGTTAATTTCACCGAAATTAGAAATAAATTAAAATAAATTATAAAAAATGATTATTTCTGCAACTGTAACTTAGCTGCCGTTTGTGATTTAGCTCAGTTAGACATACAGGGACCTCACTTGAGCACTGGGCTGTGTTAGTGTTTACAGCTCTAGCACAGGAACTTTCAACCACAAATGCTGCAAACTTTATCTTTTCATCAACAATCTCACCCTGCAAAAACTTTGTTTTGCTTTCAGTGTGAACATACCCTAAGGCTGGAGACAGACTTGCTTTTAACTACCCATTCGTATACACACCTCTATGCATCCCAATGCATCATGGCTTCCTCACATATCCTGCGTCCATTTGGAGCGATGGTTGTGCACATTTTCAAAAATGATCATTATGCAAATGCATATGTGTGGTTAAACAGCAAGTAAATCTCAGGCCTAAGAGTCTGCAGCCATGCTAGCAGGTCTGTGAGGCTGAACTTCAGGCACAGGTGTGCTTTGTCACCATGTCATGAAATATCTGCAAGTCAACATGCTGATGTTCAGCAAATGTAATGTTTACAATTTTCACTATCTTAGTTTGGCATGCTAGCATGCTATCATTTCATAATTAGCACTAAATGTCAGTATAATAAGTATCATAAACCAAAGTATTGGACACAAACAGTTGACCTGATGATGGTGTTAGATGAAGAGTTGGACTCTGGACTCTCGCACCAAGTCATACAATAATTATCTTATTAAATTAATATTGAAGCTCCTTTGACAACTGCGGCCACAGGATGCTGCTGTATGACGTCAGCATGTCAAATCAAAGACCATTATTGTCATCATGCATCACAGGATAACTGTCTGAACTCTGACGTTATAAAACACTTTTTCAAATCAGTGAAAAATTGTACTAATGGGTTTATGCAGGAAGCTTGCAGACTGAAGAAAATGCCATTTCTAATTCAACTCAAACTTTATTTATATAGCACATTTCATATACAGGATAACACAACATGCTCTAAATTATTTGTTATGTCTGTACCTGCATTTTTATGATTGTATTGTCTGTATTGTCAGTCAGTGCAAAACATACAAAAATATACAAATATCAAAGACACGCACACTAAGAACTCAACCACAGACCGTAACGCTGCTTTTAAAAATTCTTTTTTTTTTTTGCAAAATGTGCACTTGGCTCATAGCTGATAAACCTGATTATTATCTTGGATTATAACAGTTTTTCTGCAGATCGGACTCTGCATATAAAAATAAGTTTAAAAAAAGCAGGGGTGGAAGTAACTAATTACAAATACTCAAATTACTGTAACTAAGTGGTTTTTTTTTGGCTACTTGTAGTTTTATGAGTAGATTTTCAAATCATGTAACCTACTTCATTACTTTTAAAATCAAAATTTAGCACTGAGCACAATCTAAATTAATATAATAATATATTTGAATTTTTGTAGCGATAACGCCAGTTGATCACAAATAGTCCAATGAAAATAAGACATGCAGAGGGGGGAAAAAACACTGCAGCAGGCACAGGTTTGGAGTGAGGGTGTGCACCTGCTGTTGATAATGCATGCATCAAAGTGACTAATAATTTGAGTAATTATTTTTAGAAGAATGCTTTGTAAGTTTAATTAAGTATTCTTCTAACATCAGCACTTTTACTTGTATTTAATAAACATTTTAATAATGTAACAGTGATTGTAACTGAGCACAGTTCAGTGGGCTACGTTCTCCACTGCTGGGAGAAAGTACAAAACAAAATAACAGGAAAACAATGAACAGATACCGACTCAACTCCAGTAAGTTCACAAGTCACAAACAACAACAAAAGTTGCTGCTTCAGGTATTTTTTTAATGCTTTGCATGTGTTTTCAAAATGATAAATATGTTTTCTCAGTTTGCTTGAGTTCCATCTATTTGCATGTGCTTCTTAAGTTGCAGTGGCTTGATTTGTGCACCACCAAATAATGGGAACCTTAAAACACTTGAAATATTAGATGCACTTAGGAGTGTGAACAAACAGATGTGAAGAAACAAGGTATTGCTAAAACACACATAGGCATTTTGTGGCCCACATTCCCAGTGGAACCTGCAGAAAATGATCCTCAAATGCTTACCGTGATCCAGAAAATATCACCATCCACAAAGGTATTTTTTTAAATTTGTGTTATGTGAAGTCATATCCACAAAATTACAGAGCAGTTTGCAAATATGCATTACTCTGCAAACCCCTGCCTCTGGGTTCTGTGTGTTCACGGGCTGTTTTTAAGTCAAACCCGGAAAAATGGGGAGCACGAAACAGTCTGGGAGCGGGCAGGGGAGGAAAATTTTAAATTTTTTCTAAAAATCTAAAATCACATACACTAAATAAAAAGACTTTTGGGTTTGAATGGGGTTTAAAAGACTTAATTTACTGTAAAAAACCCGCAAACAAAAAAGTAAAAAATATTTAGATTTTTTTTAGCTGATAACAGTATGTACTTAATTTAAACAGATATAAATACAAAAAGTGGAAAACTTCCACCCGGGTTTCTTGCAAAGAAAGCGGGCAGGATTAATTGAAAAGGGAAACTTTTTGAACCATCTTTTGAGCCTTAATAATCTGGATACATCTTTTCTTCTTTTCATTGCCCTTTAAATCGGTTTTAAATGAGAAATTTTTTTGGCTTTTTTGATTTAGTTTTTTCCACCAATGTTTTTTTAAGCTGAACACATTTTTTTTTTTTTTTTTTTTTTTTTTGATTTATAATTTTTATTTTTCCCAAAAAGTTCAGGGGGGTTCCGGGTCACATCAGTACAAACAATAAAACCTTCCCGAAAAACAACCCCCCCCCCCACCCCCCCCCCCAAAACCCCCAACCCCACCCAAAAACCAGGAGGGGTCGGGCCCTGTTAAATAAAGTGGTTTCCAAATTTAATAACCATGTCACATACCCTTTAAACCTCAGAGAGAACATTATTGGTCAAAGTAACTAAAATTTCCCTGCATATAACCTGGGGAAAGGGAAAATTTTCCTTGAGAAAACATGAAAGAAAGAAAAAAAGAAAAAGAAAAAAAAAATAAATAAATAAAAAATTAAATGGGGCAGACAAATAAAAAAAAAGCATATTAATAATAAAGTTAAAAAAAAATAAACCAGAATTAAGTAAAAAAACTAAGTGAAAAAGGGAATCTACATTACGGGAAATATGCCCATCAGGGTCTCAATTTTGTTAAATTCATAAAAAATGTCCCCTCCACTTTTTCCCTTTACCGGGAACCCAGATATAGTCCCCCAGGTACATCCCCACTTCGGGGAATATTTTTCTATTTTCCCTGCATCCTATATGACAGGGGTTTTCATATGCCGCTGCTTTTGCCCAGCTCAGGCCCGGGGCCCCTTTTCCTTGAAAAAGGGGGTTCTCCACCCCTTTTTCCATTTTGGGGGGGAGAATAATCGGGTCCGTCCAATAAAGAAGCGGGCTGTGTCCATTTTTTTTCAGGGGAGGGGGGCAAACCCTAAATAAAAACTTTACACCCCTCCCAAAATAAAATAAAATTTTTAAGTACAGGCCCCAAAGGGGCTCTTTATAATTTTAAAAAAACAATAAAGGTGAATCTTAAACCAGTAAGACGGATCTTAGGGGCAAATGACCAAAGGGCCCCTTGTGGGTAAAAATGTCCCCTCCACAAATACAACATTTTCCGGGCGGAATTTTGGAGTCTTTTTTTAATTTTTTTTTTCCAAGCCTTAAAAGCCTATTTGGGGAGTCCCAATAAAATCGTGCAAAATTTTTAAAGGGGAAAAAGGGCCCTCACCCTAAAATTCCCTTGCCCTTTGGGGTTTGGGGAGTTACCACAAATTTTAACCCCATTCCGGGTTCACCATATGAGCCCCCCCAAATCTTTCCCCGGGCAATCTCAAAGGGCTGATACATTTTTGGGGGCCCTCCACCTTCCAATCGGGGAAATCCCTAAAATATTTGGGCTGCTTCATACCTTCACGGCCGGGAAAAATGGAAAAATTTTTTTTAAACCTGTGGGTTTTGGCTTGGGGGGGAGAAACAAGCCTAAACCCAAAAAATTTTTTGAAATAAAGGGCCAAAATTTGGAAATATTTTCCAAAATTTGGGTTTCCGGGTTAAATCATATTCTTTTTTTTAGGTCTCAAATGTTTTTTAAGTGTATTAATGCGGAAAACCATTTTCAAAATGTAAGGATGCCCCTATCTCCCCCCATTCCTTTCCCAAATAAAATGGCCTTTTTTTATTAAAAATTTTAATTTTTAGGGTTTGGGGCCGGGGAATCCCTGCAGCTTTGGGGGATTTAAAAAAATGGATGCAAATTCAAATCGCCCTGGGGTTTGTTTCCTCCATATATTTTGGGGGGTTAGCTATAAAGGGGGGTGAGCCCATGTCTTTAGAGGGGTTTTAAAATAGATAAGGCGGGGCGGGCCGCAAAGGGAGGGGAAAAACAGATACTGGGAACTCCTAAACGGGTTACCAGGGGGGGGCTCCCCGGCTGGAGGTAAAGGGGGGCCCAAAGGGGGTGCCATTTCCAAAGGGGTAAAGGGCGGGAAAGGGTAAGTACAACCAAAAATTTGGGGGAAAACCCCCAAAAACCCCGGGCTTTTTTGGGCGGGTCTTTGTGGGTTTCCTCAAAATTAAATTCCCGGGGTTTCCGCTTCCCATTCCACAGAAATTCTTTGAATAAGCTTTTTTAAATCTTTTAAAAAAGTACCCTGCCCGGGGATTTTCTAATGGTAGAGATAAAGGGTAAATAATTAATCCGGGGGAAACCCACAGTTCATTTTGATCTTTTTAAAATTTTCCCCCCCCAAAAAGACAAGTAAAAATGGCGCCCCGGGCTTTTTAAACATCAATATCTAGTCTCTGTATTGGGGGGACAAATTTTCCACTTTAAAAATAATATCATCCAAATTTTTGGGGGGGGAAAGAGGTTTCCCAAAAAATTTTTTAGCCCCCGTTTAGGCCAACAAAATCTGCCATTCCGGGAAAAAAAGGTTTTTTTGGCCCGTACTTTGTTTAATGGAAAGAGCCTCAGTTTTAAAGGGGGGGGGCAGTTGACCTTTAATCCTGAATTTTTCGAAAAATTTTTTAAATTGGGTGTTCATCAATGAGGGAACAAATATAGGGGGGGGGGGCCCCCGAAAGCAGTAAAAGAATATCGTCTGCAAAAAAGGGGGGGAAAAAATTTTTTGGAAACCGGGGGGCCATTATAGGGGTCCCGGTGCCGGGAAAATTATGGGTCAAAAACCTTACTGCAGCTGCCAGGGGTTTTGCCATCCCCAAAAAAAATAACAAAGGGCAAAATGGCAACCCTGACTTGAAACCTTTTTCCCAACTCCAAAAAAAGAAGAGGTGTACCCAGGGTTTATTTTTTTACGGGGCCGCTTTTTGGAAATGATTATAAATTTAAACTTACCCACTTAAAAAAGTTTCCCCAAATCCAAAAATTTCTAAATTTCAAAAACAAAAATTTTCCATTCCCCCCCGATCAAAGGAACGCTTTTTAAAGCGTCAAGCGAAACGGGCAAAAAATCGGTAAAATTTGGGAATTTAAAGACGGGCCCACAAATAAAAAAAAACCCCGTCAAAAGGTTTGTCTGCAAAACACGTTTTTGGATGGAACCCCCCCTGATTTTCCCATGCACAAATAAAGGTAAAACTTATTTCCTCCACCCTTTTTTGCAAGAACTTTGGAAAAATTTTGGGGAATCCAAGGAAAAGAGAAAAGGGGGGCGATAATTTTTTTCCCGTGGGCCAGGAACTTTATCCTTTTTAAAGGGAAAAAATTTTTTTTAAAGTTTTTTGAAAAGGGAAAGCGGGGAAACCCCCCCCTTTTAAAAGAGTCCTCATTGTACATACTGAGTAATAAAGGTGTAAATTCAGTGGCGTAGCTTTTTAAAAAATTCGGGCTGAAAAGCCGTCGGGGGCCCCGGGGGTTTTCCCCCCGTTGGGGGGGGGGGGGGGTTTTTTTTTTAAATTAAAGGGCCCCCTAAAATTTCTTCACTAGAAAAATTGGGGGGGGGGGTCGAGATCCGTCTTTTGTGAGTGGGGGGGGGGGACATTTAAAGGAAAAGGGGGACCAAAACCGGGGGGGGGGGAAGAATTTTCCCAAAAATTGCTCTTTTTTTGATTTTGAGAGCCCTTGGGGGGGGTAAAAAGGGGGGAAAATTCACATGGGAAATTTTCTCAAAACACCTATTAAAAACCCCGGAGTTTTTATTTTTAAAGTTCTCCCCCCCTCCTCTGATCTAACCCCTAAAAATAAAAAGATGACATTTCTTTTCCCTGTTTTTAAAAAAAAATTTGCCAGAATTTTGCCTGCCTTTTCCCCTGATTCATAATATTTTTTTTCTTTTTTAAGAGCGAAAATTTTCCACTTTTTTTGGGGAAAAGAATGCAATTATAATCAAAATTTAAGTTGTGTTAGAACCCTAAGGTCCCTCAAAATGAAATTTCCTTTTTAATTACTCTCCACCTTTTTAAATTTTTTTTCCTTTCAATCGAAAGTCGGGGTTTTGGGCAATGCTCCTAATTTTTTTTAAAAAAAGGGGGAAGGCATACTGAATAAAAAGCCCCTTTAAGTACAAGCTTTTTAAAAACCCCTTCCCAGGTAATTCCTGTGGGGGGGCTGGGGGTTTCTTTTCAACTCAATATAAAATTTTAAATTTTGGGGAATTTCTTATTGCCTCTTTAAATTCGGGGGATTTTTGTAAGGAGGGGATGGGGTTAGAATCTCCACCTAGGAAACGAATTCTATCAACAAAAAGGGTTAGTAACCCCCCCAGACGGGACTAAAGCAGGGGCCAAAAACAAAAATGTTTTCCCAATTGGGGGGGGCGGGGAAATCACCGACGGGCAGGGGGGTTTTAAAAGAAATGATGAAAAAAATCTATTCGGAAAATTTTTTGCATTTTGGAACCCCGAAAAAAAAGTTAAACCCCTTGTTTTTTGGGATTCAAAATCCCCCGAAAACTTATTAGCCCCCCAAAGCCCTCAGCCATATTTTCCTCACTCCCAAAGGGGAAGCTTTGGTGGGCCCCCGAACCAGGGAAACCCTATTTCCCGTAAAGGGGAATAAAAAGTCTTATTACCAAGGGGTTAAAATCTCCTCCAATAAATGGGGAAATTAAAAAGGGGTCTCCCCCCGGGCTGCTTTTTTAAGCCCCCCAAGTAAAGGGGGAAAAATTTGGGGCCTCTTTCTCCGTTTTGGAGAAATAAATATTTGTAAAATAATCTTATTGCCTTGTATTTCTGAAAAGAATTATAAGGATCCTCCCCATGGTATCTTTAAATTTTCCTAATACATTTAAAGGTTTTAATTTTTTTAATTTAAAAAAATTTTAATTCCCCTCGGCTTTTTTGGGTTTGAACCTACACTGAAAAAAAACATGGCTTTACACCCCAAAAACTAAAACAATTTAACTACCTTTTTTCTGCCGGAAAAAATGTGTCCCCTTGTAAAAACACTATGTCAAATTGTTTTGGGTTTTTAGAAAGAAAAATATCTTTTTTTTTCTTTAAAACGGATGCCCCCCGACCTTTCACAGTTTCCCAAATGGAAAAAGCACATATTTTTCCCAAAATTTAAAGGATCATAACCAGTTTTGAAAATAAACACATTTAAAAACAAACCACCCCGGGCCCCAACCCCCTTACAAAACCGTTTTTTTTTTGTTTAAAAAATAAACCATTAGACCCCCCAACCTAAAGAAACCCCCAAAAACACAAATACAGCGCTTTAAAATTGAACTCGCGCTCCCCCCCGCCCTTAAACCCAAAAACCCCACGGTCCAAAGAACGTCGACTGACAGTGAAATTTTCCCCACAGAAAAAACCCGGGTGCATCGTTTTCAATTCCCATGTAAAATGAAAAAAAAAAAAAAAATAAAAAAAAAAAAAAATAAAAAAAAAAATTAAAAAAAAAATCACGAGGAGGGGAATTTAAAATCAAATGCTGGGTTTTTTTTTCCCTAAAATCAAAAAAGAAAAACTCGGGGGGAGAAAAAGGGGAGGGAAAAAGAAAACATATATTTAAAATAATAAATCCCTGTCTTAAATGTGGGGATCCATCTCCCCAAACCTCCCTCTTACAAATTTTTCCAGATACCTCCTCCTAAAAAAATCGTGTCCCAAAAAACCTTTAATACTGGGCCAAAGTAATTTTCTTTCTGGTCTTTGACATTCTTTCACCGGAGTCCCGGAAACATTTTTCCATTGCTTTTTTTCGGGAAACTCCCCAAAAAGCGCTTCTGGATCCCCTTGTTTTTCCGAAACCTCAATATAGCGGGGAAGAAGGGAGGGGCGAAGGGGTTTAAGGTTTTCGCTCCCGCAGAGCCTTCTTGCCAATTTTCCCTGAATTTATCCCGTTCAGCTGTTGGCCCCGTGGGGAAGGGGCCCGGGGGGAAAATCATGATGCCCTTTCCCTCCCAGGGAAGCTCTGGTTTATTCCGTGCAGAGCGTAGAATAAGCTCTCTGTCGGCTGAGCGCAGGAAGCGGACCAGGATCGTGCGCGGTCTCTCCCCAGGATTTGGCCGTGGAATCGGGGCCCTGTGCGCTCGATCAATCTCCGGTGGCTGCACCGTATCATCCCATCCGAAGGCCGATGACAGTAGCTCCTGCATGAAAGCCGTCATATCTCCGCTTTCTTTACCTTCTGGGACACCAATAAATCGTAGATTATTCCTTCTGTTGCGGTTCTCCATATCTTCAAGTTTATCACGGAGGTCCTCCATCTCTGCTTTGGTGGCGGTCGGGTTAGCTTCCAGCGCAGCCTCCTTTTCCTTATTGGCGTCCTCCAGCCATTCCACCCTCTTCTCCACTTCCACCATCCGCGAAATCAGTGACGATAGTTTTCCCTCCACTGAGGCTGTGGTTCGGCGTATATCTTCGAGGCTAGCTAAGTCGCCAGATATTTTTTGCAGTGTAGCAAAGATGTTAGCAATGTCTTGACCGACACGTGTCGCCTCTGGGCCCTCCGAACTGTTGCTATCCCCCTCCTGATGTGGGTTCTGAGACCGCAGGTGCTTCTTAATGTCCCCGCTTTTAAGCTGCTTTGCCATCCTCTGCGACCAAAAGAGTTTCTGAGAGTAAAATCACGTTCGTTTAACAATTGTAAACGATAACTACAGGATTGTTTTTGCGATGCTAAGCCGGAGCCTCGATTCAGGCAGCCATCTTCTCCTCACTCGCGTCCCGTGACTCCACACATTTTTTTTTTTATTTACCTGGAATTTTTTAGTCTGATTATTTTCAGGTAAAATTGTTTGAAATCTGCAACTTATGCAATTTACATGCCTGCAGGTATTTGTTATGCATCTTGTAAAATGAGTACCCAATTGGGAAATTTTGTTCAGGCCAATTTAATCCCAAGTAACACTGCTTGTTTCCCTCTGATTAGTCTGTTTTTCTCCTCCATCTTTCTCTCCATCACGCTCTCATCTTTTCTTCCAGCTCTGGTGTTTTTGCAGACATGAAGAGCAACAACAGCCTGAATCCTGCCTATTTTCAGTTGACTCTGTTCACAGATTATGGTTCCCTCAGATATCTGTTCTTCAGTCTGTGTCTGTTGATCTACATGACTATAATCTCTGCTAACCTTGTCATTATTCTGGCAGTGTGTCTGGAGAAGTCTCTGCATCAGCCCATGTACATTTTTATCTGCTGTCTGTCTTTTAACTCTCTGTACGGCTCAGCCGGCTTCTTCCCCAGGTTTCTGATGGACATTCTGTCTGACACTCATTTGGTCTCACGTCCATCCTGTTTCATCCAGATATATGTTATTTACACCTACATTGGACATGAGCTAACTCTTCTCACTGTCATGGCCTATGATAGATTGGTTGCTATCTGCCAGCCTTTACACTATCACAGTAAAATGACATTTAAGATGGTGCAGCATCTTTGATTTTTTCTGTGCTCTACCCTGCGTTTGCTGTTGGCGTCTGTGTTTATCTGTCCATCTGTCTTCCTTTGTGTGGAAATAAACTGCACAGGCTTTTTTGCACCAACTGGCCTGTGGTTCAGCTCTCCTGTGTGGACACAACAGTGAACAGCTTAGCAGGCCGGATTCTTACTGTGATATCAATCTTCATCCCCCTGTTCTTTGTCCTGTTCACCTATCTACGGATTCTGCTTGTTTGCAGGAGAAGCTCGTCTGAATTCAGAGGGAAGGCGTTACAGACCTGCCTGCCTCACATAGTGACATTTGTGAACTATTGCATCTCAGTGTTCTGTGAGCTTTTACTGAGTCGATATAAGGTTGATGAACTGAATACATTTGTCATTGTTGTTTTATCTCTGGAGTTTCTGATCATTCCTCCGATCAATAACCCTCTGGTTTATGGCCTGAATCTGCCTCAGATCAGAGGAGTGATTTTTAGATATCATAAGACATGCAAAATGCACAGAAAGAAGCTAATTATTAAGAAATAAAGTGCTTGTTAAATCAATGGTTAGTAATTTAAGACTGCAATCACTAATATTAATAATGTCATTTTTTTATTATTAAAAGCAGCTTATGTGTTTCACGTAGGGGAGAGCAATAGGCTAAATATGCCTAAATGTAGGAATCCTTTCACTGTTACATGAAAAGGTTTATATTTCAGCCATTTTCATATTTCAGCTTTGAGGTTTTTTAACAATTTCATTCAAATTAGAATAGAATTAGAAAGAATCTAATTTATTTACACAAAATATGTCAGTGGGCTTAATATTTATTTTTAATGGCTGATATTTAACTGGTCTGCTAAAGTAACAGCTATTGATGAACTCTGATTTGACTAAAATATTAATTCAACCACTATTCACTGGATATTCCTGCCTGAGCCTCTCTGACAAAGACTGTCAGTCAACTCTGTCTCTGTGTCGGGGGTCTGGATGCTGAGGCAGTCCTCCTCCTCCTCTTGATGTGTTGTCATATTGTGTTTGAACAAAATTGTAATGAAGCATTCACAGCATTCTTTCCACACGTTTTCATTCACAGCTGTGAGATATCTCCAAATGAAGCCCCTCTTTCATTTACCTTTCACTGTGTGTCAGACCAAACTGGTCGAGGGGCGCACTGCGGTGCGCTGCTCGGGCGTGATGTGCTTATTGTTTGAGTGCACACAGAAACAGACAGCAGAGGAGCAAAGAGCACATGCACTACACAACTCAACCTTGTTTGCACAGACAGTTCTGTTCTTTTATGAAATAAAAACAGTAAAACATAGAAGAAAAAATGACACAGATCCCTTTTTTGGAGTTGATCCCATTGATGCCAGAAATCGATCAAGATGAAAAAACAAGATGTAGTTTTGCAAGTATCGACTTTTTGGGATCGATCCAGCCACACCTAATGGTTAAATTCTGCTAAATAGAACAACACCATCTGCTTTTCTTAATCAGTACCTGCACTGAGTAGTAGCAGTGAAGGATTATGGGTAATCTTCAAAGCAATGGAGGATTTGCATTGAAGTAGTGGCTCCGTGAATGTCTGTGGACACATTCAACAAAAAATAAAGAACTTAATCAGTATTTTGGTTGGTTATTGCTGGAATTACATGCTACGTTTGCCATGTTTTCCGTTTTTATAAGGTTTATTGTCACTAAAAATATCCCTACAGTATCACAGCATCACTTGCCATCTTTCTGGAAAGAGAATGTGCTCTTTGTCCACAAGAGATGACAATTCTGCTCTACTATCCTTTACACTGTTACCAAAACCTGAGCAGCCCTGAGAGGCTCATTTAACCACAAGACACCTAACAAGAGGTCACGCTTGTGTAACAGTGAGTCGTAAAGGGACTGTTCACCCCAAAATCAAAAATACAGATTTTTACCCTGGTCTGTAGTGCTATTCATCCATCTTTTTTTTTTTTTTTTTTCTTTGGTGTGAGCTGCAGAGTTTTGGAGATCATCGCTCCAATATAATGGGACTAAATGGCACTTGGCTTGTGGTGCTCAAAGCACCAAAAAAAATATACATTTGACAATATAAAAACCAGTGTCTCTTTCCAAAAATCATGACCCAGTTACTCAAGATCATCCACAGACCTTGTTGTGAGCAGTTTCATGTAGGAACTACTTTCTTTCTGCAGTAGAATCTACCAAAACTACTTTCTTTACTACTGGAAAGAAGGAGGAGAGGAAAGGGAGGACATCAGCAGCAGCGCTGCCAGAGGAGAAATGTTGTGAAAACAGTGTTGTATGTTTGTATGTTTACGTTTATATGCATTTCAGTAATTTGCTACCACAGTCAATTTTATTCTTTTATCAATTATTGCCCAATTCTTAACCACGTGGTTATTATTGTAACTGTAACAGAAAATGATTGTTGAACACGTGAAAATGCTGATAACTGTGTACAGTTAGATAAAGAAACTGTGAACAGTTTCTGTGTTCAGGTGCCTAAAACACGGAAAAAACACAAAAATGGAAATGGTTCAACTTCAGAGGTGGTTTAATGTAAATAAATTGCCATTTATGTCCAAAATAATAATGACATTACATATGCAGAGAAATCAAACTGCAGTCATTTTGGCACGTAACAAATTAAATAATTATTTAAAATTGGGGTTTTATGCTCAATACTGATAAGACGTTCTGATCTGATGTTTCTTGTTGACGGGGTGACATCATTTGTCAGTGTTGTCCAAACCTGATACACATCAAAAAATAAGGTCAAAGCTACATTGTCATCAGCTGATAGCCAATAGGCTCTGAGATTGCATTTTGGTCAATGCGTTCTAAGGAGTGGAGGACAGCGGGCACTGCAATGCTCCAACTTGGAGTTAAAGCTGCTCCTGGCTCATGTCCACTCAGGAAAATGGAACAGATGAAATGGAAGTCATGGTGGAGCAGGTCTCTCTGTTTCAGCACAACAGTCTCTGATCTTAACGTTGCCTGTCCAGCCTAACATCCAGGATCAAGGTGTTGCACTTGACGGGTGGAGCAGTTCCAACAAACAAGACTCCAGCAGAATGAATGAAGGAGGACTCTGTGTTTACACTGATGATGCTTTGTGCACACTCGCAGTTGGTGGACAGTGTTTTCCAGATGTTGAACTTTTAATGTGAAGATGTTGATGATATTATCATCACCATCCTGTTGCTGCTGTTTACATTCAACCTGAAGCAAACTGAAAAAATGACCTACAGAATAGGGTTGGTGATATGTTAAAAACTGGTGATTTATTCGTCCCCCTGTCCCACCTCCTCCCATCCGTCGGACCACGTGGGGAGATGCGTGTGAGTGGTGAATTCACTTCGTTACATACGAGTTTCTCTCTTTTACCAAACCAAGACAAGCTTAATTGACTTGTTAATTCCCTGAAAAACACACCTCTGTCAAACTCGACAGAAACACGTGCAAAACTCACCAAAACTGTCTTTGTTAGTCCGTCCACTCTTACAAGAATCACCAGCTCTGGTGTGGCTAGAAATAAATCCTTAATTCACCACGTTAGATGTTTAAAGAGTCTGCAGGCTGCTTCTCTCCTCCTCCTCACCCAGCATAGAGCATTCAGCTCTGAGAGAGCGTCATGGAGACGTGGCTGTCACTCTGCATACCATTAAAATAAAATAACAATATCACCCACAAAAACAACCAGCGATGGTTTCAGTCCATCTCTGATAGCTAATATATTCGTCCAGTCCCACAACCCTACTACATTATTATTTCCTTGGTGTATACTTGTATATGTATATATGTAAATAATTGTATATATTTTTAATTTTTATACTTGTTTTATATTTTTATCCTGCTGTATTCCGGATTTAATTAGCTGCATATTGCATGTGTGTGTAGCATGAAGTAACTACAACTCTCATTTCATTTTAGAACCTTGTGCTGTTTGATGATAATAAACTACCTTGATACAGGTTTGCATTTGATGAAAAATGATTCCAGATCAGGAGACCAGCACTGCAGGATCACTGTCACATCATTACACCAGCCAATGTTAGCATAGAAATAGATCCCTCCAACATTTGTTTTGCTGGAAAGTTCTGTGTCACAATCCAGTCAGGAGATTTAGAACCCTGCAGTGCAGAATCTGGTATTGATCCATACAGCCACATCTATGTGAGGCATGAAATGGAAAAGTCTCTTTTTCCCTAACTGGCAGCAACACACAACTTGTGCAATATTGGTATCATTGTTGTGGTTCAGGTTGATCTGTTTGAAGATAACATGTCTTCTATTTAGAGATGTTCTGATCTCCTGAAAATGAGGGTGGTAGCAAAACACATCTAAGGAGAAATATATTAAACATTTAACAAACATATTTTGACATTGTCTCAAAGCTTTACTGTTTGATGTACTTGGATGTTGAGTTTTATATTTTGTCAGTCATCTAAGAATGGCTCCTTTGATTTGAGGCAGATTCAGGCCGTAAACTGGAGGGTTATTGATGGGGGGAACAATCAAATACTGTAAAGATAAAACAGCTGTGATGATCGGATTGTTGGCCTCTAATCGAGTCAATGAAAGCTCACAGAGGAGAGAGAACGCATAGGTCACAAATGTCACTGTGTGAGGCAGGCAGGTCTGTAACGCCTTTCCTCTGAATTCAGACGAGCTTCTCCTGCAAACAAGCAGAATGCGTAGATAGGTGAACAGGACAAAGAACAGGGGGATGAAGATGGTTGTCACAGCAATAACCAGACCTATGAAGCTGAGCACGCTTGTTTCGGCACAGGAGAGATCAAGAACAGGCCAGTTAGAACAGAAAAAGGTGTGCAGTTTACTCCCACACAATGATAATGTAACTGTAACACAAAGACAGAGGGCAATAAGAAAGGCAGGGTAAAACCAAGCAAAAATTATAAGATATCTCACCATCCCGAATGTCAGTTTACTGTGATAGTGTAAAGGCTGGCAGATAGCAACCCATCTATCATAGGCCATGATGCTCAGAATAGTCAGCTCACATGATACATACGTATAAATAACATATATCTGAATGAAACAAAATGAACGTGAGACAAATGAGTGTCAGACAGAATGTCCATCAGAAACCTGGGGAAGAAGCCGGCTGAGCCGTACAGAGAGTTAAAAGACAGACAGCAGATAAACATGTACATGGGCTGATGCAGAGACTTCTCCAGACACACTGCCAGAATAATGACAAGGTTAGCAGAGATTATAGTCATGTAGATCAACAGACACAGACTGAAGAACAGATATCTGAGGGAACCATAATCTGTGAACAGAGTCAACTGAAAATAGGCAGGATTCAGGCTGTTGTTGCTCTTCATGTCTGCAAAAACAGACTGAATAAAGGATAAAATGTGTTAAAACCTAAAGCTGTTCTGATTTAAAACTCTGAATCCAACTGCTTATTTCAACAAGACAAACATAAACCTGCAATCATGTGCAGTGTATTTCATAAGCTGCATTTCTCTGTTATTCATCTTTGACAAATGTCAGTATCACTAACGAATTTCATGAATCTAAAAAAGATGAAACATGTCAGAATAACGCACTAAATACACAACAGGTCGAACATTTCTCACCCCAATGGTTCAATGTTCTGAGGAGTATTGGAGTAAAAACTGTGCAGAACGTAGAACAGTGAAGACATTCAACATCCAACTCCAAGTGCTCATTTCCACAACTGACTAATCTGCAACTTAATCAAGAGGAATTAATCATTAAAACAATTATAAACTAGTTTCAAAGTCATTTTAAACTAGTTCACATAACTTGTGTGCTCTGTCACAGAAAAATCATCAAACAACCACAAATACTGTGAATATTAAAGTCCTGTCATCTGTCCAATAAAGTTCTATAATCATTGAGAAAACCGTGTCATTTCATATGAAATGAGATATTAGAGACATGTAGCACCCTGTTTTGATCTAATGAAAACTGAGGCAGCTGCTGATCATTTATAACATTTTGCTGACATGAAGAGTCACACAGTTGAATGAATATGATCTATGCTGAAGAAATTAGAAACAAGAGTTTGCTGATTCTATCATGCTGACCTTTATTTCACTAAACTTGAACTTCTGAATTCTTCTTGAACTTTTATCAGCTTCCAAAAGGGGGAATGCCAGAAACATTTTGGGAATCACTAAGCAAGACTCAGGTGAGGCAGTTCAATGGTTGAAAGAGTATTTATTCACAACAGAGGTAAAATGAGAGCTGGTATTTGTACGACTACTTTCAGGTGTGCAGGCAGACTGGCAGCAGGACTGAGGACTGCCACGCCCAGACGCAGATAGAGAGACAAGCAGGGGAAGCAACAAGGAATACAGAGAAGGAGAAAGACAGGTGTCACACAAGGAGTGAGGAAGAGGCACAGCCAGATTATGGCATAAACTGCCTGCATTTGGGGAGTTCATGGCTGAGGTCATCTTTGTTAAAGTCACTGAAAACAATAAATAGGAAGTTCAGGTTTGTCTGGCCCACTCACAGTGTCTGGACAGTGATCATGTGGTGACCTTAATACTACATGGGGGGAGTATAAAGGTTTGCAGCTGGTATAAAATAATTCCAGATCAGAAGACCTGTGCTGCAGGATCAATGTCATATAATTACACCAGCCACTGTTGGTATAAAAACAGATCCTTCCAACTTTTATTTTCCTGGAGAGTTCTGTGCTGTGATCTGCTCTTTAGAGTGGGAGGCCTGGATGGATCCACGCAGCCACATCTTCATAAAGCAGAAAACAGAAACAGAAGAGAAGTCTCTTTGTCCACCACCATCAGATATACAACATATACAATTTATCATTATCATATCATTATTGTGGTTCAGGTTGATCTATTTTGAGATAAGATCTCTTAAGAGATGTTGTGATCGCCATAAAATGAATGTGATAGCAAAATACATCTAAGAACAAATATTTAATGCTTCATAGTTTCATGGACTTTAATGTTGAGTTTTACAATTTGGCAGCAGGACACATTTTGCAAATCTTAAAAAATCTAAAAATGGTTCCTCTGATTTTGGGCAGACTCAGACCATAAACCAGAGGATTGTTGATGGGAGGAACGATCAAATACTCTAAAGACAAAACAACTGTGATGACTGGATTCATTTTATCAGCCTCAAATCGAGTCAATGAAATTTCACAGAAGATAGAGAAAGAATAGTTCACAAATGTCACTATGTGAGGCAGGCAGGTCTGTAACGCCTTTCCTCTGAATTCAGACGAACTTCTCCTGCAGACAAGCAGAATCCGTAGATAGGTGAACAGGACAAAAAAGAAGGGGGTGAAGATGGCTATTGGAGCAATAAACAGGCCTATGAACCTGAGCTCAGTTGTTTCTTCACAGGAGAGATGAAGAATAGGCCAGTTAGAACAGAAAAGTCTGTGCACTTTATTTCCACATAGTGTCGATTGAACTGTAACATGGAGACAGAAGCCAATAATTAATGCTGGATAAAGCCAAGCAAAGATTATAAGATATATGCTAATCCTAAACGTCATTTTACTGTGATAGTGTAAAGGCTGGCAGATAGCAACCAATCTGTCATAGGCCATGATGCTCAGAATACTCAGCTCACATGATATATAGGTGTAAATAACATATATCTGAATGAAACAGGATGGACGTGAGATCAAATGAGTGTCAGACAGAATGTCCATCAGAAACCTGGGGAAGAAGCCGGCTGAGCCGTACAGAGAGTTAAAAGACAGACAGCAGATAAACATGTACATGGGCTGATGCAGAGACTTCTCCAGACACACTGCCAGAATAATGACAAGGTTAGCAGAGATTATAGTCATGTAGATCAACAGACACAGACTGAAGAACAGATATCTGAGGGGCCCATAATCTGTGAACAGAGTCAACTGAAAATAGGCAGGATTCAGGCTGTTGTTGCTCTGCATGTCTGCAAAACAGACTGAATAAAGGATAAAATGGGATGAGATGTAGAAACTTTCAGAATTAAAATTCTGAATCCAACACATATTTCAACAAGACAAACAACATAAGCCTGCAATCATGAACAGTCTGTTTCATAAGCTGCATTTCTGTTATTTATCTCTGACAAATGTCAGCATCACTAACGAATGTCATTTAAAAAAGACGCATGCAAAAACTATATAATTGGAAAAATATCAGAATAATGTACTAAAATCACGACCAGTCCAATATTTCTCAACCCAGTGGTTCAATGTTCTGAGGAATGCTTGAGTAAAAAGTACAGAACATAGAGCAGTTATCAATGCTCACAAACATTCAACATCCAACTCATTTCCACAAATACAAACTTCACTATTAAATTAACAGAAACTCAATACTTTTAGACCTTTGTGAACTGTTTTTTTTTAACTCTTTGCAGTCCACATCACATGTATGCTCTATGACAGGTCTGAAAAACTGTTTACGTCCTCCATCCTGTGATCTGCACAAAAAAACATGTATGCATACAGAATGAGATCTCAGAAAGACACACAGCATCTCCCCTCAATCTAATCCAAACTGAGGCAGCTGCTGATCATTTATCCAGTTCCGATGCCACGTGAACAGACATTAATGAGGTTTTTTTTCACCCTGCTTGTGTAGGTCTCCATAGGATGAACTGTGTGTTTTGATGTGATAGTTCTGTTGATAGGATGACATCATTTGTCAGGGTCTACCAAAACCAACATACATCACTGTTTCAAAAATAAAATAGGGCTAAGGTTAAGGTTAGATTAGATTTAACCACAAAATCACTGTGCCAAATCATAAAGTTATCTCAGAGTTTTTCATATTGAACCAGTCTGGACTGTAGTCTTTCTCAACCCAGTTGCGCTGAGGTGTCTGTGGTGAGGCAGAAACCTTGAGCGAATCCAAGCTTTGTCAATGGTGGGCGGCCAGCCATCATCAGTAAAGAGCCAGTGGGTTCTGAGAATTCATTTTGGCCAATGCGTACCGCCTCTTTCACTCTTGATGTGAACCATTTACCTGCATGCAACCAAAGCCCGATACTGGTCAATACTATTCAGACTACAAAGACTACAAATGGAGCCAGAATGCTCCTGTTCCGGCTGGGCCGCAGCCATTTCCTGTTCCGGTGGAGCCGCTGCAGCTATCTCCTGTTCCGGCTGGGCCGCAGCTTTTTCCTGTCCCGGGAGGGCCACCACAGCTATCTCCTGCTGCAGCTGGGCCGCCACCACAGCCACCTCCTGTTCCTGCTCCGGCTGGGCCGTCGTCGCTGCAGCCACCTCCAGTTCCTGCGCCAGCTGGGCCACAGCCATTTCCTGTCCTGGTGGGGTCACCACCACATCCATCTCCTGTTTCAGCTGGGCCACAGCCGTCGCCATTTCCTGCGCCAGCTGGGCCGCCGCTGCAGCCATCGCCAGTTCCTGCTCCAGCTGGGCTGCTACCACAGTGGTCACCAATTCCTGCTCCGGCTGGGCTGCCACCACCGCCGTTGCCACTTCCTGTCTCGGCTGGGCCGTCTTCGCCGCCGCAGCCACTTCCAGTCTCAGCCGGGCCGTCTTCACTGCTGCAGCCTCCTCTAGTCCCTGCTGGACTACAGTCACCTCCTGCCCATCCTGAGCTGCAGCTGCTTCCAGTCTCCCAGGCGTCACTGCTTCTCCTGTTGGATGCTCCATCGTCTCAGTGCCAGCCTCCAGAGGGGACCCGCCTTCGCCTTCGCCAGTGCAGCTGGCTGCCAGAAGGGTCCCGCCTTCGTCTTCGACTTTGCCACCGGCCTCGTGCTCGTCCTCCCAAGAGGTCCTGCCTTTGCCGCCGGCCTCCTGCTCGTCCTCCCAAGGGGTCCTGCCTTCGCCGCCGGTCTCTTGCTTGTCCTCCTGAGGGGTCCCACCTTTGCCTTCACCGCCAGTCTCCTGCTCGTCCTCCCAAGGGGTACCGCCTCCGCCACTGGTCTCCTGCTCATCCTCTGAGGGGTCCTGCCTTTGGCCTTCTGCGCGTTCTCCCGAGGGGTCTCATCTTCGCCTTTGGCCTTCTGCGTGTCTTCCCGAGGGGTCCCGCCAACATTGGCCGCCAGAGGGGACCTTCCGTCTTCACCCTCGACGTCGGCTGCCAGAGGGGTCCTGACATCTTTGCCTTCATCGACAACATTATGGTTGTCACCCAGATCTGCTCTGTTCCCCTGTGTTGACTCCAGGTGCCTTAAGTTCTCGGGCTCCGCCTCTGCCCTGCCTTCAGGGTGTCCGCCTGAAGTCTCTGGCTCTGCCTCTGCCCTGCCTTCAGGCTGTCCTCCTGAAGTCTCTGGCTCCACCTCTGGTCTGCTCTCAGGCCATCTGCCTGAGGTCTCCTGCTCTGGCTCTAGTCTGCCCTCAGGGTGTCCACCTGAGGTCTCTGTCTCTGCCCTGCCCTCAGGCCTCTGCCTGAGGCTTCCACCTGGCCCCTGTCCAGTCCCCAGGCCAGACTTATGGTCCTACTCTTTCTTGTCACCAGGCTGTGTGCCTGAGAATTGTGACTGTTTTGTTTTGCCCTCCTCCAGACCCCCTCCTCCCACCCAGCTCCTCATGGACTCTTGAGACTTGATTTGAATTTGTTATTGAAGGGACGAGACCCCACGGTACAGAGGTACCTCAATCAACAAGGGTGCACCTGGGAATTCAACCCCCACAACGCCTCGCACATGGGTGGTTCTTGGGAACACCTGACTGGGGTGGCCAGAAGAATTCTGGACTCAATGCTTCTTGAACAGCTTAAACCGCTTAACCCATGATGTTTTGTGCACGCTAATGGCAGAAGTGACAGCAATCATAAATGCAAGGCCACTAATCCCAGTCTCAAACGACCCAGAGGATCCATTCATTCTGTCGCCGTCAATGCTTCTGAGTTTGAGTTGAGTTTGAGTTTATTTATTTAAAACAGGGACAATACATATTAATGAACATATACATGTAAATATGCAAGATTATAGCCAATGGCTAATTTCCATCTTTAGTCCCTTCGGCAGGTTGATGTCAACAAATATAAGATAATAAAATCAATAAAACAACAGTAACAACAAGCAGAACAGTTAGCCTTCATGGCCGGTATATACAGGAGGAGTAATTACAGAGAGAGGAAATGTGTCCTTGAAAACACAATAGGACAGAAAATAAAAAAGAAAAGCAAGAACAATGAAAAGTATAGTGGATCATGAAACATACAGGCCAAGGGTGAGGGGACCATACGTATTTCACTAGTGTTAAATGCTAAAATTAGATATCAAAGGGCTGATTAAAGTTCAGAGTGCTGAAGTGTTAAAGTGTTAGGTGCGTAATTATATTGCAGATTGCCCGATTGCACAATAAATATAAAGTGCTATTTTAAATGCACAATACTCAATACATATTACATTAATTAAATACCAGCAATGGCAATTATATGATACTGGGAGTACCCATTTTTAAGAATATAAAGTGCGTCTTGCCTTGCACGTAGCCCTAATACCTAAAAAGTAAATAAAGATATAATAAATAGCGAAAATATTAATGGAGAAGAGGGAGTAGTAGTAATGATAATAAAGCAGTGATGTTTATGTATGTACTCAGTAGAAATTGTGGATGTTACCCCAACAATTAGCCAACATTAAACAAATATACAAGTTTAGGCACGGTTGTGGCAACAGTGTTGTTCTTCCAATAGCCAAGCTTTAAGATGTTTGGTAAAAGAGGTCAGAGTCGGGAGTTCACGTATTGCGTTTGGTATTGAATTCCAGGTGTGAGAAGCACGAACAGAAAAAGTGGCTTGACTAAAGGCACTCTTTCTAAAAGGAACTACACAGTCACCTCTAGAACCAGCTCCTGTTGTTCTGTTTGAGTTTTTTTTTTTCACAAATTCTTGTAATGGAGGAGGTGCTTTGCCATGGAAGATTTTGTAAATCAAGATAGCGTCGGTGTGTTTAACAGTGTTGTCCCAGCTTAAGCGCTCATGTTTTTTTAATATCTGACAATGATGGTACATTTTTGGTTTTTTATCCAATACTTTCAGAGCTTGTTTATAAACTGTTTGAATCGGCTTTAGTGTCGTCTTACAGGCCGATGCCCAACTTGTTACGCAATAGGACATGTGTGACATGATCATAGTATCAAAATACAATTTTGCTGACTCAAGAGTTAGATTGTTTCTAATAAACCTAAAGTTGGATCCTGTTCAAGATATATGGACTGTTGTTAAGATGATCTACAATTTGCTCCGCTACTATTTTTTCCATGACTTTGGAGACTGCTGGAAGTATGCTTATCGGTCTGTAGTTGCTGGTTATTGCAGGATTACCTGACTTAAAGACTGGTGTAATAACAGAGCACTTCCAGGGAACTTTCGTTTATGGATTTATTTATAATAGTAGTTAAGGGTGCTATGAAAGATTCTTTGTGATATTTTAGAAATGTTACATCCATACAAAATGCATCTTTGGCTTTACAGCTTTTGATGCCACACGCAGCTTTATCAACTTGTGACTGCAACACTACGCTCAAATTAAGAAAGGGTTTGTCGGCATTCAGTGGCATTGGTGGGTGGTATTCTATCTGGGGGCAGTTGCTTCGAGTCAGTTCTTTAACTGAGTCTATAAAGTAATCGTTCAAAGTTGTTGCAATGTCCCTTGGATCATGGATGACTTTCTCCTCTAGCTGTAGCTCCCTAATTTCTCTCACTATACTATTTCCCGTCAGTTTTTTAATATTTGTCCAGATCTCTTTAGCATTTCCTCTTGCAGTACTAATTATATTAATAAAAAAATTTGCTTTTGCAAATCGAATTTCCTTTACCACTTTATTTCTAAGAGAAGTAAATGTCTGTCTATCATTCACCCTTTTCGTTTTAAGTGATATTTTAAGAGCATGATCTCGTTTTTTTCAGTAATGTCCGTATGGTTTCATTCAACCACGGGAGGTGATTCTTTTTGATGGTTTTGCTTTAATTTTTCTAGTAAATGCAGACACTGTGTCTTGGATAACAGTCATGAATACATGACAGTTGTCACTAACATGATTATGGGTGAGATAATTATCCCAATTGATATTGTTTAGCGCCTGTGTCAAATTTGGAATCTCCCTCCTCGGTACTCTCATCTGCTCTGATATTGTTTTCTTAGTACAAGAAAATCTTTTTTTCAGATAGCTTTCTTGAGAACAGAATGAAGTTATGGTCTGACAGACCTGTGATCATATTGAACGTTTTTTGAATTCTCTCACACTTATTGGAAAAGACAAGATCTATGCATGTTTCAGAGGAAGTAGTTAGTCTGGTAGGACCATCGATTAATTGAGTAAAGTTAAAATTAGTTAATAGTGATTTTAACTGTCTCCGATTCGATTTGTCAAGCCAGTTAATATTTAAATCTCCAAGCAAGATAACTTCATTTTTCATATCACATTCCTTAAGTAGAGCCTGGAGCTCCGCATAGAAAGCATTAGAGGCTGATGGAGGTCTATACATCCCAATCAGCATTATCGACATTTGTGGAGAGAGAGCTATTTTAAGACCGATACATTCAAGGTTGTGTACACAGACCCATTCTATCTGTTTGCACTTTAAGTGTTCCCTTACATAAAATATTACCCCTCCACCCCGATTTCCCACCCGGTCTTTCCTAAAGATATTGTAGCCTGGTACATGCAGTCCAGCCATCGGTGAATTTATATTTAGCCAGGTCTCAGACAAACATAAAAAGTCCAGGTTCGAGTTACTTAATAGATGATGAACTTGGTCACACTTGGGCAAAATGCTTCTAATATTTAAATGTCCACCAAGTAGACCTCTTGGCTTATATTGTGGGTCCCAGATTACCTTGGCTTGGTTAAGGGTGCTGTATAGATTTGCAGATCGTTGTTTTTTGAACACAGACAGGGTTCCTGGGACATAACCCACTCCTGGACTCACCCACCGCTACACTGCTGATGGAGTCTGAATGAGCTGCTGGCAGTGGTGGTGGCCCAGCCAGCAGAGATGGTAGCCCAGTCAGCAGAGGTGTTAGCCCAGCTAGCAGAGGTGGAGGCCCAGCCAGCAGAGGTGGTAGCCCAGCTAGCAGAGGTGGTGGCACAACTAGCAGAGGTGGTGGCCCAGCTGGCAGAGGTGTTATCCCAGCTAGCAGAGGTGGAGGCCCAGGCAGCAGAGGTGGAGGATCAGCTAGCAGAGGTGGAGGCCAAGCTGGCAGTAGTGTTAGCCCAGCTAGTAGAAGTGGAGGCCTAGTTGGCAGTGGTGTTAGCCCCACTAGCAGAGGTAGAGGCCCAGCTAGCACTGGAGGTGGTCCAGCTAGCCGTGGGGCTAATCTAGTTAAAGATTGAGGCCCAGGATTTAGTTCAACATCACCAGCCAAGAGAAGTATCAGCAAAAGACTGAAAACACCCAGGAGTGGTCTACCTGTGACAGCCTGTTCCTGTTCACTTGGGGGTGGCCTGATATGGCCATAGTCCAGTACTCTTGTGAACAGCATGTGCTGACTCCATCTGGCTGGATACAGGGTTTGATTGTCCCTTTTTCTTGGATATGTTGAACTCAGCAGAAGATAGAGAGTTATCCACACAACAGAGCAAGGCATTGATAGCACAATCCAAGGTCTTTTTCGCTCTTTGGGTGAATTTTTCAGCAAACACACAGGACCTGCCAAACTGTGTGTCTGCACCTCGGCAGCCATCTTGGTGAGATGGCTTTCTTGACTCAGAAAGTTGGAGTCCCACCTCCACCAGGAGACTTTACAGACAAGGACCTCCTCACCAAAGAGTGGAGACAAGTACAAACTCTGGCCAACAAATTCTGGAGCCGTTGGAGTCGAGAGTACTTGTCCACCTTGCAAGGCCGGAAGAAGTGGACCAAGTCCTACCAAAACCTGCAGGAAGGAGACATTGTCCTTCTGAAAGACAGTCAAGCTACCCGCAACAACTGGCCAATTGCCATTATCACAAAAACCTTCTCTGGAGAAGATGGATGAGTGAGAAAGGTGGAGTTAAAGAGCTCAGATCAAGGACATTCAAAGAAGTTCCTCAGACCAATCTCAGAAGTCATTTTACTTCTGACCAAAGACTGAAGTTCAGAAACCCGCAAAGTTCATAGGTCAAGTGGTGACCTTCCACGGAGGCCAGGCGGGGAGTGTGTTGCCTTCAAAGCATAATGAGTAGGAATAATGGGTCGGCTTTTATTTTGATAAGACCTTTATTTTGATAGGTGTTAGTCAGGACTTCCTGTTAGTCATTCATAAAGAAGCTGGCTGAATGTTTCCACATGCTATCTGTATCCACCATCACCCACACTGTAAATGCCACAGAGGCAATGTCCTAAGTAAAAAAAAATAATTGTTGTACTTATAAGTTAATTTTAAAAACATTATTTGCATGAAAAAGTATTTCATTTGTTTATAATTGGAAGACTTTATGTACATGTATTTACATTGAAAAAAGGCATGCTGCCAGCTAAATGGTGATTGTTAATTCTATTTTTGTTACAGTTTTCACTCTGTGTAAGATGGTGTAAAGAGCCACAGTAAAGAGCAAGTAAATATTACTACGACTCGTCATTTTACAAAAAAGAGTTTAGCTGGTTGGATAGCTGCAGCTCCTACGCTGTACTGAAGACAACATACCATGCTTGTTGATATAGTAACACAGCATTAATTACTCCCAGTACTTTGCAATACATTTGGTATCACTCAAACTTATTTAAATATGCTTACAGACAATACTAAAATGGAAATGGTTCAACTTCCCGGATGCTTTGATGTAAAATACTGCTTTTTCCCTAAAACAATAATCACATGTCATTTGCCAAGAAATCAAACAGCAATCATTTTGGTACTTCACAAATTTAATCAATATATAAAAAATTGAACTCCATCATATCTCAGATATGTCCAAACCCAAAATACATCATCATTTCAAACATAAAACAATTTTATGATCTTACACGGCCAATGTTAAGGTTTTGGTTTGATTTAGGCACAAAAACAACTTGATTAGCTTCAGAGAAAGATCAGTGTTAGAACCTATCAGCTTTCATCTGATGATGATTTTGCTTCTGGGGGCGTTGGGCAATGTTTTGGAGCTTCTGGTTAGGAATGTGAGAGGAAAAAATGGAGTTGGGGTTAAGAGACGATGTCTACGACCACACTGTATCTGCATATGAATGCAAATAAATTAATAAAGAGCTTTTAAAAAGCTACATCTTCATCAGATGATAGCCAAGGTTACATTTTTCCCAATGCATTCTGCGCCTATTTTGCTCTCTACACGGACTGTTTGTCTGCAAGCCACTGAGCTCCACTCAAACGTGATTGGTCAATATCACTCAGACTGCAAAAACAGAAACCAGAACACACCTGATACAAAAATCTTGTCCGTTGCCACAGATTCTGCCTTCATATGCAGGATAATATCATGGTTTTGGGAACTTTGTCCTCATGGTTACAATAATAAGTATGTGGTCAAGAGCTCGGGATAAAGGAATTAAAAGAAATCAGTGTTGACTGTGAAGTAAAATTTAGAGTTTCATTTTGCTATTATGTTCTGTGTCATGATCAGCTTTGAAGAGCTGGACGCCTGTTAGCTGCAGTGCAGAATCCAGAATCGATCCACACGGCCACGTCTCCGTGAAGCACAAAACAAAAAATGAGCAAACTGGTCCATTTTTCACACCAGAAGATATATTCTTCAACATATACAACTTGTAACATGCAATATCAATGTCATTGTTGCAGTTCAGGTGCACTGATATCACTGAAATGACTTTGATTACAAAATAAATTTAAGGAGTAACACATTTGCCATTTTTCGTGAATAACAGTGGCTTATAACTTAGTTTAATATTGAGTTTTAAATTTTGGCAGCAGGACACATTTTGCTTGCAATTTGAAAATTGTTCCTCTAATTTGGGGCAGATTCAGGCCATAAACTAGAGGGTTATTAATGGGGGGAATGATCAAATACTCTAAAGATAAAACAACTAGGATGACTGGATTCATTTTATCAGCCTCGTATCGAGTCAATGAAATTTCACAGAAGACAGAGAAAGAATAGGTCACAAATGTCACTATGTGAGGCAGGCAGGTCTGTAACGCCTTTCCTCTGAATTCAGACGAGCTTCTCCTGCAAACAAGCAGAATCCGTAGATAGGTGAACAGGACAAAGAACAAGGGGATGAAGATGGTTGTAATAGACATAACCAGACCTGTCAAACTGTTAACCTTGATTCCAGTTGTGTCCAGACAAGAGAGCTGAAGCACAGGCCAGTTAGAACAAAAAAGCCTGTGCAGTTTATTTCCACACAATGTTTTTTGAACTGTAACATAGACACAGAGGCCAATAAGAAATGCAGGGTAGAGCCAAGCAAAAATTATAAGATTTCTCACCATCTTAAATGTCATTTTACTGTGATAGTGTAAAGGATCACAGATAGCAACAAATCTATCATAGGCCATGATGCTCAGAATACTCAGCTCACATGATATATAGGTGTAAATAACATATATCTGAATGAAACAGGATGGACGTGAGATCAAATGAGTGTCAGACAGAATGTCCATCAGAAACCTGGGGAAGAAGCCAGCTGAGCCGTACAGAGAGTTAAAAGACAGACAGCAGATAAACATGTACATGGGCTGATGCAGAGACTTCTCCAGACACACTGCCAGAATAATGACAAGGTTAGCAGAGATTATAGTCACGTAGACCAACAGACACAGACTGAAGAACAGATATCTGAGGGAACCATAATCTGTGAACAGAGTCAACTGAAAATAGGCAGGATTCAGGCTGTTGTTGCTCTTCATGTCTGCAAAATCCAACACATATTTCAACAAGACAAACAACATAAGCCTGCAATCATGAACAGTCTGTTTCATAAGCTGCATTTCTCTGTTATTCATCTCTGGCAAATGTCATTATCACTAATGAATGTCATTTCAAAAAAGATGCATGCAAAAACTATATAATTGGAAAAATATCAGAATAATGTACTAAAGTCACGACCAGTCCAATATTTCTCAACCCAGTGGTTCAATGTTCTGAGGAATGCTTGAGTAAAAAGTACAGAACATAGAGCAGTTATCATGCTCACAAACATTCAACATCCAACTCATTTCCACAAATACAAAATTCACTACTAAATTAACAGAAACTCAATACCTTTAGACCTTTGTGAACTGTTTTTTTTAACTCTTTGTAGTCCACATCACATGTATGCTCCATGACAGGTCTGAAAAACTGTTTACGTCCTCCATCCTGTGATCTGCACAAAAAAAACATGTATGCATACAGAATGAGATCTCAGAGAGACACACAGCATCTCCCCTCAATCTAATCCAAACTGAGGCAGCTGCTGATCATTTATCCAGTTCCGATGCCACGTGAACAGATATTAATGAGGTTTTTTTTCACCCTGCTTGTGTAGGTCTCCATAGGATGAACTGTGTGCTTTGATGTGATAGTTCTGTTGATAGGATGACATCATTTGTCAGGGTCTACCAAAACCAATATACATCACTGTTTCAAAAATAAAATAGGGCTAAGGTTAAGGTTAGATTAGATTTAACCACAAAATCACTGTGCCAAATCATAAAGTTATCTCAGAGTTTTTCATATTGAACCGGTCTGGACAGTAGTCTTTCTCAACCCAGTTGCGCTGAGGTGTCTGTGGTGAGGCAGAAACCTTGAGCGAATCCAAGCTTTATCAGTGGTGGGCGGCCAGCCATCATCAGTAAAGAGCCAGTGGGTTCTGAGAATTCATTTTGGCCAATGCGTACCGCCTCTTTCACTCTTGATGTGAACCATTTACCTGCATGCAACCAAAGCCCGATACTGGTCAATACTATTCAGACTACAAAGGCTACAAATGGAGCCAGAATGCTCCTGTTCCGGTGGAGCCGCTGCAGCTATCTCCTGTTCCAGCTGGGCCGCCACCACCATCTCCTGTCCTGGTTGGGCCGCAGCTGTCTCCTGTTCCGGCTGGACCGCAGCCTTTTCCTGTCCCGGGAGGGCCACCACAGCTATCTCCTGCTGCAGCTGGGCCGCCACCACAGCTACCTCCAGTTCCTGCTCCAGCTGGGCCGTCGTCCCCGCAGACCACTTCCAGTTCTTCCTACTCCGGCTGGACCATCGTAGCCGCAGCCACTTCCAGTTCCTGCTCTGGCTGGGCTGTTGTCGCCACAGCCACCTCCTGTTCCTGCTCCGGCTGGGCCGTCGTTGCCACAGCCACCTCCAGTTCCTGCGCCAGCTGGGCCACAACCATTTCCTGTTCTGGTGGGGTCAGCACCGCATCCATCTCCTGTTCCAGCTGGGCTGCAGCCGTCGGTAGTTCCTGCTCCAGCTGGGCTGCCACCGCAGCCGTCAGCAGTTCCTGCTCCAGCTGGGCCGCCACCGCAGCCATCGCCACTTCCAGTCTCAGCTGGGCTGTCTTCGCTGCCACAGCCACTTCCAGTCTCGGCTGGGCCGTCTTCACTGCTGCAGCCTCCTCCAGTCCCAGCTGGACCACAGTCACCTCCTGCCCATCCTGAGCTGCAGCTGCTTCCAGTCTCCCAGGCATCACTGCTTCTCCTGTTGGATGCTCCATCGTCTCAGTGCCGGCCTCCAGGGGGACCCGCCTTCGTCTTCACCAGCACAGCTGGCCGCCAGAAGGGTCCCACCTTTGTTTTCGCCTTCGCCATCGGCCTCCTGCTCGTCCTCTCGAGGGGTCCTGCCTTCATGGCCAAACTCCTGCTCGTCCTCCCGAGGGGTCCTGCCTTCGCCTTCACCGCCGGTCTCCTGCTCGTCCTCCTGAGGAGTCCCGCCTTCGCCACCAGTCTCCTGCTCGTCCTCCCAAGGGGTCCCGCCTTTGCCGCCGGTCTCCTGCTTGTCCTCTCGAGAGGTCCTGCCTTTGGCCTTCTGCACGTCCTCCCGAGGGGTCTCATCCTCGCCTTTGGCCTTCTGCAACGTCCTCCCGAGGGGTCTCATCCTCACCTTTGGCCTTCTGCGCATCCTCCCAAGGGGTCCCCGCCAACGTCGGCCGCCAGAGGGGACCTTCCGTCTTCACCCTCGACGTCAGCCGCCAGAGGGGTTCAGCTGTCTTTGCCTAACCCGTCGGCCGCCAGAGGGTTCCTGCCATCTTTGCCTTCATCGACAACATTATGGTTGTCACCCAGATCTGCTCTGTTCCCCTGGATTGACTGCAGGCTTCCTGCCTGAAGTCTCGGGCTCCGCCTCTGCCCTGCCTTCAACCCGTCCGCCTGAAGTCTCTGGCTCCGCTTCTGGTCTGCCCTCAGGCCGTCCGCCTGAGGTCTGCTGCTCTGGCTCTGGTCTACCCTCAGGCTGTCCACCTGAGGTCTCTGCCTCTGCCCTGCCCTCAGGCCTCTGCCTGAGGTTTCCACCTGGCCCCTGTCCAGTCCCAAGGCCAACAGACTTATGGTCCTACTCTTCCTTGTCGCCAGGCTGTGTGCCTGAGAATTGTGACTGTTTTGTTTTGCCCTCCTCCAGACCCCCTCCTCCCACCCGGCTCCTCATGGACTCTTGAGACTTGATTTGAATTTGTTATTGAAGGGACATCTGGGATCCGTCCCTTGAAGGGGGGGTACTGTTATGGTTTGTAATTTCTGCTGGTCACTTTCTGTTTTATTTTGTAGTCCCGGTTCTCCCTTATGTGTCTTATCTGTACTTCCTGTCTTTGTTCTTTTCCCGCTCTTTTTGATTGTCATATTTTTCACCTGTCTGCCCACCTGTGTCTCATTAGTTCTGTCTATTCAGTCCTTGTGTTTCTCTGTGTCTGTGTCAGTTCGTTGTGTTTATTGTGTGAAGTTCCTGATGCCTGTCAGTATTTTTCTTTGTGTCTTCAAGTTCCTGCATGTTGTTGCCTCTGTGTTTTTTGGACTTTCACCATTTTGGATTTTGCCTTGTTTTCTGGATTTTCGCATCATATATGTAAGCCTGTGTTTCAGTTACCTTTCATTTATCATTAAATGTCCTTTTGAACTCTGCCACCTTTGTTTCAGTTTGCATTTTTGGGTCCACTGTTTTGTTATCTAGTTGACTTAGTACACATTTTACAGGTCCACCCATAAAATCCTGAACACAAAAATTGTAAACAGCAGTTTAAAAGCGATAGTTCACCCAAAAATGAAAATTCACTCAATATCTAATCACCCCTGTACTGATGTGAAGATCTCCAGTTCACAAAACACTCCCGGAGTCTCAGCGGAAAAACAGCATTGCAGCTAAATCCAGTATACTTGACGTGAATGGTGACCACTTTTAAAAAAAGAAAACAAAAACAAACACAAAATGTCTCCATCCTGCTCGTGTGGTGTCTGTGAGCTGTGACATTAAAATTTTACCGCAAAAGACGCCATTTACACCATGTTTTTAGCCGAAATGTCAATTGTAGCTTCTCAGACTCGAGCCGGGTGCACAAGAGATCTCGCAATATCTTCACACGTGCATCCATTAAGAGATATACGAAGTCTCGCAATACATCGACACCATGTTTACATGCTACCTGGGAGGCTGGAGGATGGAGACATTTTGTGGAGACTCCGGGAGTGTTTTGTGAACTGAAGATCTTCACCCATCATCACATCAGCACAGGGGTCAGTGGATATTGAGTGAATTTTCATTTTTGGGTGAACTATCGCTTTAATGGTCTAACTCCAACCATTCAGTACTACAGAGTTCTCAGTGTTTTCACATGTTTTCAGCAACTACGTTTGAGGGATAATGCGTGTAGAAGAGAAACTTCCTTTTTTCTTTTCTTTCTTTTTTCTTGTCTTTCCTTCCACGACCTTTTAAACTAGTCTAAAGCTGGAGGTCTCCCACACCTGGTAGGCATAAGTAGAGTAACAAATATGACTGAAGGTGACTGCATTTTCTTTTGGTTGTGGACTGCCATGATGTTAGTTCTTAGCTGCCAATTACCTAACGCTAGCTCTGTTGCTGCATAAAGCAGCACTCCTGCACAGCTAGACAACAGCTTGACAACCTCCACCCCCATGGCACTCATTGGTCGTTTTCCTTGAGAAACCACTGTTACATGTCACAATGCCACAGCAGAGAATCAGTCACCTCAGTGAGGTGGGAAGAGACTGAAGTCTGGACCCAGACAAGGATAAAAGATCAACATCTGCCTCAGTCTGGATTCAAGCAGTGCAGGTGTCTCTACTGTCTCCTTGAAATAAACAAACAGACTGTTCTCAATGATTTTAGAATAGCTCACAGGACTTAAATATTCACTGTATGTTTGGCTGTCTGACTAATTAAGTGTTTCACAGGTTTTCACTGTCTGAGAACAGTGTTGAGTGATTGTTTACTGCTGATTTATTGGTGAAGTTTGTCAACTGTATTGAATGTCTGTAACATTTATGTGAGCACTCATAACTGCTCTACATCCTGCACTCTTTTTACTCAAATACTCCTGAGAACATCAAACAATATGGATAAGAAATGTTGGACTGGTCGTGCATTTAATACATGTTATTCATTTTAAATTTGAATACATCTTTGTTTAAACACATGGAATTTGTTAGAGATGAATGTCAGACAAATGCAGCTTATAAGCATACTGTACATGAATGCAATCTTATGTTGTTTTTCTTGTTGAAATATGTGTTAAATTCTGAATTTTAATTCTTAACATTTTTTTCTCATTCCATTGTTCCATTCAGTTTTTATTCATATTATTACATAATTATGTTTTTTGCAGACATGAAGAGCAACAACAGCCTGAATCCTGCCTATTTTCAGTTGACTCTGTTCACAGATTATGGTTCCCTCAGATATCTGTTCTTCAGTCTGTGTCTGTTGATCTACATGACTATAATCTCTGCTAACCTTGTCATTATTCTGGCAGTGTGTCTGGAGAAGTCTCTGCATCAGCCCATGTACATGTTTATCTGCTGTCTGTCTTTTAACTCTCTGTACGGCTCAGCCGGCTTCTTCCCCAGGTTTCTGATGGACATTCTGTCCGACACTCATTTGATCTCACGTCCATATTGTTTCATTCAGACATATGTTATTTACACGTATGTATCATGTGAGCTGACTATTCTGAGCATCATGGCCTATGATAGATTTGTTGCTATCTGTGATCCTTTACACTATCACAGTAAAATGACATGTAGGATGGTGAGAAATCTTATAGTTTTTGCTTGGTTTTACCCTGCATCTGCCGTTGCCGTCTGTCTCTATGTTACAGTTCGACTGAAGTTGTGTGGAAATAAACTGCACACTCTTTACTGTTCTAACTGGCCTGTGGTTCAGCTCTCCTGTGTGGACACAAGTATAATCACCTTTACATCTTTTGGTAGTGTCATGTCAACCATCTTCATCCCCCTGTTCTTTGTCCTGTTCACCTATCTACGCATTCTGCTTGTTTGTAGGAGAAGCTCGTCTGAATTCAGAGGAAAAGCGTTACAGACCTGCCTGCCTCACATAGTGACATTTGTGATGTATTCATTCTCTTCTTCTGTGAGATTGCATTTACTCAGTTTCAGGCTGATCAGATGAATCCAATCACCCACAACTGTTTTATCCTTAGAGTATTTAATCATTCCCCCCATCAATAATCCTCTAGTTTATGGCCTGAATTTGCCCCAGATCAGAGAAGTGATTTGTGGATTTTTGAAGACATGCAAAATGTTTCCTGCTGCCAAAATTTAAAACTTAATATTGAAGTATATCAAACAAATGAAGATTTGTTATTCACAAAATATGTTAAGTGTCTTTGTCTTTAGATGTTTTTTGCAATCACATTCATTTTGAGAATGTGAAAATATCTCTTAATATGATAGATGTTATCTTAAAATTAATTAATCTGATGCACAACAGAGCAGGAGGTTGTTGATATTGCAAGTTATGTATGATGTATTTCTACTGGTGAGGTGGGGAAAAAAAGATTCTCCTTTATATTATATTTTGTGCTTCATGGAGATGTGGCTGCATGGATCAATACTGGACTCTGCTCTGCAGGCTTCAAGCTTTTCAGAGCTGATTCCACCAGAACATTCTGGCAAACCTAAAGACTTAATAATCTGTTTTTATACTAACAGAGATCCTGCACTGCACTACACTTATCTCTGTCAACTGAAAAGATTTCTGACCAACAGCAAACCTGTCTACTCCCCTGTGTACGTTGTACACTGACCAGGTATGAGGAGTGGACTTAACTGGACTCCTTAGTTATTGTCCCCTGTGACTTAAACAAAGGTAATCTAAGCTATGAGCTCCCCAAATATACATAGTCTATTAAATCCCCCACCAGAAAGGGGAACATATTGGATCATGTGTCCTCTCTGCTGCGCTGAGACATTGTGACCACATCAAGGTCCAACTGATTCCTCCATACTGGTGGAAATTTATTTATTTTATTTTTATTTAACCTTTATTTAACCAGGCAAGTCATTAAGAACAAATTCTTATTTACAATGGTGGCCTGGCAAATAAACAAAAAATAAAAGCTGTGTAAACCTGATGTGAGGACATTAAAGCAGTGGAAGAGACACTGTTGAGGATCTGCAGGTGTGCTTTGACTGCACTGACTGGGATGTTTGCAACCATCACAGCAAAAATCAGCATACCCAAAATAACAGTCAAAACTGATTTAAACACTTTTGAAGTGTCTACATGGGTCCACACCAGAGAGTGTTAATTTAACTCTTTTAGGAGAGTTGGTACCTTAACACTAATTTAGTGTAATTATTGACTTTTTTTGGAGTAAAAGATTTAATACTTCCTAACACTAACCAGTCTCAGATTTTTAACACTTCTAACACTCTCTCTCTCTCTAACTAACTTTCTAACTCTTTCATATTGTTTGTTAACCGGACAGGTGTTACCCCCATATTAACACTGTAAGGTGTAATTTTAGATATTCTGATTCCCCAATACTTGGAAAATAAAGTTATCTAAAACAAAGAGGCTCTATTTGGTTGCAACACATTTACTTTAAAACACGTGTCCCACATAAACATGTTATTTTTTTAAACACATAACAACATAGAATAATTTATGCTCTCTCACTCTTATTAAAGCAGTGGTTCCCAAACTTTTTCTGGCATGCCCCCCATCAGAAGCCAATAAAAGTTCAGCCCCCCCCATGACCCACAATTATTTTCAATCATCAACAATAACTGGGGAAGTAACTTGAAAAAAAAAAAAAAAAAAAAAAAAAAAAGATTCAAGCTGACTTTTAATCAAATAAAGGTCAGCATGATCAGTAAACTCTTGTTTATTTATTTTCCTTAAAAGTTATATTCATTCATCTTTGTTTCACTCTATATTTCTCCCCTGGTCATCCATACTCCCCCTACAGTGGCTTCACAACCGCCCAAGGGCGCCCACCCTCCAGTTAAAGTATTTCTTATCAAAGGGTCTAAAATAAGTGAGCTGGTCAATGCAAAATCACAGTTTGCAGCCCATGACCAAAAACACAGCTGAAGTTAGCATTAGCATGCTTAGCTTAGGTTAATTATAAGCTCAATAAGAAAACTGTCTGTCAAACTTTACAGTGCAACATGAAGACCAGGGGCCAGACACAAAATATCAATCCATCCATCTTCTATCAGTTGGGTCGCGGAGGTAGCAGTTCCAGCAGGGATCCCCAGACTTCCCTTTCCCCAGCCACTTTAACCAGCTCTGACAGGGGGATCCCAAGGTGTTCCCAGGACAGGGTGGGGATATAATCCCTCCACCTAGTTCTCAGTCTATTCTGTGGTCTCCTCTCAGCTGGACATGCCTGGAACACCTCACTGGGGAGGTGACCATGTGGCATCCTTACGAGATGCCCGAACCACCTCCACTAGCTCCTTTCTACACAAAGAAGCAGCGGCTCTACTCTGAGTCCCTCACGGATAACTGAGCTTCTCACCCTATAACTAAGAGAGAACCCTTTTCAGCTGCTTGTATCTGTGATCTCATTCTTTCGGTCATGACCCATCCTTCATGACTATAGGTAAGAGTAAGAACGAAAATTGATCGATAGATTGGGAGCTTTGCCCTCTGGCTCATGTCTCCTTTTGTCACAATTGTGTGATAAAGTGAGTGCAATACCACTTCCACTGCTCCGATTTGTCAACCCATCTGACCCTCCTTTCCGGCACCTTACAGTAGGCTTTCCCAGAGAAGCTGAATAATGTGATGACTCTACAATCAACACAGACCCTCCTGTCCCCCTTTTTTGAAAAGGGGAGCCACCAACCCTGGTCTGACACTTCTTAGGCACTGCCCCAGACTTCAATGCAACATTGAAGAGACATGTCATCATTGTGTCATTACAGCCCCTCAGCAACCAAAGCCTTCAGCATTTCTGGACAGATCTCATCAATCCTCAGGGCTTTGCCACTGTGGAGTTGTTTGACTGCCACAGTAACTTCCTCCAGGGAAACTGTCGCTGACCCCCCATCATCCTCCAGCTCTGTCTCTATCATAGACGGTGGGTTAGTCAGGTTCAGGAGTTCCTGAAAGTGCTCTTTCCACTGCCTGATTACTTCCTCATTTTTGGGTCATCCCATCCTTATGATACATAGCTTGGAATGTTACCTATTTACCCCTCCTGAGGTGCCGAATGGTTTTCCAGAAGCATTTTGGTGCCGACCAAAAATCTTTCTCCATGGCTTCTCCTCCCACACCCACTGCTTTGCCTCTGTCAAGCCTGAGGCGTGTCGCACTTTGGGCCTGTCAATACCTTGCAACTGCCTCCGGAATACCCCAGGATAACATATCCTTCTTCAGTTGGACAGCTTCCCTGACCACCATGTGTCCACCACAATGTCCCTTGAGACACCTATGACCTTGAGACCACAACTGTCAGCCACAATAGATGTTTTGAACATCAACTGCTCTGGTTCAGTGTCCCCAACCTCCATGGGGATGCCAGAAAAGCTCCGCCAGTGGTGGGAGTTGAAGGTCTCCCAGACAGGTGCCTCTTCCAGATGTTCCCAGTTCACACACACCACACGTTTGGACTTGCCAGGTCTGTCCAGAGGTTTCCCTTGCTACCTGATCCAACTCACCACCAGATGGTGATCACCTGACAGTTCAGGCCCCCTCTCTTCACATGACTGTCCACTACATGCAGCTTCAGATCAGATGATACAATAACAAAATCAATCACTGACTTTCAGCCGGGGGCGCTCTGGTACCATGTACACTTACAAACATCCTTACCTCGAACATGGTGTTCAGCATGTGGATGAGATTTGTCCTGAGATGCTGAAGGTTCAGGAAACTGTTGGTCTTTCTTGGCTGACAAGCCTCTTCAATGTCACCTGGAGGTTGGGAACAGTACCTGTGAAGTGGAAGACCAAGGTGATGGTGGGACTGGAGGGTGTTCTCCAATTATGGGGGTATCACAATGCTCAGCTCACCAATGTTGTGCCTCTCAGCTGCTCACTGTTCTAGAGACTCAGCTGCCAAGCACCACGGAGCTGGAGGCGCCCAGTACCCTACCCAACATCTCTCCAGTCCCAGGATTGCCGTTAGTCTAACTTCCTTCTGATTCAACAGCCCAGCCAACACCAGCTCCTGGTTCCCAGTCCATAGTCATCTTAATCTCCTGTTCCTGCTGGGTCAAAGCAATCTTCTCTTCCTGCAGAGCTGCAGCAATTTCCTGTTCCTGCTGGGCCGCAGAAGTGGCCTGGTCCCGAGCTGCAGCCATCCTTAGTTCCTGAACTGTAGTTGTTACTGGATACTGAGCTGCAGAAATCTGTTAAGCCTGAGCTGCTGGAGTCCTCTGTACCTGTGCTGCACAAGTCCAGTGATCCTGAGCTGCAGCAGTCAAGTGCCTGTGCTGCACTTATCTGCTGCATGTCTCCCTACGAATTCTTTTATATGAACTGACACTGATACAGACTCTGACACAGACTTTTTTGGACAGATCAGAGAATTTTTAATATTCACTGTATATTTTAGTGTCTTATGTATGTAGTTTTTCACATGGACCATGTAAGTGATGTAGACTTTGAAAGAGTTCCTGTTTCTTTAGTGCTGAAGTTTATCTGTTGTGGAAATGAACATATAAGAGTTGTATGTTGAATTTCACAGCTGTTTGAACATTTATTTATGTGACCATTCATAACTGTTCTACATTCTGCACTCTTTTTAGTCAAATACTTCTCAGAACATTGAAACCATTTGGATTAGAAATGTTGGACTGTTGGACATGAATTAAGTACATGTTATTCTGACATTTTTCCAATTATGTTGTTTTTGAGTGTATCTTTCTTAAATTCATGAATTTTGTTTGTCATACTAGTATTTGTCATAGATGCATGGTAGAGAAATACAGCTTATAAAGCATAACATAGATGAATGCAGGCTAATATTGTTTGTCTTGTTGAAATACATGTTGGATTCTGAATTTTAACTCCATTAAAATGTTTTCTTCACACATCGCTACCTGGTGGCTGGCTGCAGTACAGGTCATAAACTCGGGCCCCTCCATTTAAATAAATAGGATATGGGCCAAACTAAGGTTCAGTTACAACAATGACAAAACCTGGTTCACAACACTCACGCAGTTGAAGTTGCAAAGGGAAGCATTCAGGAGTGGAGAGAGTGGCAGTTTGAGAGAGCCAGGGTGTGAGAGAAGCTAAAACACTGTACTCTGAGTCCCATCCAGACAGAAGCAAAGTTGCTTGTTGAGAACTGGTGTTGAAGTTGCTTAGACTGATCAAGTTCCTCACTCCATTAACAACTTGTGCCTGGCAAATGAACTGGATGAGTTCTGGGGCATATTGAAAGAAAATGAGTCAGTCCTGTTACCAACCCTGCGACTCCTAACATACGCTCCAGCTCATCAGCTCCTCTTGCACCAGCTCAGGGGCATGGGCCTCTCTATACCTTAGGGGAAGTACTGACTATTATTGGAGGCATTGCCAAGATGTTTGGTGCAATGAGGTCCAGAGGATGTATCCCAATGATTTTGGTGGTTAGGTAGGTAGTAGGTAAAGATTGTAAGATTGTATGTATCCAGTGACATATCTCATCATGAACTACTTGGAAGCATACAAATAGACTTTGTTCCCAGGACTGACAGTGAATCCTCTCACTCTAAATATAGCTCTCCAAACTGTGAATGAGACCCTCTGCTAATTTGTCATCAATACCAGGCAGAACATGTTTCCCAACATCATAAGAAACTGGGACACCACAAGGTCTTCTAATCTTTATGACTACAGACTGGGCAGCAGGCAAAGATGGGGACCAAGGTATTTTCACATCTGGCAGTGCAGACTGGTCCTTCGGACATGGGATGTCAGCTTTCTGTGGGAAGGAAGCTGGTGTGGGAAGTGGAGTGGTACCAACTAGATATAGTTGACTCCCCTCTTTGCACACCAATGGCTCTGGAGCCAAACTTCTGGAGAGGGCCTGGATTCTCTTATTTTCTGGAGTTGGTCAGGGTGAGAGGCACCTTGCAGGTATGAGGATATTCACAAGCCCTGGTTGAGTGCTGCTATGTTGGAGTTCTGCCTGGAGAATGAGAAGGTTTCAACTACAGAACACTGAGGGAATGCTCTGATTGTGTGTGTGCTTATTCACCAAACAGCAGTTCAGAAAATCTGGCCTTCTTGGAGTTTTCTAGAGAGGCTGCCATTGGGGGACTTTATATTTCATCCAGGGAAGTTCAGCACTCAGATGGACTTTGGGTGTTGTTTGGTGGTGGAAATAGAATGTTTGGTGGTGGAAATAGGACTCTGAGAGACTCGTAAAGCCCACCAACAAGTCCTCTGTGAAGGAGACAGTGTCTGAAGAGTCAGGGCGAGGTGTGTCCATATCCTTGGCTGGGGTAGTCAAAAAGGTCCTCAGAAGCAGGACAAGACATGTAGATGAGATTTCTCCTGAGATACTTTAGGCTCTGCACATTGTTGGGTTGTCTTGGCTGACAAGCCTCTTCATTGTCATGTGGAGTTTGGGGACAGTGCCTGTGGAGTGAAAGACCAAGGTGGTGGTTCCACATTTCAAAAAGGGGGACTGGAGAGTGTTCGCTAATTATGGGGGTAACACACTGTTCAGTCTCCCTGGGATAATCTACCTAGGGTGCTGGAAAGGTGGCTCCATCTCATTGTCATCACGACAGTTCAACTGCTTACAACCGTGCCCCCCAGGGGATTCGGGGGGGGGGCACTGCAGGGGTATGCTGTACCAGGGCTGTTGCTATGAGCCATTCAGCACTTGTTTAACTGAAGTGAGAGCTGACAACATTACAGCTTACTGTCACCCAGCTCCATTTTTGCTAGTCTTTTCTTTAGAGCCAAACAAAAGACAGACTGCTTGCCTCCAGCCAGTTGACTAGTTGGCTTGCACAGAGCCAGCCAACTCATTGCCTCATCCTACCCAGGAGCCAGGAAGTCAGAATCTCATCAACATCATGCCTCACAGCTGCCCAGCACCACAGAGGTGGCCTCTCTAGTCCCCTGGGTTGGACTTTGTTTAACTTGCTTCTGACTTGACAGCCCAGCCAACACCTGTTCCTCATTCCAACTTGGTAATTGGTTGGGCAGCCATCTGCTCCTGCTGGGCCACAGCAACCCCTGTCTTCCTGTTCCTGCTGTGCCATCCTGCAGCCATCATTGGCTCCTGAACTGCACTACACTGAACTGTCTAGTGCCTGTGCTGCAGTTTTCTCCTGCACATCTTGAACTGCAGTGGTAGCCTATTTTCTATTTTATTATTTTTATTTTTATGTCTATTTTATATTTTGTGCCCAATCTGACCTTGGCCCTGTAAGATGATAAAAGTGTTATTTTTGAAACCATGATGTGTATCAGGTTCGGACAACACTGACAAATGGCTCCATCCTGTCAATAGGAGCATCAGATCAGAAAATGCTTATCAGTAATGAGCCTCAAACCCTTATTTTTCATATTGATTAAAATTGTAAAATGTCAAAATTATTGCAGTTTTATTTCTTAGTAAATGTCATCTTATTATGTCACATTCATTATTATTTACATCAAACCACCTCTGAAGTCAGACCATTTCTATTTTAGGTTTGTCCACGTGGGTGCTGTCTGTGTAGTAACAAATCAGGATGAAATGATAAATGATCTGCAGCTGCCTCACTTTGGTTTAGATTGAGGGAGGATGCTGCATGATTCTCTACGATCTCTTTTATGTGAACTCACACTGACTTGTTTTCTCTATATTTATAACGTTTATTATACAGATGACAGGACTTTAATTTCACTGTATATTTTGAATATTTTTTCACTGCCATGGAGCACACAAAGTGATGTAGACTTTGAACCCAGGTCATAACAGTGTTTAATAATTGATTTCCTGTTCCTTTAGTGCTGAAGTTTGTCTGTTGTGAAAATGAGCATGTAGGAGTTGAATGTTGAATTTCACAGCTGTTGAATATTTATGTGACCATTCATAACTGTTCTACATTCTGCACTTTCTTCACTTAAATACTTCTCAGAACATTAAAACCATTTCAATTAGAAAAGTTGGTCTGGTCATGGATTGAGTACATGTTATTCTGATTTTCCCAGTGATATAGTTTTTGAGCGTATCTTTCTTAAACTCATGAAATTTGTTTGTCATACTAATATTTATCAGGGATGAATGGCAGAGAAATGCAGGTGATAAAACAGACTGTACAAGAATGCAGGCTTTTCTTCTTCAAATACATGTTAGATTCTGAATTTTAACTCTGACATTTTTACTTCTCGCTCCATTGATCCTTTATTCAGTCTGTTTTTGCAGACATGAAGAGCAACAACAGCCTGAATCCTGCCTATTTTCAGTTGACTCTGTTCACAGATTATGGTTCCCTCAGATATCTGTTCTTCAGTCTGTGTCTGTTGATCTACATGACTATAATCTCTGCTAACCTTGTCATTATTCTGGCAGTGTGTCTGGAGAAGTCTCTGCATCAGCCCATGTACATGTTTATCTGCTGTCTGTCTTTTAACTCTCTGTACGGCTCAGCCGGCTTCTTCCCCAGGTTTCTGATGGACATTCTGTCTGACACTCATTTGATCTCACGTCCATCTTGTTTCATCCAGATATATGTTATTTACACCTGTGTAGGACATGAGCTATCTCTTCTCACTGTCATGGCCTATGATAGATTGGTTGCTATCTGTCAGCCTTTACACTATCACAGTAAAATGACATTTAAGATGGTGCAACATCTTTTGATTTTTGCTTGGCTCTATCCTGCGCTTGCTGTTGCCTTCTGTGTTTATCTGTCCAGCCGTTTGCCTTTGTGTGGAAATAAACAGCACAGGCTTTTCTGTAATAACTGGTCTGCGGTTCAGCTCTCATGTGTGGACACAACCTTGAACAACATAGCAGGTCAGGTTGTTTCTGTAACAACCATCTTCATCCCCCTGTTCTTTGTCTTGTACACATATGTACGGATTCTGCTTGTTTGTTGTAGAGGCTCATCTGAATTCAGAGGAAAGGCGTTCGAAACCTGCCTGCCTCACATAGTGACATTTGTGACCTATTCATTCTCTCTCTTCTGTGAGTTTTTATTGACTCGATTTGAGGCTCAGAAAATGAACCCAATCATGGCAATTGTTTTGTCTTTAGAGTATGTGATCATTCCTCCGATCAATAACCCTCTAGTTTATGGTCTCAGTCTACCTCAAATCAAAGGAGCCATTTTAAAATATCTAAAGATGCTCAAAATGTGTCCTGCTGCCAAAATTTAAAACTTAACATCCAAATAAATAAGAAAATTCAGTTTTAAACCACTGTTTAAATCTTTCTGTAATATATTCAATGTATTTTTCCTTATGTGTTTTACTATCACATTGATTTTAAGAATATCAGAACATCTCTAAATGAGTAGGTGTTAAAACCTCTTAAAACCTGAAACACAATTATTTTGATACTGAACCTCAGAGGCTGTATACAGTATATATCTACTGTTGGGGAAAAGGGACTCTTCTTCATATTTTGTTTTGTGCTTCACAGAAACATGCTGCACTGCAGCTGACAGCTTTCCAGCTCATCAGAGTGGATAATGACATAGAACCTTCTTGCAAAACAAAAGTTGGAGAGATCTGTTTTTACACTATCAATGGCTGGTTTAATGATGTGACACTGATCCTGTGGCACTGTTCTCCTAATCTGGAATTATTTTCCATTAAGTGCAAACCTTTCTATTCCCCAAAATTGAAATGCTGACTTGATGATGGCACTGGATAAAAAGTCAGAGGATCACCAAAGTTATTGCAATTCATCCTAAGGGGAACATGAATGTGTGCACTAAATGTCCGGGCAATCCATTGAACAGTCATTGAGACATCCCATGGAAAATATTAGTCTACCGGTGGCATGAAAGGGACAATCAGAGGGATCAAATTCAGCAGTACATTTTCTCTGGGTCACAAAATTTCATGGAAATCCATCCAAGATATTTGAGTCTGGATCAGTAATTCTTTAAATGGGTTCTGGCACTCCATGGTGCTCTGTTCGTGAAAGGTTTTATTTAAATTTTAATGATCGTTAGTAGCATCAGCAACTCTTATAATCTTTGCTACTACAGTTCAAGCACATCACCCATTACTGTGGAAGCAACATTTTGGTAAGTCAGTGAATGGTAGTCACATAGAGGGACAGATTTTTAAAAATACCATCTATGGCAAGAGATCAAATAAATGAGAAAAAATTTAGAGCATCTGATCAAGAGATAGCCCCCGGACTGTCATGTGAATTAGACCCTTTGCTTAGCTTTGTTTCCCACCATCATATCTCAAAAAAATGAAGACACCATAAGGTTTTCTAATCTTTGCAATTACACAGTCTCGACCTCTTCTCAGGGCATTTTCTCATTTATTATCATTATTATTATTAGTGGTAGTGGTATTCTTATTATTATTGTTATTATTAACAAACCACTTCTGAACTTGACCCATTTCCATTTTCGAATTATGTGTAATTACATCCAAATAAATTTGAGTACAACCAAATGTGTTGGTCTCTGTAACTTGGTGTCTGTAACATGAAAATTTGTACACATGGCAGCAAAACAGGATAAATGAATCAATAGCAGTCTCAGTCTGGATGAGATCAACAAAGGTGTCTCTAAGATTGCATTTATATGAATTGTCAGACTCTTTTCCCAGTGAGTCTATAACATCTCTTCGTCTCTTCAGAGTGGATTGTGACACAGACCAGAGAAAGCAGCTCTTGTCTCCTGATCTGGAATCAGTTTTCACTGACTGCAAACCTTTCCACTCTTTGTGAGTTTGTTATATTCTTTCATTCTGGTTGATTGACACGCAGTACTTACTCACCAGCCAGACACTGTTGACTCATCCAGACCCATTAGTTATTTTCCTCCTGACTTTAACAAAGTTAATCTCAGCCACAAATTCCCCAAATACAGACACAGTTTGGGTCAATTTTAGACTCCAATAAACAATGCCTATCACGCCATCCCCCACACTTCACAAACAAACCGACTGCTGGTTTCCAGTTTACACCTCGGGCTGCTAGCCTCCTGCTAGTTTCAGCTCCTGATTTTGGAAGCTATCAACCTGCTAGCCTCCTGCCAGCGCTGACTCTTGAGTCAGCTAGCCATCATCCTGCTAGCCTTAAGTCCATACCTGCCTGCGAGTTGGCTAGCTTCCTGCCAAATTCCTCCTTCAATAATTCCCAGGAGTCTCCCTTCTGTGGTACTAGGGTAGCTTTCAAGACAGTCCCCACAAGAAGGCGAGGCTCTTGGCGACAGCTCTTCAGTTCCTTGGTCTCCTTTCTGACAGACCTTGCTCTAGACCTTGATCTAGAGCCAGACATCAGCTGGCATCCCTGAGGCTCGCCTGTCCAGCATCCCATAGTTTTTCCTGCCCGGTGCCTGAGCTGACATCTCTCCAGTCCCTGGGGTAGCCAACACCAAGCTGTACCTGAGTCAGTCTTTGTCTCTCCTGTTCCTGTTTTGGCTGGGCCACAGTCATCTCCCATTCCTGTTTATGTGTTATATTGTGAATATATTATATATTTTATATATTTGTTTATATTTTTCAGCCGCTATTTCTGGGTCCTGTTGCTGCTTGTTCTGGTTGGGCTGCCAGAGCCATCTTTAGTTCTTGTCTCTGTTTCTCCCAAGCTCTACCAGTCCCCTGAGGCTGTGCTGCTAAAATCCACTGATCCTGAGCTGCATCAGTTTTCAGTGCTCATGCTGCAGTCATCTCCGGACTTCCTGAGCTGCAGTTTATATTCTGCAATGGTCTCCATTTTCCCTGAGTTTATTGTTCTTCTTATTTTATTTATTTATTTATTTATTTACTTTTTTGGTTATCAAGCTCCTGGCTGGCTCGCCAAGTTTGTGTAACAACCAGTTACTCAATTCTTACCAACCCTTTCTATAGTGGAAATAAGAGAGGAATAAACAATCTCATTAAGGACCAGTGTCTCAGAAGTTCTTGGTCACTCTAGAAGAAAATGGGTACCGGGCAGCAACATTAGACACAGACTCAGCAGCACATTTCCTGTACTCTAGCCTTGTTGCGGGCTCAAGAGCATTTTTTCTTTGTGCCAGTCTCCAGAGTGGTCCCTCCTTTGTCTCTGGCCTCCTGAGGGGTCCTGTCTCTGCCACCACCTCCAGGTCATCCTCATGTCCATCTTCCACAGGTGCTCTGCCCTATAGCCACCAACCTTTGTACTAGACCTTGCTCAAGAGCCAGACAACACCCAGACTGCTAGCCTATGCCAGGTGACCAGTCTGCAAGCAACAAACCAGCCCATTGCCTGCCCAATCCTGCCTGATCCAGCCCCTTGGAAGCTTTCCAGTAGGAAGTGTGGTTTTTGTCATTATCATGCTTCCCAACTGCCCAGCGTCATTAAGCATCAGCTGTCCACCATTCCAGAGGTTTCACTGTCTGGTACATCAGCTGACCTCTCTCCAGTCCACAGGGTAGCTGACACCATCTCTTTTCCTGAGTTGGCCTTCATCTCTCCACTTCCTGTTCCAACTTGGGCATAGCCATCACCAGTTCCTGTTTATTTATTTTATTGTTCATTTTTGTACTGTTCCAGCATAGCTACAGGTATCTCCAGCTCCTGTCCTGGTTGGGCCACAGCCATTTCCAGTTCTTGTTTTGGTAGGGCCACAGCCAACTCCTGTCCAGATTGAGCCACAGCCATGTTCAGGTCCTTTTCCTATTCCTCCCAAGCTCCAGTAGTCCCCCTGAGCCTGTGCTGCAGAGGTCCACTGATCCTGACCTGCAGCAGTCTTTAGTGCCCATCTTGTTGTCATCTCCTGTTCAATGCGAGCTGCATTGCTCTTGAGTTCATGTACTACAGCAGCCTCCAGTTTGCCTGGCTTTACTGACTCACCTGTCGGACTTCCAGTTTACAGTAATTATGACGAGGGCAGTATGAAGAGGAGGTGGGGTGGCTAGATGGTTCAAAGACAGGACTTTCACGTGGCATACATGACACTCATTTTAACTCCAACGTAGGTGTTTTTCTAAATCTCCCCAAGTAGTTTTTTGTCTAAACCTAACCTAAATCTTGGGTATAATGTCACTTGTGTTTTGTCATGTAACTTACGTAATGTAGCTAACGTCTGGTAAGCCTGTTGCTGCCAGTAATCTCCATCAGTAACATATGTCGTTTCGTAAGCAATTGATAATTGACCTATTCTGTTGTGTTGGTTTGAGGATGTGTTGCTTTTAAATATCACTGTAATTAAATTTGTGAAGGGCCGATATTATTATAGGTTGATTTTGCAGATGTCACATTCTTATTATTAATAGTAGTAGTAGTATAGTATTATCTGTAATCATATTCAAATAAATCTTAGCACAACTAAATGTGTTGGTATCAATAGCTTACGGTTCATTTACTCCTGTGTTGCCATGTATACAAGCAAGTTTGTGCACGTGGCAGCAAAATATGATAAAAGATCAGCAGCTTCCTTAGTTTAGATTAAATCAACAGAGATCTGTCTAAGATATCATTTACATGAACTGACACAGATTCAATAACTATATTGGACACATTGCAGGACTTTAATATTCATTCAGTGTTGTTTTTCCAAAAGACAGTTATCCAGCGTCTCAAAAGTTCTAGGTTGCTCTGGGAGAAAATGGGTACCAGGCAGCACAGGTGAAATAAGACACTGACTCAGTAGATAAATTTAAAAGGAAAAATATAAGAACATTTATTTTCTTATCTTTTCAGTTCTTTTTTCTACTTTGAAGGTTATATTGGGTTTGTCTTAGAATAACATTTACCCAAAAATAAATGTAACAAGTATGTAAATCACTTCACATCATGTAACATCACCAAAAGTAAAAAACTTTCCCTTGTAACTGTCACTTCTTTTGTTTTGTTTCAGGGTTAACCAGGAATTCACTCGTGAGAGCTACAATGGTCCTCAGTTCATGTACTGTAGCAGCCTTCAGTTTCCCTGACTTCAGTGGCTCACTCACTGGCCTCCCAGTCACCAGCATCCGGCCCTGCTGAGCTGTTGCCTGCAACCTTGCTTGGCTTCACTGGTGCGACTTCTGCCCTGCACGTCTGCTAGACCTCGCTGTAGAGCCAGACATCACCAGTTGCCCAGCCTACCTGAGCCTCAGCATCCCGTAGGTTTTCCTGTCCAGTACCTGAGCTGACGTCTCTCCAGTCACTGGTGTAGCCAACACCATGTCTGTTCCTAAGTGGATCTTCATCTCACCTGTTCCTGTTTTGGCTGGGCCACAGCTATCTCCAGTTCCTGTCCCAGTTGGGCCACACCCATCTCCTGTTCCTGTTTTGGTTGGGCCACACCTATCTTCTGTCCTGACTGGGACACAGCCATCTCCATCTCCAGTTCTTGTCCCTTTTTCTCCCAAGCTGCTGCAGTCTCCTGAGTCTGTGCTGCAAAAGTCCACTGATCCTGAGCTGCAGCAGTTTTCAGTGCTCATGCTGCAGTCATCTCTGGACTTCCAGAGCTGCAGTTTATGTTCTGCAGCATCCTCCAGTTTCTATTGCTTCACTGGCTCACCCTCTGACCTCCCAGTCATTTATATGAACTGACATAGACTCTATAACTTTTTTTGGGACACATGCAGGACTTTAATATTCATTCAATGTTGTTTTTACAAAAGCAAATTATGTGGCTTTAATGACTTCTAAACTAGTTAATAACAGTGTTTAGTGACTGATTTCCTGTTGATTTGGGAGTGACGTTTGTCAGTTATGGAAACAGCATGTATGAACTGGATGTTGAATATCTGTCAACATTTATGTGAGCATTCATAACTGCTCTATGTTCTGCAATCTTTTTATTCAAATACTCCTCAGAACCACTGGAATGAGAAATGTTGGGCATGTCATGAATTGAGTTATTCTGACATTTTTCCAGTTATGTAGGTTTTGAGTGTCATTTCTTATTTGTCAAAGAACTGCATCTGATGAGGCCTAATGTACATGAATGCAGCTGCAGCTGACAAGCTTCCAGAAACACCAAAAGCAGCACTAGTCTCCTGATCTTGTATCATTTTTCACTGCCTCCAGTCCTGCTGACCTGTTGTCTCCAACCTTGCAGCTCAATTGCCAGTTTACAGCCTTGAAGATTCTTCTTCATATATTATTATTATTATTTGTTGTTGTTGTTGTTGTTATCAAACCACCTCTAAATTGAACCATTTTCATTTTAGTATCGACCGCTAATCATATTTAAATAAAATTTTAGTCCATTTAAATAAATGTTAGTACGACCAAATGTGTTGGTATCTATAGCTTACAGTCCTGTGTTGCCATGGATGCAAGCAGAGGAAAAAAACATGAGAGTTTGTAACGCAGCAGCAAAACAGGATAAATGATCAGCAGCTTCCTCAGTTTGGATGAGATCAACGTAGGTCTCTCTAAGATCTCATTTACATGAACTGACACAGACTCCATACCTTTTTTGGACACATTGCAGGACTTTAATATTCATTGTACGTAGTTTTTCCATGCAACAGTGATGTGGACTTTACTGACTTCTAAATTAGTTCATAACAGTGTTCAGTGACCGATTTCCTGTTGATTTAGGAGTGAAGTTTGCCAGTTATGGAAATGAGCATTCATAACTGCTCTATGTTCTGCAATCTTTTTATTCAAATACTCTTAAGAACCACTGGAATGAGAAATGTTGGACTGGTCATGAATTGAGTTATTCTGATATTTTTCCAGTTATATAGCTTTTGATTGGAAGTAGTCTTTTCATAATGATGTTTGTCAGGGATGAATCCCAGAAAAATGCACTTTGTGAAGCATACTGTAGAGGAATACACACTAATTTTCTTTGTCATGTTGAAATATGTGTTGGATTCTGAATTTTAACTCTGACATTTTTACTTCTCACTCCATTTTATCCTTTATTCAGTCTGTTTTTGCAGACATGCAGAGCAACAACAGCCTGAATCCTGCCTATTTTCAGTTGACTCTGTTCACAGATTATGGTTCCCTCAGATATCTGTTCTTCAGTCTGTGTCTGTTGATCTACATGACTATAATCTCTGCTAACCTTGTCATTATTCTGGCAGTGTGTCTGGAGAAGTCTCTGCATCAGCCCATGTACATGTTTATCTGCTGTCTGTCTTTTAACTCTCTGTACGGCTCAGCCGGCTTCTTTCCCAGGTTTCTGATGGACATTCTGTCTGACACTCATTTGATCTCACGTCCATATTGTTTCATCCAGATATATGTTATTTACACCTTTGTAGGACATGAGATAACTCTTCTCACTGTCATGGCCTATGATAGATTTGTTGCTATCTGCCAGCCTTTACACTATCACAGTAAAATGACATTTAAGATGGTGCAGCATCTTTTGATTTTTGCTTGGCTCTATCCTGCGTTTGCGATGGGCTTCTGCTTTTATCTGTCTAGCCGTCTGCCTTTGTGTGGAAATAAACTGAACAGGCTTTTTTGTAGTAACTGGCCTGTGGTTCGGCTCTCCTGTGTGGACACAACTTTGAACAACATAGTAGGTCAGCTTATTTCTCTGACAGCCATCTTCATCCCCCTGTTCTTTGTCCTGTTCACCTATCTACGGATTCTGCTTGTTTGCAGGAGAAGCTCGTCTGAATTCAGAGGAAAGGCGTTACAGACCTGCCTGCCTCACATAGTGACATTTGTGATGTATTTGTTCTCTCTCTTCTGTGAGTTATTATTGAATCGATATGAGGTTCAGAAAATGAATCCAATCATGGCAATTATTCTGTCTTTACAATATGTGATCCTTCCCCCCATCAGTAACCCTCTAGTTTATGGCCTCAGTCTGCCCCAAATCAAAGGAGCCATTTTTAAATATCTGAAGATGCTCAAAATGTGTCCTGCTGCCAAAATTTAAAACTTAACACTCAACTACACCAAACAGTGAAGCTTTAAGCCGCTGTTATTCACAAAATCTGTTTCTAAATTTGTTAGATGTATTTGTCCTAAGATGTGTTTTGGTATCACATTTATTTTAAAAGGATCAGAACATCTGTAAATGAGTAGATTTAATCTTCAACTTGATCAACTTGAACACCAGAATTGATAATGGTATCCTATATTACAAGTTGTATATGTTGCATATCTACTGGTGTGAAAATTGGACTTTTTTTTTTCATCTTTTGTTTTGTACTTCATGAATACATGGCTGTGTGGATCGATACCGGACTCTGCACTGCAGTTGACAGGCTTCCAGCTCTTCAGTGGATTGTAACATAGAGTATGTTATATTCATTCACTCGGGTTGATTGACACAAAGTGCTTGCTAACCAACCAGACACTGTATGTGGGACGGAGTAACCTGGACTCCTGAGTTGTTGTTCTCTTAACTTTAATAAAGGTCATCTTGACCACAAACCACCCAAATACAGACAGTTTATTAAATGCCTGACCAGAGAGGATGATTTTTTGGATCAGTTTTACAACTACAATAATAAGTGCCTATCACACCATCCCCCATGCTCCACAAACAAAGCCCGCTCACATTCAGCCCTCTTGCTTCCAGTCTACACCTTGGCCTGCTAGCTTCTTGCTAGATTCAGCTCCTGAGTTGGCCAGCAATCAACCTATGAGCCTTTGGCCCTGCTGAACTGTTGCCTCTGGAGCAGTTCCACTCAGCTGCCTCTCTGCCATGCTGTCTCCCTGAAAATCTGGCATTTGTTTAGTTGAAGTTTTACTTTGTTGAACGAAAGAAAGACCTAGCAATGAGATCTATGAGTTGGATAGTTTCTTGCCTGATTCCTCCTTCAGTGAATCCCCGGAGTCCCCATCCTATGGTACACGGCTAGCTTTCAAGACAACCCTCACAAGAAGGTGAGATTCTTGGTGAAATCGAGACTCCCTGTCATGCAGCTCTTTATTGTCTAGCTCCCTGGTGTCCTTTCTTCTAGACCTTGTTCTAGAGCCAGACACCACCCAGACTGCTAGGCCATGCCAGGTGACCAGTATGCAAACAACAAACCAGCCCATTCCGTCCCCGATTCAGCCCCAGAGCCATTCTCAAGTAGTCCCTGGGGTAGCCGACACCATGTCTGTTCCTAAGTGGATCTTCATCTCACCTGTTCCTGTTTTAGCCATAGCTATCTCCAGTTCTTGTCCCTTTTTCTCCAAGCTGCTGCAGTCTCCTGAGTCTGTGCTGCAAAAGTCCACTGATCCTGAGCTGCAACAGTTTTCAGTGCTCATGCTGCAGTTATCTCTGGACTTCCAGAGCTGCAGCTTATGTTCTGCAGCAGCCTCCAGTTTCTATTGTTTCACTGGCTCACCCTCTGACCTCCCAGTCACCAGCCTCCAGTCCTGCTGACCTGTTGTCTCCAACCTTGCAGCCCAATTGCCAGTTTACAGCCTTGAAGATTCTTCTTCTTTTTACTATTATTACTATTATTATTAATATTATTAATATTATTATTACAGTTATTATTATTATTATTATTGTTGTTGTTGTTGTTGTTGTCGTTGTTATCAAACCACCTCTAAATTGAACCATTTTCATTTTAGTATCATCGCTAATCATATTTAAATAAATTTTAGTCCATTTAAATAAATGTTAGTACGACCAAATGTGTTGGTATCTGTAGCTTACAGTTCATTTAATCCTGTGTTGCCGTGGATGCAAGCAGAGAAAAAAAAACATGAGAGTTTGTAACGCAGCAGCAAAACAGGATAAATGATCAGCAGCTTCCTCAGTTTGGATGAGATCAACGTAGGTCTCTCTAAGATCTCATTTACATGAACTGACACAGACTCCATACCTTTTTTGGACACATCGCAGGACTTTAATATTCATTGTACGTAGTTTTTCCATGCAACAGTGATGTGGACTTTACTGACTTCTAAATTAGTTCATAACAGTGTTCAGTGACCGATTTCCTGTTGATTTAGGAGTGAAGTTTGCCAGTTATGGAAATGAGCATTCATAACTGCTCTATGTTCTGCAATCTTTTTATTCAAATACTCTTAAGAACCACTGGAATGAGAAATGTTGGACTGGTCATGAATTGAGTTATTCTGATATTTTTCCAGTTATATAGCTTTTGATTGGAAGTAGTCTTTTCATAATGATGTTTGTCAGGGATGAATCCCAAAAAAATGCACTTTGTGAAGCATACTGTAGAGGAATACACACTAATTTTCTTTGTCATGTTGAAATATGTGTTGGATTCTGAATTTTAACTCTGACATTTTTACTTCTCGCTCCATTTGATCCTTTATTCAGTCTGTTTTTGCAGACATGAAGAGCAACAACAGCCTGAATCCTGCCTATTTTCAGTTGACTCTGTTCACAGATTATGGTTCCCTCAGATATCTGTTCTTCAGTCTGTGTCTGTTGATCTACATGACTATAATCTCTGCTAACCTTGTCATTATTCTGGCAGTGTGTCTGGAGAAGTCTCTGCATCAGTCCATGTACATGTTAATCTGCTGTCTGTCTTTTAACTCTCTGTACGGCTCAGCCGGCTTCTTCCCCAGGTTTCTGATGGACATTCTGTCTGACACTCATTTGATCTCACATCTACATTGTTTCATCCAGATATATGTTATTTACACCTTTGTAGGACATGAGATAACTCTTCTCACTGTCATGGCCTATGATAGATTTGTTGCTATCTGCCAGCCTTTACACTATCACAGTAAAATGACATTTAAGATGATGCAGCATCTTTTGATTTTTGCTTGGCTCTATCCTGCGTTTGCGATGGGCTTCTTAATTTATCTGTCCAGCCGTCTGCCTTTGTGTGGAAATAAACTGCACAGGGCTTTTTGCAGTAACTGGTCTGTGGTTCGGCTCTCCTGTGTGGACACAACCTTGAACAACATAGCAGGTCAGCTTATTTCTTTGACAGCCTTTTTCGTCCCCCTCTTGTTTGTCCTGTTCACCTATCTACGGATTCTGCTTGTTTGCAGGAGAAGCTCGTCTGAATTCAGAGGAAAGGCGTTACAGACCTGCCTGCCTCACATAGTGACATTTGTGATGTATTTGTTCTCCCTCCTCTTTGAGTTTTTATTGAATCGATTTGAGGCCCAGAAAATGAATCCAATCATGGCAATTGTTTTCTCTTTACAATATGTGATCCTTCCCCCCATCAGTAACCCTCTAGTTTATGGTCTCAGTCTGCCTCAAATCAAAGGAGCCACTTTAAAATATTTGAAGATGCTCAAAATGTGTCCTGCTGCAAAAATATAAAAATATAAAACATGTACATCAAACACCGAAGCCTTAAAGGTCCCATATTATGCCCCTTTCTGATAAGCTTTTATAGGTCTCAGAGGTCCTCAAAACATGCTTTTGAAGTTTCTGTCTTAAAACACTACTTGGATCTTACAGATCAGCAGGCCTCTAAATCCCTCTATTTCAGCATCTCTCGAAACGAGCTGTTTCTGTGCCTGTTGCTTTAAATGCAAATGAGCTGTGACTAGTCACGCCCCTCTCGGGAGGTGGGCGTGGCTTGAACCATCGGGCCCAGCAGCTATGTTTAGCTGAATGCTACCACGGACATGGCTGGTTTCAGACGCGCTGAAATTCAAATGTCCAATTTTGATCCAGAATGTGACCCAGACAGAAGCTCCTGCAGAAGTTCAAACTCTGTGGATGCTGCAGGACATTTCTGATGGTAAGTCAACAATTTCGGTGTGTCTTTGGTACGTTACAGTTAGTCAATGTGTGTGTTGGTTCAGGGCTAAAATGTAGCTCGGTAGCTAATGCTAACTGTAACTCACTCCATTTTGTTCATTATCGATGGAAATTTTGGCGAATAAGTGACATTGTAATTATACAATGTATGTGAATATAGTTAACCGTCATGCCTCCTGTGAGACATGTTAGTACTCTGTGGACAAAGGACCTGTGCAGGTGTTACATGTCCCAATCAGTAACAGAGATGCCTATCAAAACAGCGTCTTTTATGTAGCCAGTTTACTTGTCCTCAGACCGCCTGCCTGGTCTCTGTTCAGCCTGCGGGTTCGAGTCCTGCGTGAGATGAAAAGTCAGTTTGAATTTATTTAAAATTTTAAGTTACTTAAAGAATAACTTAGTATTTTTCAACCTGGGCCCTATTTCCCCATGTGTATGTGTGTGTATGATTGATAGGTACAACTTGTTTTAAAATTGGTTCAGTACTGAGGGAGGCGGATGCAGCCGGCAGCCGCTGTCATGTTCCGCTGTCTGTTAAGTATTTTATTTTCTCCCTCATGTTTCATGTCTTGTCTTCCTGTTTTATTTTGTGATCACTCACCTCTGTCTCTGTTCCAGGTTCCTGTCTGCCCTGCCCCCTCCCTGTCTGTGTGCACCTGATCTCTGATTGTTTCTCCCGCACCTGTGTCTCATCACTCCCCATTAGTCCTGCATATATACCCTCTTGTGGCTTGTCTCGTTGCCAGTTCGTTGATGTTCACAGCTCACGTACCAGCATTTTCTCACATCTTAGTCATAGCTTTTTGTGTTTGAACCTTGTCTGCTTTTTTGACCTTGCTTTTTGCCTCACGTCGTGGATACCTCTGCCTGGTTTGACTGCTTCCTTGTGTACTGACCCCTGCTTGGAATAAACCTTGTTTTGCTGCTTCTAACCGTCTGAGTCGTGTATTTGAGTCCTGCCTTTTCTGTGCTAAGTTCACAACAGCCGCAAAATGAGTTATAACAGTAGATATGAGGGCAAATATGTCCCGTAAAAGTTTGTGCATTAAACGTGCTTTTTTTTTCACCACGGACCAGATCAGATGCACCAGTGTAATCTCTGTCAACAGCATGCTTCACTTACTGCTGCTGTGTGTGACGACATCTCGCGGGATCTTTGTTTGTTGCCTGAAGAAAACAGAGGAGTCATGCTGAGAGCCGGTCAGAGCGGAGTTAGCTGTCCTGGAGTTCAGTTGAAAGTTTTACTGCAACTATTGAAAACAATGGTTTGTGTTTGTGTTTATCCAAAGTGCAGGAACAGGATGTCGCGACAACACCCCGTACAGCTTTCATAGGCTGCCTTTGTCGGACAGCAACATGCTGAAGTTGTGGCTAACTGTGCTACAATTGGATGCTAACACTCCTGTCCTGCCCTGATCCCGTGAGATTTCATCACACACAGCCCAGAGGAAGTGAAGGGCAAGAGAGAGCTCTGCATGCTGTTGACAGAGATTACACTGGTGATCTGAGTCCGGTCTGTGGTGAAAAAAAGCACTTTTAATGCACAAACTTTTACGGGACATATTTGCCCTCATATCTACCGTTATAACTGGTTTCATGGCTGCTGGCTGCATCGCCTCCCTCAATACTGAACCAGTTTTAAAAGGAGTTGTACCTATCAATCATACAACACATACACATGGGGAAATAGGGCCCAGGTTGAAAAATACTGAAGTTATTCTTTAAGGTTCGTTATGTACGTCGGTCACATGACACACTTATTTGTACCCCAACCAGGGTCTTTTTCTAAACGTTTTCAAGTAGTTTTTATGGGTAACTCTACCAAAACTGTGGTTTTTTTTGCAACATAAACCTCGGGTGTAATGTCATGTGACTTATGTGATGTAGGTCATTATATTACCACCAGTAATATATTTGTTTTTGGGAGTAATTGACATTACATATGTACATATGAGGACCTGTGGTTTTTTTAATATTACTGTAATTAAATTTGTGAAGGGCTTAAATCTTTACAGTTTGGTTTATTTGCAGATGTTACATTATTATTATTAGTGTCAAATTACCTCTGAAGTTTAACCATTTCCATTTTCTTATTATCTCATCATATTGAAATAAATTTTATCACAAACAAATGTGTTGGTGTCTGTACCGTACAGTGCACCTGCTCCTGTGTTGCCATGTTCACGAGCAGGGAAAAAAAAAACACATACAGTTTGTACACATGGCAGCAAAACAGGATAAATGATCAGCAGCTGTCTCAGTTTGGATTGGATCAATGTAGGTCTCATTCATATGAACTGACTCTTTTCTCAGTGATTCTTTAACTTCCTTGGACAGATCACAGGACTTCAATATTCATTGTATGTAGTTTTTTCACACGACAGTGATGTGGACTTTAAAAGACTTCTGAACTGGTTCAGAACAGTGTTTAGTTACAGATTTCTTGTTTCTTTAGTGGTGAAGGTTGTCCATTGTGGAAATATTTATGAATGGATGCTGAATTTCACAGCTGTTGAACATTTATGTGACAATTCATAACTGTTCTACGTTCTGCACTCTTTTTACTCAAATAGTCTATGAACATTGAACGATTGGAATGAGAACATTATTCTGACATTTTTTCAATTAGGTAGTTTTTAAATAGTAGTTTGTCATACTGATGTTTATCAGGGATGCATGGTAGAGAAATGCAGCTTATGAAGCATACTGTGGATGAAGGCAGACTCACGTCTGTCTTGTTGAAATACATGTTAGATTCTGAATTTTAACTCTGACATTTTTACTTCTCGCTCCATTTTATCCTTTATTCAGTCTGTTTTTGCAGACATGAAGAGCAACAACAGCCTGAATCCTGCCTATTTTCAGTTGACTCTGTTCACAGATTATGGTTCCCTCAGATATCTGTTCTTCAGTCTGTGTCTGTTGATCTACGTGACTATAATCTCTGCTAACCTTGTCATTATTCTGGCAGTGTGTCTGGAGAAGTCTCTGCATCAGCCCATGTACATGTTTATCTGCTGTCTGTCTTTTAACTCTCTGTACGGCTCAGCCGGCTTCTTCCCCAGGTTTCTGATGGACATTCTGTCTGACACTCATTTGATCTCACGTCCATCCTGTTTCATTCAGATATATGTTATTTACACCTATGTATCATGTGAGCTGACTGTTCTGAGCATCATGGCCTATGATAGATTGGTTGCTATCTGTCAGCCTTTACACTATCACAGTAAACTGACATTCAGGATGGTGAGAAATCTGATCATTTTTGCTTGGCTTACCCTGCGTTTGCTGTTGGTTTCTGTCTTTATCTTACCGTTCGGTTAACTTTGTGTGGAAATAAACTGCACAGGCTCTTCTGTTCTAACTGGCCTGTGGTTCAGCTCTCCTGTGTGGACACGACTCTGAACAGCTTAGCAGGTCTGGTTGTTGCTGTGACAACGGTTTTCATCCCCCTGTTCTTTGTCCTGTTCACCTATCTACAGATTCTGCTTGTTTGCAGGAGAAGCTCGTCTGAATTCAGAGGAAAGGCGTTACAGACCTGCCTGCCTCACATAATGACATTTGGACCTATTCTTTCTCTCTCTTCTGTGAACTTTCACTGACTCGATTTGAGGCTGATAAAATTAATCCAGTCATCACAGTTGTTTTATCTTTAGAGTATTTGATCGTTCCCCCCATCAATAACCCTCTAGCTTATGGCCTGAATCTGCCTCAAATCAGAGGAACCATTTTTAGATTTTTGACGATACAAAAAATGTGTCCACCTGCCAAACGGCCAGCACAAACTTTCATTGAAATCTATTCAATAGTTGTTGAAATATTTGAGTCTGGACTAAATTGATGGATTGACCAGCTGTGTAGTGAAAGAGAAGGTGATGACAACTGGCGTGAACACACACAGTGTAGCATCAGGGCAGGTGAGGGATGGCTCCTGAAGTGACAAGAAAGAGGAGAAATAGAGCATAAATGTGCAAAATAATTCAACTGAAGTGGCCGTCATGACACACAATTATGATGGTTATTTATTTACTATTTTCTACAGTAACACAATTTATTTAAAAAAATATAAATATATATACATACTGTATATAAAATGGTAGTGAATTTAATCTTAAAACTTAGTACTGCAGTTTTACTGAAGTTTAGACCTGACAGGTACATCTATAATCTATAATGTCGTTGCTACTAATACTCTCGGTCAGTTTTAAATACTTAACTACACGTCCATTCAAACAGAAACTGAACTGAACCAAGACAAACTCAGCCCAAGGTGAAAGATGTGTTTAGTTAGATGCGAGATGTTTTTGTTTTACCAGGAACTCAGTGAGGAGAATGATGTTACAACAGCAGTTAACCCTTTCTGAGTTCAAACTTTTCACTCTCTGCTTGAAGAACATGTGAGCAAGCTTGGTACCCGGTGATACCTCAGTCAGTTTTCTCCTGTCCTGTTTCCTGTATTTAGATGTGCTATGAGCTTCTTTACTTTGAAAAGAAAACCAAATTTTGAAGATGATTAAAAGATGTTCTGGAGTCTATAAAAGACACATATATTCACTTCTTCAGTTAGCCAATGTTAGCAAAATGCTAGCTAACTAGGCTACATCCCACTAAGTTGGCTAGCGTTTTGCTAATCTTACCTACTGTATCAGATGCACCAAGCGAACCATCTTCAAAATTTGGTTTTCTTTTCAGAATATATGAGCTTAAGGAGAAAGTTGGACGAGGTTCTGCTGGGTGCCAAACTTGTGCAATGATGGAGGTTCACCAGGAACTGAAGACACTCAGAGGGCAGTCGGTTTCTTTATTTGTCAAAAACACGATCAGGGTCATACCTACCACCGACGACACTGAGGTCATGTGTTGTAAATTTTTCCCGGGACTTTATTATTATTATTTTTTTTTAAATGTGTACACTTATTTCTTGAAATGTTCAATTAAATGTTGAATTACTGAAACTACTTAGTTGTTTCATGGTGTGTTGTGAACTAAGGTTGGCATCACCTCGGTAGCAGAGCTGAACAGCTCTACGTGCACAACCTGTTACATTATGTGACATACGTGTAACGAGTTACACACGTACAGTACAGTCCTGTCATTCTATTCACTACATGTGGGGACTGTTACCTACATACACACAACACTTGTTACAAGATCAGTCACCACTGTGATTGAATATAAATTGCACTTTCAAAGCACACGTGACTGGCTTTGCCGCTATAGAATTAGTAACTTGGATGATATGAATCCTCTTAGATAATTTAAGAACAATATAGAACAGCTATAGCCTTCCACAGGCTGTGTACCACCTGACCTACACACTCAAAACAAGTAACTGACTGTTGAATCATCAGCAAACTTGATGACTGTGTTGGAGCTGTGGATGACCATGTGATCATGTGTGAACAGGGATGTAGAAGGGAGCTGAGGACGCAGCCCAGAGGGATGCCAGTGTTAATAGTATGAGTGGAGGACGTGGTACTACCTGTCCACACAACATGGGATCTGCCTGTCAGGATGTTGGAGAGGTACCAGCTGCAGACCTCCGCAAGAGAGCACCTCTGCAGTTGACAGGAAATCACGTGACCTCAGTGGTGGAAGTTGGTCTTCTTCGTGTGGTTTTTCTCGTGAGCACAGTAGTTGCCCCAATGCTCTGCCAGGCGAAAGGGGCCTTCAAAGTCTCAGGCTCACCGCAAGGTTGGGCACAGAGAGGCAAATGCACAGTGCCCTTTCAGCATCCTTTCTGCCTGCTGTTACAAATGGCTAGGCTAACTTTAGCATTTAGCATAGCTCATAAATTGTGTGATTCACAAATCCTGTTGCCTGATCTGACTGTTCACATTTCACCATGCGTTTGTGTTAACCAGTGAGATCGTGATGTGTTTTTAATGTCGTGTTACAGATTTTGGGGAACTCTTTTCCTCGATCGTGTCTGGAGGGGAACACAGACTGATAACAGACTCCCGAGATCATTCACGCGTCTGGGGTTCCCTTCAAGACTTGATCATCAGTCTCTCCCTCCTCTGTTTTGTGTTGTTTCATTTTGTTTCTATTCCATTCATGAATAAAAATACCACTGAACTGTAGCGATGTGTCTGAATGATGAGTGTGGTAGTTATGAACCATTTAGGAGCTTCTTCAGTTGCCTGAGAATCATTTTCTTTCTCTTTGTTTTGACTGATAACAGGAACATTTCACCTGCAACTTTTGGTTGTTAAAAATGTCATGCTGTAGGCCCGAACATAAGACACACAGTTTTTAGTTTTTTTTAATATATACTTTTTATTGGTGTATTATCAATACATTTTTTATTTTATTAATGTTTATTGTTACTGTTTATTCATATTATTTAATTATTTATATTTATTATTATATTATTTTCATTTTCTTTTTCATCTTGGTGTATTCTCCATCATTGACTAACTGCTGTGTGCGCCTTGCTGATGTTCTGAAGTACAGACTTGGTTAACATTTTCAATTAGTCATTTTTGGTAGGTTTAAATTGCTGCGGTCAGTTTGACCCCAAACATAAAAGATGTCTGCTTATTTAAACATAATCACTGAGTTCATTTATATTTTGTTAATGGAGGATGCATTAAAAGTTCTCGTAGAATTCACTTCATATTGACCAATTTTTAAAATTCCATACTAATTACTCCTTAATTTAAAATATTGTTTAAGGCCTTTAGTGTCAAATGACTTTTGAAATATATAATGAATAAACTTTGTATATATATTTTTTAATCCGTGTGCTAATTATTTAATGTGCAAATTTTAAGAATGAAAAAGTGATTACACAGAGTATGGCCTTCACACAGAAAAAAAACAACAACATGAAGAACAACTTCCACAGCTGAGGTCACGTGCTTCCTCTCAGCTGCTGAGGTCGGAGGTCTGCAGTCAGGTATTCTTGGGATGTTCAGGATCCAGTCACACAGGCTGCTGAGCCCTACAAGCTGATGATGAGCTTGGAGGGCACATTACTTTACTGAGGTCAACAAACAGCATTCTACCATAAGTTTCTCTGGTCCAGGTGGGAGATGTCAGTTGGGGGGTCTAGGGGGATGGTGTCATCCTTTAATCACTTTGGTGTGGACACAAACTGCAGTGAGTCCAGTGAATCCTGGAGAGAAAAGGTGAATGTTTTGACTAACCACTCGAAGCACTTCATGATGCTACCTTAGAATAAAAATCTGATCCTGTCAGAGACAAACAAGCAAGCATCAGCTGCCCTGCGCGCTCCACGGTGCGCTCTGGTGAAGCGTCTTACAACGCGTCAGCTGCCCTACACGCTCCAGAGTGCGCTCTGGTGAAGCGTCTTACAACGCGTCAGCTGCCCTACACGCTCCAGAGTGCGCTCTGGTGAAGCGTCTTACAACGCGTCAGCTGCCCTACGCGCTCCGCGGTGCGCTCTGGTGAAGCGTCTTACAACGGTCAGCTGCCCTACGCGCTCCGTGGTGCGCTCTGGTGAAGTATCTGACAGCGCGTCAGCTGCACTCCGTTTCTATCACTCTTCTCTGCTTCCATCACAGTTAGTTTTGTGGTTTGTGCTGATTTAGAGACTCGGTTTGTAAAGTTTACAGCCTGTCATGATGTTGCATTGATCTGTGTACAATGACATAGATAAAAAAAACACTACCAACCACTCGTTTATCTGCTCTCATCAGTCAATCACCAACTCATGTTGTCACCAGGATTTTTTCTAATTAGTGCTCCAACTAATATAAAAAACATTCATGATCCTCCATCACTTTAATTCCTCATTGAAATGAGATGCATTTTTGTAAGCTTCTATCTGTTTTATCCTGTTTTCGACTTTCAGGAGGCAGCCCTGTTCTGTGTGTTTCTGCAATTTGTGACAGACTTGTTGAACAAATCCATTAGAGGTCAGTGTAGCAGTGCTCTTCTTCCATCCAGGATTTAGTGTGAAGGTGCTCATGCACAAACTTCAGTAAATGAACTACTGAGCTGCAGCCATGATGAGGAACAAAGGGAACAAGTATCAGCACTAACTGAAACATAAGATATAATGACAATAGAAAACCTGCCTGACCTGATGCCTGAAACCTGAGGAATGAGCTCTGAGGAGATCTGATCTTTCTGACAACTCAAAAGTGTTTTCCTGAGATCTTTCTGCAGTCTTTAAATGATCTGTCGGAGAAATGATGCTGGATGTCCTGAAATGTTCACCCTACATGAGTGAAAACAAGGGAGTTATTTGTGTTTATAGTTTTGGTAACTGGCTCCTTCTTGTGGTGGACTGCAGTCTCCTGTCTTACCACTAGGGAGCAGCAACACTACAGAAATCATGTCTGATAAGTCACTGCTGCTGGTGGTGTGTGTCTGCTGTAGCCCCAACATGAAGTTCCATTGCGTGTCTGTCCAATAGACTCTAGTTAAAAAACAAAATCAATCAAAATATAGATATTTAACTGGCCGTGAAGGCTTCCACACTTCATATTTGTCTGTTCAAAGCCTCCTCTATCTCTTCTTCTGTGGTCCACTGCAATATAATACTACATTCACATGCTCCTCAGGTGGTTCCATTTCCCAAGATGAGAAGTCGTTCTTCAGATTAAGGTGTGTTCATGAGTGTTTAAGCCATAATGTGGAAACAACATGTACGCTACAAGGGGCAGGGTTGCTGTTTTTGTTGTGGTTGTAGCATCTGGGTGATTCATGTTGCTGAAACAGTCTGAAGGTTTACATCACAAAGAGATTTGGTCTCAGGGTTGTTTCTGCACCAATGCATTCCCTAAAGCCAATAAAATACCTCTAATAAATCACTTTTCTAACTAATTCAGGTCACTTTACATGGACTGAAACTAGCTTACATTACAACCTGAAACCATCATCAACATCAGGGTTCCTACACTGTTTACAAAGTCATATTTAAGCACATTTCAGGCGGCATTTCCTGCTCATTATAAATGTCAGACATGTTTTATACATATTCTTAAAATGATTAGGCCCTGTGTAATTTCTTCATCACATTAAATCTGATGTTATTGTGCTATAAACAACCAACTTATGTTTCATGATTGAATTCTACAGAAGGGCGACAAATTTAAGGAAAATACAAAAAAGTTTCACGTTTCAAAATGTGTCACCTGTCTGTAAGTAGACTTGTTGGCCTGTACAACCTGATGAGCCAATAAACAATCACTCAAACAATCAGTGGACAAATAACCTGAACTCACTGAGTGAAGCCACACATGCAGAGCAACAAGCGAGGCCTTAGTGGAGAGTCATCTTCGTTTTGTGCAAAAGGCAAAAGCAATGAGGCTCTCTGACTTATTTTATTTCTTTATCTGTAAAGTGAACTATTCAGTCACAAAGTGATTTATTATGAAACAAATGCAATTATAATTTCAAGCAGTTTCAAGCACTTTGTCCAAAAATCCAAGCACTTTTCAGTTATGTGCAATTAAATTAATTAATAAAAACGTTTCTGACATCATCCAGCATGTTTCTTTGTATATGATGTCAACAGCTTGGCAAGTTGTTGTTCAGACTTCAGGGGCGTTAACTTTAATTTTCACAGTCGGAAACTCATTTTTCCAATTATTCTGATGTCACATGAATACAGGATTATTCCCTTTTGCCACCTTCATATTTTTCTGCATTAGTATTTGTCAGAATAAATGGAAATAAACTACAAAGAGGTCCGGCTCTCATGATACCTTCATTCATAACCACCACAATGCAGACACAAGTGCACCACCTATTATGCTCATTCCCCGGCAAGAACAGCTCCTCAATGAAGTTAAATGTTAGTTTGTTGTTGTTGTTTTTTTTTCTGCAACTGACGAATAAGTGAAAACGTATTTGACTTAGATTCTTCTCACCAACAAATGGTTTAGTCGACTATTTCGGGGTTAAATTGTTCCCACATCTCTGAAACAATCATGTGAAGGTAAATGTAAAAACTCTGCTCATAAAACATTTAACATCTGCTTTTTTTGTTTCATTTATTTGGAAGCAGCCAAGATTTAGATCTTCAATCTGTACGATGAATAAGTGCCATTTCTAACACACACACACACACGCGCGCACACACACACGCGCACACACACACACACACCACACACACACACACACACACACACACACACACAGCACTGAGCTTTTGGAAACCAGGCTATGCATCTGTGCTCTACATGGTACGTAATCTGCATAGCTAAGCCTTACACAATGTCCATTACACCATCTCTCTTACACAAATACACAAGCATGCTCTCTCATGTTCTTTTTCTTCCTGTAACACACACACACACACACACACACACACACACAGCCTCTTAATCATGACATGCAAACCAGGCCTACATGTTTATTTTGATGGCTAACAGCATCTACATGTCTGTGCCTCACATTCTATGTATTCACTTCACACACACGCGCGCACACACACACTCACACACACATACACACACACACACAACACACACACACACACACACACATTAACCTCCCCCCTCCTGTGAATCTCATGGGAGTTCTGCCACACATTCTTGAGCGCAAACTTCATTGTAGCGGTGATTCAGAGCAGCTCATGGCCAAATAAGACGAAAAGCCCTCAGCTCACTCACTGGGTGTGCATCTGAATCTGAACTGTTGCTGTACACACACACACACACACACACACACACACACACACACACACACACACACAACCACACCTGCTGTGGATTTAAAGACAACAACAAAAAAAAAAGCACAGGGCTGTAACTCACTGTGAACTGGATGCATTACCAAATATTTAGTTATTTGTGTAAGAGTTCTAGATATGTGCTGTAAAACCTTTGTGTGGAGACAAGGTTATGTCTCTGTAAGACAGTTAAACTTTATGTTTTAGACATGTTACAGTGGCACTTATATTAAAGGGAAAATTCAACATTTTTCATCCAGTCAGTGTTGATAATCCACAGACCTTGTTGTGAGCAGTTTGATGTATAGGAACTACTTTCCCAGTAGATTCCACTGCAGCTGATGTTTATATTTACTTATATATTTGTGTTTATGTATTGTAACGTTGGTCATAATGGTGCTACATGGAGAGCCTAATATTTTCTGAGGTGGTACGTGCTGTAAAAACTTCCAGAAACACTGGTTTAGTCGACTAATCACCGCAGATGTAATACATGAAACTAGATAGGACACTGCCACTCAGCCCTGCCAGCAATGTTACCAAGTGGCCACCTGTGATATTGCAGTGAAAAATTTCTTGTTGACAAAATGCAAAAAGGTCAGTTATGAATCTTTCTATTAGGAGTTTTTGATCCATGGAGGTTTGATATCAGTAAAACTTTCCTTCAGCAGAGAGAAGTGATTTAAACATCTGTAACATGGGAAACACGATGGACTGGGACCGCACCCTGGAGCTCAGTTGGTAGATCGTGTGCATCATGTACGGATTGAAAACTTTCTTGGCTTTTGTGCCAAATGAGCAACTGTTATCGGACTGAATGGGCGCCATCTTTGCGTGCTGTATCCAGTTTCGTTTATTATAACACATCTGTACTAATCATGCACATCCCTAATTTGAACCACGTAAAACAATCAATATGAGTTCAAGTGTAGTGCATTTTTAGAATATTTTCACTGCTTTGCCTTATAGAATTCTGTTTTTGCAAAGGTGTCAGGTTGCTGTGGAGAAAATGATATTTGGCTTATATAACGGTGTTTTTTCCATCGGAAAGGGCTGTTTAACAGCAAGGTAAAGCTGTTAAAATATTCTAAATATAGTCGAAAACACGTGTTGCTGCTGACTGTCCACAGCAGGACATTGATTAGCTTCACTGGTACTCTGCTGCTTTTCCAAACTGGGGGCATGTCGACCTCCATCTACTGTAGGTAAAACACTGACTGTGGAGAAGAGCCTCATACAAAATTTTTATGCCCCCTTTGATTCTTCTTTGGTCCTTTTTATTTAATGATGAAAAATATAGGAGATATAATAATGTTACAACTGTTTCTGCACCCTTCATTGTATTTATCACTATATGAGCACTCTTGTACAAACACACAGGTGATTGTCATGAGTTTATGACAGCAGAAAAACTGGAGGAAAATCAACATGACAAACAGAAAAAAAATAAAAAAAAATAAAAAAAATCCCCCTTCAAAATAAAATGTCCCTATTTTGGCGACGCCAGACAGACTGTCTTGCAGAAGTGTGTCTGTCTGATGGAGCGGAATGAACTTCCTGTTGTGCATCAAGACTCTGCTGCATCAAGTTGAGCGCAGCACCACTGGAAAACACAGGAAACAGAGTTGGCCTTCATAATAAAAGTATGATATGGGCTGTCTGGTAAAATGTATTGAAATTGAGTTCTGTTTTAAAACAGTTGATTGATTTATTTAAAGGCGTTGTTGAGTGAATTGTAAAATCATGTGCACGCATCTGTATAGAAATACTTTAACAGGCCTATAAACACAACACTGAAAACAGGAACAACAGATCATCCTAATAATAATGTAAGAGCTGATTGCTCGATGTAACAGTATATTGAGCGAGAATTAGATTTATTTGACAGTTGCATTCTCGTGAATGTGTACTACTAAATATCAGGTTTATTATGGGGAGGTACTGTGAACTGTGTCTGCGCGTTCCTGAAAGTCCATCTTATGCTGTGTAAAAGACAAAAGTCCAGACATCTTTAAAGGAGGACAGACTGGATGGTACTGACTCTAAACCTACTGGAATGACTCTGTAAAATGACCACTACACGTTTATTAATAATTATAGAGCACAAACTCTCGGTGAGTGATGCTAAAACACATGGGTGAAAAAATGTTTTTGCTGACTCCTGCATAAATTCTCTCCTATTTACAAAGTCGGCCTTCATCATGACTGTCAACAGACTCGGGCTCCTTCTGAAGGTGATCTGTGTATGTGTATGAAGATTCTTTTATTTTGAAAGGGGTAAACCGGACGTTGTAGGCTTTGACGTAGTGGCAGCTGGTTGGAACAAGCGATGACACACACACAGACACACACACACACACACAGACACACACAGAGTGACGGCCTCTCCCGGACTCTTCCCGTGTTTCTGCTGCTTCTATCGGCTAAAACAAGCTAACGAGCCGCGGACAGAACCGGACAGAACCAGGCTCTCTGCTCGGTGCTCTCACGGCTCCGGTTCAAACCGGTTTATTAAACCCTGAACGTTACATGACGACGTGTTGTGTTCACGGTTGTGGGACAGCAGAGTCTCGGTGGTGAATCAGTGAGCGGGGACTCTGTGGGTGGATTCAGACCGCAGCTCCATCTTCATCCGTGTTTCCAGGTCTCTGTCCGCGGCAGCCATGGCAGGAGGACGGCCGGCTCTGGCTCTCCTCGTCCCGGTCCCGGTCCTGGTCCTGGTTCTGGTCCTGGTTCACCGCTGCGGCTCCTTCAACCTGGACGTGGACAAACCGTCCGTGTACTCCGGACCGGAGGGCAGCTACTTCGGCTTCTCCGTGGACTTCTTCAAACCCTCCAACAACCAGAAGTAAGACAGAGTAGATGATGAAGAGGAAGATGATGAAGATAGAGCTGATGTCTGTCCCTTAAACACTTATGATCAGCTTCCATCACTCGGCCTGGTGTCTCACTTCACTGTTTTCTCTGTTAATAAGTCTTAAACTTCATGAAACCATGTCTGGAAGTAATAACTGATCCAAAAGATATTTCCTCAGTGTGTCATCATAATAATGAAGGGCTTTGAACTGGAAAATTTAAGGTCTTTTAAAGGGACAGTTCACCCCAGAATCAAAAATACACATTTTACCTCTTACCTGTAGTGCTATTTGTCCATCTGTATCTTGTTGAGTAGAATCAGCTGTAGAGATATCTGTCTTCTCTCCAATAAGACTAGATGGCGGTTTGCTTGTGGTTCTCAAAACTGTCCAAAAAGTCGATTAATAGATATTTGTTTTAAAGTGTCAATCAGTATCTTCCAAAACCAAAGATGACGTCCTCAAATGTCTTTTTTTGTCCACAATTTGTCAAAACGTATCCAGTTTAATGTCAGAGAGGAGTAAAGAAACCAGAAAATATTTGTTTAAGAGGCTGAGACCAGAGAATTTTGACTTTTTTTCTAAAAAAAGAAGAGTGATCAATAATCAAAATAATTACTGATTACTTTAATAATCGATTAATTGTTGCAGCTCTGCAGTGAACCAAAGAAAATCCTGGTCCACTAATATTTTACCTACTTTGATCAGTCGATTGGTCACTGAACACCAACTTCATCTGTAGTTTTTTATCCATTTTTCCATGTTGAAAACGCTTGTTGTTAGCTGCTAACTGGCAACCTCAAGATGCCTTGGTTTGAGTCTGTTGACCAATCAGAGGCTGTGTTCCCAACTTGTCAACCAGTCACAGGTCATGTCCCTAACTTGTCAGCAAATCAGAGGTCGTGTTCCTAATATGTCAGCCAGCTAGAGGTCGTGTTCCTGACTTGTGAGCCAATCAGAGGTCTTGTTCCTGACTTGTGAGCCAATCAGAGGTCTTGTTCCTGATATGTCAACCAATCAGATGTTGTGTTCCTGACTTGTGAGCCAATCAGAGGTCTTGTTCCTGATATGTCAACCAATCAGATGTTGTGTTCCTGACTTGTGAGCCAATCAGATGTTGTGTTCCTGACTTGTGAGCCAATCAGAGGTCTTGTTCCTGATATGTCAACCAATCAGATGTTGTGTTCCTGACTTGTGAGCCAATCAGAGGTCTTGTTCCTGACTTGTCAACCAATCAGATGTTGTGTTCCTGACTTGTGAGCCAATCAGAGGTCGTGTTCCTGATATGTCAACCAATCAGAGGTCATGTTCCTGATATGTCAACCAATCAGAGGTCGTGTTCCTGACTTGTGAGCCAATCAGAGGTCTTGTTCCTGATATGTCAACCAATCAGATGTTGTGTTCCTGACTTGTGAGCCAATCAGAGGTCTTGTTCCTGACTTGTCAACCAATCAGATGTTGTGTTCCTGACTTGTGAGCCAATCAGAGGTCTTGTTCCTGATATGTCAACCAATCAGATGTTGTGTTCCTGACTTGTGAGCCAATCAGAGTCTTGTTCCTGACTTGTCAACCAATCATAGGTCTTGTTCCTGACTTGTCAACCAATCAGAGGCTGTGATCCTGACTTGTGTGTGACAGCACTGTTCCATAGATGTATTAATAGATCACTGCACCGATCTCAACATGAGATTGACCCTTCAAATAAAATTTGCAGTGATGATGGTAATGAGCTCAGCTGTGGGCATCACATCAGCCTCCTAGTGAGGGTAGAAACGTGATTGTTTATTCGACTTACTGTTAACATCCCTGGTTGGCAGGTGAACCTCAGTAGGAAGAAAATAGTTCTTAAATAAAACTGCTCACAGCATCAAGTTTCATTACATCATATAGAAGGCAGACATATAACTACTGCTATGGTCGATATCTCCAAAACTCTGCAGCGGTTTCTGAGTTAAGTTTGTTCCCTTGCTGCTAATATTTCCAGTGTCTGTGGTTTTACATTGTGTCAGTCATGTGGAGTCTCAGTGGTTCATCTGTGGTGTCACTACAACACACATCATATGTCCCAAGTTTTCCTGTTCCTGTTTCCTACTGAAGTCTCAGAATATCTGTTTGTAAAGATAGTAACACGGGCTACAAATGATCTCTTCTAAATTTCATTTGTTAGATAGTTTTGTGCTTATGATGTCCCAAATATTAGACGGTCCTACATGGATTTACTGCAGCAGTCGTGTAGAGGAAAGGGTAAAGTTCCTTGTGGCACAACATGGAGTCTCTGGTGAGGTAAAAGAGAACATCCTACATGAGTATGACACACACCTATATATTAAACATTAACAACATGAAAAGAGATTCTCTGATAAGAAAAGACGATCATCAGTCCTAATACTGTATATGCATTTATGTCATCTCATGTAACATGTACGTGCACAATTTGAAATAAGTTGGTCCTGTGAAATTCTGGGCTGATATGATGCTTAAAATAACAGTTTGGTGGATTTTGATATCAGTGTTATTTTGTTGTTCTTTAATTTGTTTTTGGTTTTATTCCTCCTTTTGTACCTGGGAGACACAGAAATTTTAATGATAAAAACTTAACTTATAAC